>WOFM01000512.1:1395405-1501681 GCA_011428145.1 Ericerus pela
ATTAATACATATTCAATTACAATTCAACAAGCAAGACTATCTGTTCACCAGAGACTTCTACGAGAGAGGTTCCAGGTACTTAGAAGTAGCTGTTGGAAGACTGCACTAAACTGAACAACTATACGACTGAATCGAGAGATTATATACTCGTTCAGGGTATGAAAACGTACGTGTCGGATAGGTAAAGTGAAGTAGGGTGTTGTTATTATAGGGCTGTGCTGACTCGTCGAGTACTCGAGGGACAGGTACAACCAGGTCATAAATATACAGGAGGTATATTTGTTTATATAAAATTAAATACGAATAGTTTGGTGGTTGTTTATGAAGAGTAATAGGAAGGTAATTGTTGACAAATATCAATGTTTTTGGTATTTGGAAATGAGTGAACGAATATGTTCGTCATTTCTCAAAATAGACGAAAATATACGTTACAATAACCCCAAACGCAATAAAAAAAGGTTGGGAAAAGAAGGTATTTTTATTATTTTTCTAGTCTACATTGTCAGACACCTCGCCATTTCAGCTTGAACGAATATTAAACCTGTTAGAATGTTCAACCATATCTTACTAAACTGGACAAATTAGTAGGATTTTAGATGTTGAAATCAAAATGAACAGTATATAGCCCATACATACCTACCTATATATGTTGAATGGGTTGAAAAATTGAATAGGTCTCCCGTAGATAAACGGACGTCGGGATGAGTATTAATTCAAATTATGTGATTAAATATGCAATATGATATACCTATATTAATAGTGGCGTGAACCCCCCCCCCCCCCGAAACAAAATTTTTGATTACCTTAAATGACCTAAAAAATAATCTACATTAGACAGTTGCCTGAAAAAAGTTTGTCAACTCTTACCCGCCATAAAATTATGATCCAGCTACGCCACTGGGTATAACAAATATGCGCAATTGGATTTTAGAAGATTTCCAAATTCCAACAACAATTTATCAAAATAAAGGAACCAATTATGTATTTACTTAACACCGCTCTACACTCCTTTTTTTCAATTTCTCAATCCAAAAAGGTACATTACCGAATGTCATAATTCTAATAAATTCTCATGTTTACTTTTTCGTTTCGATTATGTCAGAAAGTTCTACGGCTAAGTCAGATTAAAATTAACAAAAAAAACAAAAAAAACAAAGTCAACTCGAAGTTTAAATTTATGAGCTTACCTACCAATGCAACTGTAACTCTATTCTACTATAGATAATTACTTATTTCCAATCATAAATACAATTATTTCAGAAATTCAAATTTCACCTTTCGATTTAAATTTTAACTTACTAAGAAAAACTACAATCGCAAATCAACTCTCACCTTCACATTTTATATTTTGCTTTAATATAGTCTAGGTAGTCCAAAAAACGAATATAACGTCATTAAATTCGATTCTTTAAACTTTATTACTCGGTTGGTAGGTACCTATATAATGTTATAAACAAACTCACTACGATAATATCGTAGGTTCCTAGCAAATAATGAACAAAATAGTAGGTACCTACGTTACATCTTGAGACAAGTAAATTTTGACAAAGAACTGAAGAATATTTTCTTACCTCTTATCTGATCCATGTCACATTTGTCGGCTTTGTACCTACGTTGAGCATAAATCTCCGCTCGCATTCGCTATATTTTAGCTTATTTTTTCACCATAGACTATACGGGACAGCCTAACGTGAGAGAAACTTTCTTTTTTCTTCCATACACGACACACGTAATTATGCTGTTAACTTGAAATAACGGATTTGTTTTGTCACAAAAAATTTCTGACTAATTCGAAATCAGATTCAATGAATTTCAGCCTAAATTAACGTTTTCAACGTTTTTTGTTTTTTTTGTTTTTTTTGTTTTTTTTGTTTTTTTTTCGGGAACGAAGAAGAATCAGATTTTTACCGACTGTACCTGAAGTTAAAATTTCCATAATTGTGCCATAAATTGATGGAAAAAGTAAGTCTCGCTACAATGCTTTATGACTGCGTGAATTGCGAATAGACATTTTACCAACGTTTGTTTCGTCTTTCGTACGAACAAATACTCCAAATTTCGAACGGATAACAAAATGCTTCCTATGAGGTTAAAAATCAAAACAATTAAGTAACCAAAAGTGAATTAAATGCATCAAAAAAGTTTTCTATTATTTCACTGTTGAGATACGTAGATTCTCCAGAGTTAAGAATTTTCAACTGTAACTCACAAATCAACAAATGGGTATACTAAATTAGAACCAAATAATTTATTTATAAATATTGTAATGCGAACTATCAAAATTTCGCCATTGAACAATGCTCTTTTGCCGAGAAATTCATCAACAGTTTTTAAAGAAAAATCTTCATAACAATTCAAAATGTTGAAATAAATATAATCTGATTCTCATAATACTATAACAGATCTACAGCCACACCACATCAACTCATGTTATCCATGATATATATAACAGACTTCATAACAAAAATTTTTAAAGCACGCAGCTATAACATTATAGTATAATTACTCAAGAACAAGAATAATATCAATATTATTGTGGTAACAGAGTGATAGTTAGAATTATTATAGATTGAAAAAATTTCAAAAACAAATACCCCAGTTAAGATTGAGGGATATCCTATGCTGGTACCATATTATATTACTTTTTATCAAATTAATGGGACAGTTTTTGAGTTATTTTTAAAAAAATGTTCCTTTCAAAAAAAAAAATGATGCTAGCATGAATGTAAAATATAAGAAACTGAAACAAAAAAGTATTAAACAAATAGATAATTTTTTTATATAATATATAATCAGAAAGGCAATGTTTACGCTGGTATTTTTTGAGTGAAAAGTAGCTCATATCATTGATGAATATAATCTCGATATAGAGTGAACACACCACCTTGTAAAAGTGTGAAGCATCTTTTTACATGGAAGCATGTTCAGTTTACATCGAGGTAGAAGTTACATTTTCTAAATCAAACGTTAAATCTGCCACAATGAAGAGGTTGATATTTTATTCGGTTTTTTATTATTTTTGGAAAAGACTCACCATTATAATAGAATTTTAACATTTCGTTGCTTTCTGATTAGTAATTATATAAAATATCTTCCTTAACAAGATTCAAAAGTGAGTTTACATGACTCAGGAACTCCTTAACATGTAATTGCTCACTTATGAATCTCGGTGTGTAATATACTATATTATGATACATGGTTCGAAATTCAATGTTTACATTGATATTTTGCAATCTGAAAGTAACATTTTCCATCAATCAAAACATGTCAAGAGTAATGTTGCCTCAATGCAAAGTTTTACATAGAGGTTAATAGGTGACAA
Organism: Ericerus pela; assembly: GCA_011428145.1. Lineage (NCBI taxonomy): Eukaryota > Metazoa > Arthropoda > Insecta > Hemiptera > Coccidae > Ericerus > Ericerus pela. The sequence goes on from WOFM01000512.1 coordinate 1,398,728, forward strand.
GGTAAACTTTCTTTCTGATGCAACGTTAATTTATAACTGCTATCAAACTTACTGGTAATTTTTTATTTTTTATTTTAATAAAATTAGAAAAAATCACCTTACCTCCTATCCTATCAAAATTATTAATGGAAATAATATTAAAAAAATAAAGAAAAGAAAACATTCCCTAAGTGGTATTCAAGTCCGCAAACTCCTGCATGACAATCTAACTCTCTAACCATAGCACCATAATTGCTGATGTTGAAAGTGGTGGTGTTCACCTTATTCTATCATTTTGAAAGTACTTCAACCATCATTAAGACTATTTATGAGGAATTTAATTAACATTCTGTCGCTTTCTGATCATTAATTATAAAAAACTAGAGAGTACCCAATGGTGCTTCGCAGCAATAATTTACAGATCTACATAAATGTGGTACTACAAAGAAAAAAAAGATTTTAAGTTAGACCCAAATAAATCTGTGAAAATGGTCACTTGATAACGTTGCAGAAGTAGCTTTTATATATAGGATATCTTCCTCAACAAGGTTCAAAAGTGAGATTCCATGACTGTGGAATTTATAGCTCATTCGTTGCGCTCATTTTGCAAACTCTCTCTTGCATGTAAACATTCACTTTTGAACTGTGGTGTGTAATATATATGATTTCACCAAAAAATTCAACCTATTTAAAGGAAAAACAATAAAAAGGCCCTGAAAAGAGAAAAATATCAAATTTTTAAAAAAACTTTTCTAGTAGGATCTACTGGAATTATTGAAGTTGGCGCTAATTAAAAAGTTTCTGATACAATATAAGCCTACTGGCCTACATGATGAAAGAAAGGAGCGCCAACTTCAATTATCCCAGTGGAGGTTACTGGAGAAATTTCAAAATTATGATTTTTCTCTTATTAGCTCTTCTTTTTTTGCATCCACAATACGTTGTTGCTACTAACATTTGCCATCGAATGCAGTGCAGTGTGCATTGTTTAATGACTTTCTTCTTCTTGAAACGGTCAATTTTAATCATTAAATGAGAAATGATAAACATTTTGCGGTATGTATGCTCCCATCTGGGTCATACTTAGTAACCATAATTCGTATATCTCATTACCAAAGAATGCATCAAGAAATACCTATAGTTTCTATTTCAACAGAATTTTTGGCGAAGACAAAAATGTATTTTTTACGCTTGAATGCACGCAGTACTGGCAGTCGAGGAGTGCCTTGCAAAGCCACTCCATTGCACCGCCGAGTAAGGAGAGCGTCCACACCGTACAGAAATTCAATTATATCAACCGGGTATCCGTACGTCTGTCATATTTGTTTCGTTTTGATTCAGAGGGTTTTATAATGGAAGAACATATATAAATACGACTACCTACCTACGTATTATATTTATATTTTATGAAATCACAAATGGTAAGTATTTTACTCATCCACGCAGACTGACCGCAAATATATATCGATTTCTTCGCATGGCAAGGGCCATTTTGTACAGAGCGTATTGGGTACACAAACGGCCTTAACTGCGGTTGTGGCCGATTCCACAACCTGCGCGCCAGGTTGTAAGTAAGTTCGGTCGCGTGAAGCATTGATTAAGAATTTGATTAAAGGTTATCATTCCGCGTTCCGAATCTTATAACTAAAACGGTGAAATATCCGGATTTCGTGAGGAGAAATTGCTGCCTAGATTCAGATAAAAATGATTTACGCAGGTGCTGTACTCGTTGGTGCAGGATATACGGCGAAAGAAACATAAATTCCAGCACTTCGATAATCGAGACGATTAGAAGGTGCCTATACGGTACCGGAATATTGAGAATTAAATATGTTTGTTCTCTGGGAATTCAGTTTTCTTTCGTCCGCCTTCAGCCTCTAGTCTGCGTTCTAGATTAGGCTACCGTTTTTGTACTCATCAAGAGATGAAATACTTGGATTTAAGTCTGTTCCTTCCTTTCTTTACGATCCGTAGAAAAAAAAACTCTAGTACAGCAATGCTTCGCTAGAAAACCCAGTTAGCTCGATATTTATATCGATAGCGATCGATGTTTATACCGACAGTTATCAATATATAGGTATTTCATTATGCTAGTTTCAGGTTAAGAGATTACAAAAAAACTATTGACAATTATAGAGGATGAGGACCGGTGAAGACACGAGAAAGAAAGATTAATACGAAGTTACGTCCAAGAAGCGAGTGTATTTTGTGACAGTTACATAATTTAAGTATGAGTACAGTTTGAGTGATATAAACGAGTGTGTATGGAGATGGACGAGCGAGCGGCGGAGATGGTTATACAGTGTAGCCGCAAACAGAGATATAAAATATGTATAAAGGTAATTGTGTGTTTGCAGGAGTGAGAGGGGAGAAGGATTGGTGGTCTCAACAACAATTAACTGCATATCTTTAACAAAAATATCGATCTATCGATGTTTTATCGCTGAAAACGGCTTTTCAAAAGATTTTTTGTTTCCAGTTTTCTCGAGAACTACGAAACCGATGAGCACCAAACTTCTTTCATACCTGCTCCCATACAAAAACTATCTTTTGTAAAAATTTCAGTCTTATTTGTTTGGTATTTTTCTCAAAGCTGTAAACACTTTATTTTTTCCAGAAATTTTTCTTTTCCAGTTTTCTCAGAAACTACCGAATTAATAGGCAGCAAACTTCGAAGAAACTTGCACCAGCATAAGGAAAGTCTATATGTAAAAACTTCAGCTCAGTCCGTTATGTCATTATCTCAGAATACTGGAAAAACAACTTCCCCAGGAATTTTTTGTTTTCCAGTTTTCTCAAAAACTAATTAACCGATAGGCAAAAAACTTCTTTCAGACCTGCTTCAATATGAGAACTATCTCTCGTAAAAATTTCAGCCTTATCCACACGGTAATTTTCTCAGAACAATGAATTCAAAATTTGGGATGATGAATATATATACATTAAAAAAATTAAGTCAAAATGAAAAAATGGTACCAATCGTTTTCTTTTCTCATGAAACGGATAATTTTCATCATTCCCACCCCTAACCTTTCCATGAGGTCAATTTTAATACCCCGTTTGCAAGCAAATTGGGTAGAAAGAGAAGTCGATAACCCATTCGAAAGGTTTACTTCCTATCGAAGCAGGAAGTTTTAAGAGGAGTAAATCACCCTAAACCGCTCCATGCTAGGGTGTGCCGACGAATTTTCTTGGCTCATAGATTTTCCATTTTGGAAGCCTAAAGATTCATCTTTAATGCCTCTCTCAGACCGTCGGCGAAATAGAATCTCAAAAATGGGAAAGATGAGAATATTGCCTCTGACACTGGCTTTTAAAAAAGTAGTTACTATAGTTTCATTTTTGGGACCCTAGCCCATCTGAGCCCCGCCTACGTCCTAGAATACTGACTTTCAGTGTAAAGCCCATGCAAACATGAAAACACGCTCCTGCCTTCAGGATGCTAGAGAATGCCCCAAAACTATTTGTTTCTTCATAGGTTTTGCTTAAAAATCACAAAAAATTTTATTCTACAAATTTTGATTGATCTTTTGATTTATTTTATCAATTTGCGAGCCAGTACTTGATCATTTCAGAGTAAGAGATAATAATTTCACCATTATAATTAATGAAAATTGAATTCACTGATTTCAGCATACCTACAGAAACATTAATTCCATAATCCAAACAATTACTCAGCATCACAGGAACTGAATTCTATTCCCACAAATTCATCCAGTTAAACGACAGTTGGAGTTATCAAAGGTTAAAGGGGACGGTAGACGTATTTTAAGCACCTACCTCATGAATTTTGTCTCGACGCAGTTTTAATCATTCAAAAGCGTCATTAGATTTTATTTTATAAATTTACATAACTAAACAGTCGAATCTCTATTTAACAAACCAGATACTAGACATATAGTTCTTTATTGAAATTTTGAAAAAATTTTATCAAAAATTTAACTTTGTTTTTTTTTTTTTTAAATACCTATATTACATTCTCCTTAAATGTAGTATAGTTACCTAATCTTTACATTTATTTAGCCAATCTTCCAATAGAATTTTTAACCAAATTTATTCAAAGAAATGATTTTTATGTCCAGGTCTATCCTTCAAATAAGACTCTGCCAAATAATCCATCAACCATAAAATTACTTTCAGTGCTTAGTACAGGTACAAACCATTAAAAGATAAAATTAATTTTTTCCAATGAAAAACTGAAAAAAAAATAAATAAAACTTCGAAAGTGTGAAATACTTTTTTCTACTTTTCATATTGTCACAGAACACCACAAACAGTTTGCAGTAACTTTTTTACACTCGCAGCAAAGCCAACATTTTTTTATTTTCTCACCTTCCCCTTATAGACAATTTATGAAATCAAAACTTATCACCAAGTCGTATAACTCGGCTAGCAAACTGTTGCTTCTGAATAAGACGAAAAAAAAAAAAAAAAAAAAAACTCTCAACAGATTTGTATTTTCCAGCCGCAAGGGCTTTCTCCCAATAAAAACCATCATTTAATTTGTTGCTGAACAAAAAAAAAAAAAAAGTGAAAGAAAAAAACACTTTTTCCTATTTGTACTTTGGTAATGTGTTTCGCAACTGAAGCGTCACTTTATTAGTTTAATGGCTCAAAGGTGTTTCCCTTTTATTAAGGATTCTGAATGAACGATAGCAAGGATTAGCGACGTCGCGAAATCGGGGTTAAAATAAATAGCGCGGATATGGGGAGGCGTTAAAAAAAAATAAAAAAATAAAAAAAACAAGAAAGGTATATAGAAGGAAAGGAAGGAGAAAAAAAAATCAACGGATTTGTATACGAGGGTTGTACGAGTATAAGGCGTTAGCCTTATAAGACGACTATGAGTTTGCGTTTCGATTTTGAGAAGGTGTTCGAGAGAAAGTGAAGTACTCTTACGCATGCATGAATATATTATTGGCTTCGGAAATGATGATAACGCAAACAATATTTAAAAAACGATGCAGCTCAAATTGTGGGTTGCACAGTCCAAAGGTAAAGGGTAGGCTACCCGAAGGTGATAAACACAATAGGTATATCTCTCTGTGAAAATGTAGGGTCGAGTTTTCAAGGTGCCAAACTCATCCACATTGCGTTTCAAATTGGTCAAGCGAAACGAAATGATAATTTTATTTGTGGTGTGTATCAACACTTAATTTTCCCAGTAAACCGTAAGATGGCATTTGGTTTTCCGAGTGACACATCCGTCCCAATTTTATGAACCACTGCCGTCAATGGGGTCGAACTCTTGTTTTCGCTGGTAGTTTATATCTCTCCCCTTCCATTCACCACTACTCATCCAGTCGGTGGAAATAATATATATATACTACACGAACAAGATACAGGGAATGAAAAAAAAAAAAAAAAAAAAAAGGAAGGCATTGATGAAAAAATTATCCATTCACCTCTGTACGAAAATACATCCCATAATTCGCTTCTCCTTCTCGATCAAATAAACCTCATTAAAAAGTCCTTATTTCTTTTAGATTTTAGGGATCAAAATATTAAACGAGTAAGCTTTTTTTTCCCCTTTTTGTTTCTCATACTTCTTTCCTAAGATGCAATTACGTATTGTATCTCAAACCGTAAGATGAGTTCACTGCAGAAAATTTTAAAATTCTTCTAAAGCAGTAGAGGCGTCAGTCTAATTTCGAAATTAAGTGAAAACAAATCTGCACCTCTGGAGGAACAATCCGCTAATTATAAGTGCATTATATGAATAGACAACAATTTTTGTCAAATATTTGTGATTATTTTACTCTATGTAGTAGTTTGCAAAAAAATCGCCAATACTTTAACAATAAAACATTGATAGATCATTACTTTTGTCGAAGATATCGATGGTAATTGTCGATAGTTTTTCATAACTGTTTTACTTGGAACTTTACCACCGAAATATCGATAGATTGATATGTTCGTCGGACATCAAATATTTGACGAAAGTGCAATATCAACCAGCCATACGATGAATTTGATTTCAAAACGGGAGAAGTCACTTTTTCACTTTTTTGAGAAATAAGAAAAACTGCTACCAGCTGTAGGTGAGGCGGACAATAGGAAATGTGACACTACTGGACAGGGCCGCCGGCTGTAGAATTTTCTCAAGGGGTTTTTTTGTTTTTTTGCTGCCCACGTGTAAATTTAAATTTTTATTTCATTTTATGAGCTCCCTGAAAGGCACATCTTGGGATTATTTTAGATTTCCTTCACAGATATGAACCCCCCTCTTCGTAAAGACAAATTATTTAAAAATGTTTAAAAATGAAAACTGAACCAGTTAATTTGAAATTAAAAGTTTTATACATTTTTTAAAATAGGTAGTAAACAAACGAGCTTTTTCTGAAAATAAATGCAATGATGGTTGAATTGCAGCGGCAGACCTGGTGTGGTTGCATTATTCATAATTAAAAATAACACGTGAGCTTGGTAATAATTTTTTTTTTTTTTTATGGTTCATGAAGGGTTGAACCTCCAAAACCCTCTTGTGGCCGGCCCTGTCATTGGAAAGAGCAGTCAAGCAAGTATAACAATACCCAGTCCAGTTGCCTCTAAGAGTTATAGTGTGGAGTTGGAGAGCTTTCAAGAAACATTTTATTGCGTTTTGCATCAAAACAACATTACACTGTGTTTTTGTGTGAAACGGGTCTTTCGAGAATGCCAGAAGTAATGTGAAAAATTATTATTTTTATTATATTTTTACAAACAAATGTCGTCTGCATTATAGCAATGACATTATGTTCTCTTCTTCAACTATACATTTTATTTATGATCTTTATCAAATGTAACTTAAAGTGCGAATAAGGTGGCTTTATCAAGATTAATATGTAGTTTCTCACATTGACCATCTGGTTTGGAAGGTTATACTATTCTTATATTACGTAAAATTTCATGTAGAATATGTTGTAATTGCCAAAAGTTTTAAAAATTCAATTTTATAACAAACAAAAAAACGGCAAAATGTTTAAAAAGTAGGTTACTTCCTGCATTTTGAAATCAAACTCCTTTCTTATAAAACCTTCAAATAATAATATCTCCCCTTTTTAGGCAGAGATATAATGAAACTCCTTAATTCTTGAGTCTAATCACAACAAAATTTTCAGAAGACAATAACTCTTCAAATAGTTGAAATATTTAGTTGGCCCAACATCTTTTCTCCAGTCATTCGCTCATAAATAATTACTGAGGCCTGTAAAAATCACGAGGGAGCTTCGGTTTGGTTTCTGGAATCAGGCATTGTTAAATAAGATCTTTATGGTTGCCAGACTTACGATGCCAATATTTCGAAATTATGATTTTCGGAACTAAATGCCTGTTTGGTGTAAATCATTTGTTCGTTCGAACAATTCGTTTCCTATTGGCATAATCTTCACTAATTTTAAAACAAAATATCTTCGACAAGAGGATCAGAGGCAAAGTTACGATAGGTATGGAGGCGAAGCCCCTTCACAAAAAATAAAAAAATATGTACTTATTGATGAGAAAAACAATAAAATAGGTATTTCAACTAATTGTTTATTCGAGGAAAAAATAACAAAACTTTAAGTCCCCTCGAAAGTTTTATTCTAAGACTTTTGAAAATTTCAATGGAGGTCTTATCCCACCCAGTAACGCCCCTGTTTACCAAAGGTTGGAAAACAAAACGGAACAGAAATGGATCAGAATAATTTTTTCTAACAAGAACTAGAAACTAACAGAAACATAAACAAAATTTCAAGAAACAAAAACCGACAGAAATAAAAACATAATTTATAAAAAACCAAATCAAAACAAAAAATTAGAAAAAAAAATGTTTAAAAACTGAAACAAAATAAAAATGGAAACAAAATTTTTTTGTTTCTGCTTGCAAAAAATTGAAATTTTAGATTTAATTGCATTTTCTGACAGTCTATTTTGTAAAATTCACAAAATACAAGCAGGCTCATAATACTTTTTCTTTTATTTCATTTGGAACTACTCCAGTTGGTGATTTGCTATTCGTTGAAAAACAGAAATGGGAACTGAAATAAAAACTAACAGAAACAGAAACAAAAAATTTTAGGAACAAAAACTAAAACAGAAACTAAATTTTTTTAAAGTTAAAACTAACAGATACAGAAACAAAATCAAACAGAATTTGAAACCAAATTTTTTGTTTTCGAATCTCTGCTGTCTACTGCACTTACTCACAGTGTGTCCAAGAAATAAAAAAGAGAATCAAAAATTAACGTAACCTAAAGTATGAGCAGTTTGATTCTTTATCCTAATTCATTTCAACAATGAAACAAGCTTAGTTCCAAAAACCATATTTTCTTAGCTGTCAGATTGTCTTTTGTTTGAAAGGCCTAGTTTCGAAAACCATGAAGATTAGGACCATGGAAAATGAGTAAAATGTTTTTTGATGTGTAAACATCTTAATGCTCAGGGTCTATGATAGGGGCTTAATGAGTATTACAATGCGGTGAGATTCTCGTAACAGTAACTCATTTGTGTGTGTTTCATGATACGTAGGTGTGTGATTGTGTGCATGTGCAACGCATTACGCACGCACACAGCCGCACTATTATTATGTTTACACATCAATCATTCATGAGAAAACTCCTAGCCGAACTCACACCTTTTCTTTTTCCAGGTAAAGTCACATGAGAACTCAGAAAAGTTGAGTGAAATATGATGTAGTCTCATTTATGAGAGCTACTCTCCCAATTCTTAAATGGTGTTTAGTTCAGTACATAAGTACGTAGTTTTTGAAAGACAGAATTTGGGGAGTTTTGGAAATAGAACAGTTCTGGGAGATGAATTTTCGAAGTAATGCTTCATCAGCAATTTCTTGTCACAACTTCAGAAATATATAAAAAAAATTTTTTTTTTAAATGTTGTTTTGCAAATATTTCTTTTCTAGCGCATTTTTACGAACACAATTGATGGACTATTTCTTTTGCAGTGCCCCCTTCTGCCTTTAAAAATATTTGACTCGACTCAACAAATTTTGCGACTCTTTATTAACCTGGTTATCGGTTGTACAGCAAAGTTCTCTTGAAGACATTGAGAGCGCACTTTTCTACTCGTTTTGTTTCCGTTGGTCGCGCGAATTTAATTAAAAAGCGAACGACTTTTTAGTTGTGTTATTTTTTCTCTCTCTCTGTCTGTCTCTCTATCTCTCTCTCTTTATCTCTCTCACTCTATCTCTCTCTATCTCTCTCTCTCTCTCTCTCTCTATCTCTCACTCTGTCTCTCACTCTGTCTCTCTCCACTGATAAATGATTAAAATCGATTCTGTTCTGTATACGAGATTAACAAGCGTACATCAATTATTAGTACCTCGACCCATAATATACTTAACACGGAATTAGTTCAGTAAAGGACGATGAAACTCGAGCGAGCTAAATTAAACGTAACCGAAGCTAACCATCCAGTCACGGCTATTAAAAATACCGAAGTCTTCGTAATTTTTTTTTTCACATTTTTTTGTGTGTAAAAGATAGTAGTAGCTTGTTCGATTATCAAAAAAACGACGCAGCCACAATAATCGATTTCGAAGGAGTTTATAAGAAATAAATAATAAAAAAAAAAAAAAAAAAAAAATTACTAAGAACAGAATAGATGGATATGCATACAACTTCGTACCTAAGTGTATAAAAAAAAATTAATTTACCTTGTAAATATATTCCCATGCCAGTTATTTTTATATACGGCAAGTTCGAGGGGGCCTAACATACAACGTTTTCTTTTTTAGTGCATATAATTCGAGAAAAAAAAAAAAAAAAAAGAACTCTGCATCTTCTATAATTTTAATTTTCCTCCTTTTCCAATCCGCCTATTACTTTACTCGTTACGTCTTGTTTAAGCTGTCGTTTTTCATTGAAATATTTTTCTTTTATAAACGTTTATGAAGTAATTATCAACACTTTTAGTGCACTTTTTTTTTTTTTTTTTTTTTGAATACACATACCCTCCCGCCATCGTATTTATTTGTGGTATGAACTTGACGCGCCCTACTTTCTTTACAACTCCTCTGTGGATAGTACAAAAACTAGAATATAGGGCTGCATGGTACAACAGACTTTCATCAATATATCAACAAAGACTAAAAATTAATCTTATTTGTCCGAATACAAATTCTTTGGCGAAAAGTTTTTCGCATCTTTTCCAATCTACACAGCCAAGCTATGAAATCAGAAATCAAAAATATAAGAAAAAAAAAAGTGAAAAAAGAAGAAAATTGTATCGTACACTTTTAGTAACTTTCATACTCGTAGGTTGTACGAATAACTTTAAACCAATTCTCACATCGTGTTTCAAAAGTTAGCTATTCTCGTGAATATAATTTGGACTCTGAAAGTTTCGTTTCAAAAACAGGGACAACCAACGATTTCCTGCGACGTGACCGTAAAACTTTTATGCGCTTTTCCACGACGGTGAAACCATTAGATGGAGAACGGTATAGCAGTCGCTAATGAGAACGAGAATGATTCTTTTTTACCAAGAGAACTGAAATCCTGACTTCCATTTTGTTACGAAGTAGGTACTTACATTTAATTCTGTCGTGATACTAGCGCCAGATCCACAGTTTTGTTCGATTTCAGAAAAATTTTAAAGAAATTTTTAGTTTTAGCAGCAGCGAATAGCCAATAAGTGAGCGAAGTCAAGTTATGTTATCCTAGTGAGAAGTTTTCGTACTGTTTTCTCTAACAAGCTACCTACGTACGAAAACCCAAAAAAGAATGATGTATATTATTTTTCTCAACTCATGCACCAAAAAGAGGTTATTATTATAAATCAATTTTCATTAGCGAAATACGAGATATCCTAAGCATTTTGGAACATAGAAAATGGTTTTTATTTCTTCATCGAGTGTAGAAACAATGTGGAAAAGTGTTTTTTCTCACAGCACCGTTCACACATATGCAAATTGTAAAATGTCACATTGAAAAAGGGCCATTTCACATGGTGATGCTTACACAGACAACCAAGTTCGCTTCTCGATAATATTTAATTATATCTAAAATTCGAAGTTCACCTGTTTAATCAAATAAATAATAACCTCGTCACTCATTTTGCTAACAAGTTGAGTAAAATACTACATTGCAACACCAGTCTATAAAGTAGAAATTGTAAAACATAAATTCTATCTGCATCGTTTTTTACTTTGAGCACCATTTTGTGCGCTTGCGTTACTTTATGCACCAGCTTGTGCACATGCATTACTTCATACATTTGTCTTTTTGTTCGATGTTAGTAAATTTTTTTTTCTTGTTATGGAGGGGGGTTGTTGCAAAAAATAGTGTATGACACGCGTGAATAATATGGTAGATGATTGATACTTGTGTGATTTGCATTACTCGACGCCTTCGGCTCATGCTGCAAAAATCACACTCATCGTATCAAATTCACCTACTTTATACACTTGTATCACAAATAAATATTTCAATTTCGCCATTTGCATCATATTTTCAATAGCCAAAATAATAAAGTTTTGGTTTTTGCCCAATTTTTTGGGGAATTTTGTAGTCGATCAAATGATAATTTCTACAACGAAATAATGTTTATTTTGCATGAAGCTAAAACCAAAAAAAAGTAAATAAAAGCTTGTATTTTAAAAACTCGTTTTTAATCTAAACTTATTTTTGTTAGATGATGACATAGCTGCTACAATTTTCTTTCAGTATTGGAACAAAAAGAAAATCTCAGGTAACAAATGACTCAAAATATGTCAAAATGAACTCTTACACTCGTACCTCTTCCCAAATCACATCTCAAATGACCCAACCTTTTCCTATCCTTCATCCTGACGTGTATCCCAGTCCCTGATTTTAACTTCAAGTTCAAGCTACTTAACTATAAATTATTCTAAACATGCCACTCTTTGCTCAATAATTATCCGATCTACCACAGTCTCTGTCTTCAGCCTCTGTTATCAACATCAGAAGTACTTCACTTATTGATGAACAAATGAGTCTATCTTTTTCTATTCAAAACGGCGTCCATTCCTTCAAAGTGTATCTCAATTTTTCTCGATATTCACATTCGAGTTTTCAACTATTCACTGTTGCTCGGAGGAAATCTCCTTCTCCCTTACTCCGAGCTCCCCATACTTTATCCTTTCTTACTCATAAGCGTTCTTACGTACCTTCACAATATTTACCCCCAAAATCATCTAGTACAACGTATCTTCTGGACCCTTCATCTTCTCTTCTTCCTTTTCTCCTTCTTATGGATCCCAAGTCTCTGTGATATCTTTGACAATGACCGAGTCGATCAAGCCATCAAGAATACAACCACTTTCTTCTATCCCTCCTAATTTAAAATCATCTCTCAAAAAACTGATCTTTTCCCAGAGTCAATCCTATTAGAATGCTCCCATTCAAAACTTTTTCTATCTTGGGAGTCGAAAGAGGTTGAAATAGAGACTATACCAAAAAAACATGTATACACCCACATTATACACATGCCGAATTTTATTACGATCCGCAGAGAATTACGCCCTACACCAATTGTCTAAAAATTTAAAATTCAAACCGCCGTTATTTTGAAAACAACTTCGAACTTGACTGAAATTTGAATTCAAAGTACTCACATGCCTAATTTCACTCCAATTCGTAGAAAATTACGCCTTCCAATTTATATTATATATATATAAACTTTTGAGGGGATGGTAGTCTTAGGGTCTGAAGACCATAATTGGAAAAAGTGTTCTAGGAAATCTACCTAAAAAAATTTAAAGGAGAAATCAAGAGCAAACTGAAAAAACATATCAAACTGAAATTTTTTTGATGAAGACCAATCCCTCTCCACTTATAAGTTTAGAAAGCTGAATAAACATGAATTTCCTTTCGAATTAGGTTTTCCCTCAATTTCTCATCTATGAGAAAATTTCACAGTTCTCTTCAGTACCTCAGTTTGATCTTCACCCTTAAACATCCATCCAGCTGGACCATAAACCATTATGTCAGCACTGAGGCAATAGGGGGAACCAAGAAAATAATGCCACTAAGACACCCGTAAATTGTTAAACCTAACTCGATGGACTTAACTTCTATAATAGGCAGCATCTCTTGAAACTACTCCTTTTAAAAAAAAAGTCTAAGACCTTGTTGACATACGCGTATGATATAAACACGAGTACCGTAATCAAAGGAACCTAAACCATCCTACGAAACGCTCATGACACGACTGACCATAAAAAAATTTTTAGTATAGTATGATAAGTTAGTATGAAACTCAACGTCAACTAATAGTCGACCACATATGTCACTCAAAGCAGTATTTAATCCAGCCAACTTACATCTTCCACCTCAGGAGTTTAAGAATAATAAACGAATTGGGCTAGTATACGAGTAATATCACAAAAATTATCCTATCAAATTAATTTAAGATTTACTTAAAACTATAAAAACCTTCAAAAAAAAAAAACCTCTTCTTCGATTCGCAAATAACTGCAAACCACTAGGTACCTACCTATCTGCAGCCTTAATAATGCCTCAAAGAGAAAATTTTCAATCTTACAATCCAATAAAATAGCAAACGATTTGCCCGTCCTACCTATGATACCTAGTGCAATTTCTTATTTCATTAACTACCTACCTACATTCTACATTAACCACAAAGTAGGCTAAAAAAAAAAAAAAAAGAAAGAAAGAAAGAAAGAAATTTCATTGAATAAATGTCTCACTGAAGGAAGCACTTAATTTTCATATCCAATACTGTAGCTGTACTTACACCGAAACCATACTTAACGCAGCCTTCTCAAGGGCGCATATAAAATTAATAAATAGCGAATAAATAATAATATAGGAAAATAAGTAATAATTATTAAACTTTTTCCAGCCGCGTGTAAGAAAACTAATTTATTACGCCGATAATAACAAGGAATCGCGTTAAAATAACGCCGAACAAGTGCCATAACGATCAAAGTGAGGGGAGAAAAAAAAGTCGAAAAGGGTTATCCGACCTCATGTTGAGTAAGTCACATTTTATAAATGAAAAACTCACACCTCGACTACGACTATTATCACCACCGCTGATATTCATTATGTCGTCTCACCGATAGTATTTTCATTAAAATATTATTTTGTTCGCAAGACGTAGGGGGAAAAAAAGAAAAAAAAAATTACCATGGAAGTAAATCATCGAAGAGTTCTTTTTAATATATTAACATAAATTTCCAGAATTTTAGTCAAACAAAAAAAAATAAAAAATAAATAAATAAATATTCCTTATCGTTGCCATGAAAAACTATAAAGATTTGTTCGCAATTAAAAGACGAGAAAATAAAATCATTTTTGTCTTTATTTAACCCAAGTCTAGATACGGGTCCGATTTTTATTATTATTTTCCAAATCTACTGTCGTATAAATAAAAACAACCGTGAAAGTTTACGACAAATATGAAAAATCGTATCGTTATGGAATAATTTTTCAATTGATTAGGTGACATAGCCAAAGTATAATAAGCTAAATTTATTGATTTTACTTTTTTATTTTTAAACTGAAAACATTGAATTTTAGCTATCCTCTAATACACAGCAGAAAAAAACAACTAAGTGATATAATTATTTCGAAATAATGTAAATATTATAAATTATAATAATTCGTCTTGGAAGGTCAGCAGTGCAGTGGCGTAGCGGTGTTTGGAGCGCCCCGAAGCAAACGTAACCGTGGCGACTCCTCTCCATTCTAATTTTCATTATTTTCATTTTAACCACAATTTATTTGCTGAATTATTGTTTTTCCTCCAAAATTTAGCACCCCCTTCGGCCAAACGCTCGTTCTGGAACAGCTGCTCCACTGTAGCTACACCACTAGACCAGTCGATATGGTATTTTATTGTTTCGAGAATAATTTCTCCATTTTGTTTATCATTCAGATGTTGGTGCAAATAGGAAAATGCTAACTAGTGCACTTCGTTTGTCCTTTACAGCAGAAAAAAAGTCGGCCATTTATAGGGGGTCCGGATTTCGAGAAAAAATCTATGTTCGAAAAGTTTCATATTCTCAAATTGAAGGCGCTATTGTGTTTCGAATGTTCAAAAATCCATATTTTCAACCTATGACAGCAAAAATGTTGATCAACAGAATAAAATTTTTGACTGGAGGAAATGGTAGTACTGATTGTGGCTCTGGCTACATAAAGGTCCGGCATCCGGCAACAGTTTTGCCAGCATAATCAAATCAATGAAAATAGTTTCACGTTGCTGCGTAGAATATAAAATTTGCCGAACCAGTTATCCGTTGAAATTAAATCATTTTCATTTTGAGGGATGACTGGTCTGTTAAAAACTGACCGACATCCGTTATGTAGTCGCAGCCTCAGACATAAATTTTGTTCATTCTCAAAACTGAAAGAGCTAGAAAACATTTAAATTTCGGAAAACTGAAAATTTTGCCTTTTTGACCTTTTAACGAGAAATGCAATTTTCTAAATTTTCAATGTTTTTCAACACCTTCAGTTTTGAGACTAGGAAAAATATGATGGCATAATTTTTTTTTCTCGTTTCAGCCGGCTCTACCATTTCTCCCAGTCAAAAATTTCATTCTACTGTTTCTGTTGTCATAGGTTGAAATTTTAATTGAAACACAATAGCGCCTTCAATTTGAGAATACGCAACTTTTTCTACATACATTTTTGTCTCGTTTCACCAAATTGTACCTATTTTTACCGGTTTGCCTTATGAAATCCGGACACCCTATATTTGTTTACATTTTAAACATTTAGACAACGAAACTTTTTTGTGTCCGTAGAAACCAATTACCTTTTTAACATACTATTTTAGCTTCTAGCTCCCATTGGTAGGCCTACAATTAATTTATTGACCAAATCATTTCTTAACATTTCTTCCGTTGAGTAGGTAATCATAATATTGGGAAACTTTTATTCGATTTATAGGTACAAAATTGATTTTTCGGCATGGCTCAATGTGACTGGGGGAGATTAAAAATCAAAAAGTTTAATTTTATACTTCATGAGAACGTGGGAAAATTTTACTAAGGCAATGGAAACTACCAGTAGGCACCTACACCTACTTGAAAAAAAACTCGTTCCGGCCCTCCAACCTCAAATTCTTGAAAATACAGAGATTTTACCCAGTTAGCTGGCAAACGGCGTATTCAAATTTACCACAAAAAAAATTATCTATTTCATGGGAAAAGAAAACGATTGGTACCATTTTTTCATTTTGACCCAATTTTTTTACATATAGGTATATAATTATACACAAATGTTTGTATGTATGTGTGTATACGTATGTATGTATGTATGTATGTTGTTTTATGAAGGTATGCATGTATCACCCAAATTTTGCGTTCATGGTTTTAAGATAACTAGGTACCAATTTTTTCAAATATTTGAAATTAAATTTTTTTTTTTATTGAAGTTGAAAATTGGCAACCTTGGTTTTCTAGCGAAGTATTGCGGCGCTAGTGTTTTTTTAAACCAGTTTTTAATTTCTTTATTCCAAAAAATGTAATTCGAAATAAATAACTTGTCTCCAATTAGGATATCGGCCCCTCAATATTATTGCCTACTGATATGTAAAAGTTCGACTTGAGCTGTCGTCAAAAGTGATGAATGATGTACAAGGGCGTAGATAAGGGAGGGTTCTGGGGGTATGGACCCACCTTGACCGAGAAAAAAAAAAGATTTAACGTATATAAATAGGGTGTTTTTGTCAGTTTTGGTAATTTTGTGTTGCGGGTTGGAGGGTCAAGAGGGACCATTCAGAATATGTGGACCCCACCAGCTTACGACGCAGCTATCTACGACTTTGATGACGCATGAACGACAAGTCATCAAACAATGAAAGAAAACAGGTAATCTACTTGCGCCTAATCTTAGAATTTTCACGAATTCATTTCTTTTCTTTCATTCAGCGGCTTACCTAACTTAAATTTTATTTATAATTTTTCATGAAAACTGTAAAAATATTTTGTTGAAGTAATAATTATCGTACTGTCTGAAGATTTTAGAAATGAAAGAAAAAACCTGAAAATCGAAAATACCAGGGTCTATCGATATTTTTCTGATTAAAAATTGAAGATTCTAGATTTATTTCTTCGATAATTCTACATTACAATTTAACGAAATTATACGACAAGTAAAAGACAAAATAAAAAACTTTCACTTGAAAATATGATCCTGTATAAAATATTTTTTCGCATCCGATACGTGCAAGAATTTGTTGATGATTAGGTTTTTCGAAACATTGTTATTTAAGTAGGTACCTATATATGCCTATTATTAATTTAATTTTATGCAAAATATACCTACAAAAACCAAATACGTCAAAAAAGCATGAATTTAAATGAAAGTTATAAATGTTTTTCCTCAGAATAGGCTTAAGAAAATCTACTTAACAAAAATTTTGAAATTTATATATTTATGTAAAAAAATAATTACTGTAGATGTACATAGCACCTTCCCAGTTTTCAGCAAACGAGATATACTCCACAAAAATATTGGTGGTTGAGTTGTTGACATTTCGTAGAAAAATATTTTCATTCAAAGTTGGTCGTCTAAACATTCATCCTATTATTTCTCCAAGACAATGTAGGATCAAGTGTTTTTGGTTGACACAGATTGTTGATTGACACACCGATTTTATGACTGTGAGAGGCGCTATCTAGACAAAGGTAAGATGAGATAGTTATTTGTTTACTCTTCTTCCAATGTAGCTTCGTCAGTATCGCATTATTTGTATTACCAGTATGTACAAAAATGTGATTTCTGATATGCTGTTTTTTTCTTTAAAATTTGTTTTTTTGAAATTTCAATTTTAAAATCTTTGCGAACGAAGTAAATGGGATTCCATCGGATAGGAAATTTTATACTGATTCTCATGGTACATGGTATTGTGCATTTTGTTTGAGATTTCAGCAAGATTTAATGGTCAGTTGGCGAAAGAACGTGTGGTTGTTACCAGACACAAAAATGAGGTTACTGATAGACACATGAAGTTCTATAAGGAAGGAGGGCGATCGGTCTTTGTTCCCCCCACAAAAAATTCATAGGTTTTATAAGCTTTCATTTATTTTTTTGGCTTTAGCTTCATGCCGAATAAATATTATTTCGTTGCGGAAGGTTGGCTGCAGTATAATTGGTATATTTTAAAATCGCAGAATTTAGTAGAATAAAAGCTTATAAAAATAATAATTCTTGGTTAAAAACAAATTTTTAAAAGATGAGCTTTTATTTATTTTTTTGGCTTTAGCTTCATGCGAAATAAATATTATTTCTATACAGAAGGTTGGCTGCAGTATTGGGTAGGTACATTTTAAAATCGCAGTAGTGAGTTGAATAAAAGCTTATGAAAAATAAAGCGTTGTTCATTTTTTCATTTTCTTCAAATTTTGCATTCGCTCCATAAACAACGAAACAACGATACCACCTTCACTTTAGCTCTGCTTGATAGGATTACACTAACTTACCAAACTACATTGGTAGTGATATTCCACAAATATTCAAGTAAAACTTGGCGCAAAGTCATATAACATTCCTACATTTGTGGAATCGCCCTCTTGGTGTAGCTTGGTGTAAGTTGGTGTAGTCCTATCAAACAGAGCTCCTACCATTCATTACTATTTTCTCCCTCCACGTTTTTTACCATTCTTATCTACTGCTTCTCTCACTCTTAAAAATCGATTGGCAGGCTCTGTTTCACAAACTGACTCTACAAACTATTTCAATGCTAAAATTTGTTGGGAATATGATTTCCCTTGAATGCGGGGGTTGATTCCATTTGAGACATTTTCTCTTAACATCCAATAAATACTACGAATCTCATCAAGTCAGAGTCGAGGGTTTTTAGTTGACACACTTAACACTTGACTTGCATTTGTGAAGCCGCTAATCATTATTTCTTCAAGCGAAATACACCAATAGAAAGAGCAAATTTTCACCTTCAAATTCAATTTTTGAAACCCACATTACTTCCAATACAATTTGAGCTACATTTGATGTGTCAACAAACAGCACCTTTTGTGTCAACCAAAAACACTGGTGTTTGTATTATTGGTGGACACAAAAACGTTGCTCTACAAAATCAAATATAGATAATATTTTTATTTAAGGTAAAGTGGTATCAAAATTTGAAAATAAAGCCAAAGATTTTCTCTTTCTGCACTCTAAGAAATACATATTATGGGCTTCACCAATCCAGTTAGAGTGGTAAGTGTGTCAACCAACAATATATGACCCTAAAGTTTTTTCCGAAATAGGACCTATAAAAGATTTATTAATTAACCAAAATATTAGTCGCGTTTCATTTTTAATCCAGATTTTAGCTGAATTTGATGATAGAAAAAGAAATTTCAAATCAGCTGAGTTGAAGTTTTTCTGAAAAAAATATGATTTTAACTATCGGATTTTGTAAATGTTCTTTTTGACCATTTGCTGTGAATAGTTATGACAACTTCACGACAGTTGTGAAAAGTTGTGAGATATCTAGTGACTTTTTGCAAAAAGAAGGCCGAAATTTCATAACTGTTGGGAAGTTGTCACAACTTTTCACAGCAAATGGTCAAAAGAAACAAAGGTACCTCCAATATAACGGAAGAAATTGTTTCTTCACTATCTGAAACTAATCGCAGTAGTGAGAAGAATAAAAGCTTATAATGATAATTCTTTGACTCGTTGGTTTTTGACAGAAGCCGCCTCCAGCTCCTTCTATTTCAAAAATTCGTAGGTTACAAAAATGTATTTCACCTAATCGCTCCCTCCTGAACCCATTCTTGAATTTCGAAAAACTTATTTCTCCGAGCGCCTCAATAAATTGCAAGGATCCTCTATAGACACTCCAAATTTATCGCACAATTCGCCTACAAGCACTGATTGAAAAAAGCTTAGTCATTCACTCGGACGTTCGACTGTTTTTTGGTGAATGTTATAAGTGTAATATGTATAGTAAATTTTTGGGGTAAAGAGCCTACCGAAAATCTATATATTTGTTCAGAGTTCCACGTGTAAAATTCAGCTTATTCGGTATTTATTATTCGAAATTTCGTGTAACTGAATAAAATCTGCCAATTGTCGAAGAATTACCTATGATTTGTACTGAACCTATATGTTCTTCTCACAGTGTGTTGTACTGTGTATAGTAGGTATTTGCTACAAATGAGAGTTGGAGGGAATACAATCTAAAATGATTCAAGTCCATACGAAATAAAGTTAAGATCGAGTCTCTAATATCCGCCATAATGATAAGCCTGTTAGTGTGAATGAAGAGTAAACTGTAGATACCAATAGCGAGGTACGGTATATGAAATTAGCTGCTATGGTCAAATAATTATTCTGGTGCGAATGAAAGGTTGCTGAGGAGTGAATCACTAAAAGGATAAATTACTACAAGAGATGAGAGATCGAATTAGTTGTTGCAAACAAAAAGTCTACAGGTAATTCACTCACAGCAATAAAATGATAAGATTGAATGAAACTGATAAATGCGTTATCATACGGTGCATAGTCTATTCGTGGGAAATTTCCCAGTCATCAATTCGATTTCTTATCTTTTAGCGAGTGATTCACTCACCCAGCACCTTTCATTCGCAATACCTTCTGACAAAGTTTTTTTACTAAAGCGTTTAAAAAGCAGAAGATAAACTGCATAGAACTAACCTATGGGCTAATGTGATCTCAACGTGGCATATTTGGACCGAATTAATCAATTAAAATATATGGGAAATGTTTCGCATACGGAAATTTAACTCTAACGAACAAACACCGGATTATGGAATCATGTTTTCTGCATGAAAAAACAACGTCTGCTTTTTGTCGCAAAAATTAATAAAATTTAGAAGAAGTATACAGTCTATGTTCTCTAAAAAGTGTTAAACCGTATACCTAGGCACCGATAAAATAATTAACAGAAATAATACTTGTATAGCTCTCTTACGATGAATATGTTTTATAAATCAAACTGATCGTACTACGTTGCAAGTTAAGTCCCTATGGTTGGGTATGTAGTGCCTGTATTATTATAATTTATTTTCCACTTATAATTAAACATAGTTAAAATTCGTCTAAAAATGTTCATCCATGTTGGCATATCAAGGATCATCGACTTTATTGTAATGTAAAATATAATCAAGTATTAACGTCAAAACCTTTAACAAGTTACTTCAGACTCCAGAGGAGGAGAAAATTTGTTAGCCAGCATTAAAAGAATACGTTTGATATTGGTTACTGAAATTAAGGCGCAGAAATTCAACAAACAATCCCCTAATATTGTGGAATATATTTACTTGTTGCATCTAACTGATTCCAGTCCTACTTTCACATTTATTATTGATTAGAAATAATAATTTTTCCATTACCGTGTGAAGCGTAATAGTCTGTGACTGGTTATTTGCCTGTTCCAGCTGAGTTTACGAATTATACCCAGTTTAAGGTTAACGTAATCACTATATAGCTTATTTGTTGTTCCGAAACCCATTTTCAAACCATTCAGAATTCAATCCTGAAATCCTGAAGACTCCATCAAATGTAGATTTGTTTCATTATATTTGATACCTTCGGTAAAAGACCAATGTTGCCAAAAAACGAGAAAAGAATGTTGAATACAATCGGTAATCAATGCATGATTATTAGGGCCAAGTTAAAGAATCATTAGGATTCGACGAGGCAAAAAGTGCGGCACTAATTCTCAGAAGAGACTGTTCGAAGATAGAATTTGAAAAGAATTTTCTTTCTCAAAAATTACCAAAATTTTTTGACCCCACTCGACGAGTAGGTTATAATTGAAAATATTATTTCTTTTTACAGAACTGACGCTGAACTAGAATTCTGAACGTACGTAACTTGGCACTTTTTTTTACAGCTGTTACTGAATTGTCAGAATCCGATGCGGGTTGAAATTTCGAATGATTTAACATAGAAATGAAATGCAAACTAAGCTTTTGCTGTTGGTACCTTCGAGTACCTATTGTTTGACATTGAAATTATCGAAAACAAAAGTATTTAGAATACGTGAAGAAACGTTTTAGGCATTTGAAAATTGACACTTTTCTGAAGAAAGGTGGCCGAAATTCCGACAATACGATCAACGAATTAGAAAAATTATTTTTTCTACGCAGGTGTGAGGTTTATTCAAATTTGGCTGGTTACTTTTTTGCGCACCTATACTCGGTTTCTGTTATTCGATTTTTTGCGCAGGCTGTTGGGCACCAAAACCACTAACCACTACTAACCCATACAGCGTATAATAATCTAATAGACCTATTAACGCGACAGAGTTTCATCTTTGATCATCTACGCCTAAACGACCAAAGCATAAACCATTGCATCAGGCTGTATATCTGCGGCAAGACATCGACACGCAATAGGTACGACATGCAACAAGTAGCAATACTGGCCTGGCTATCTATATACCCACACACGTCGCTTATAGCTCACCTGTAATACGGAAATCCTTGAGGCACGTGCAAGTCCATCGGTATTGCCGAAGGTGGTGGGCCTCCGTGGTGGTGGGCCGCAGCCGCGGCCGTATGGTACGATCCGTGATGATGGTCGGGTGCAACTTGCATCATGGTCGCGGCGGACGTATGCCCCAGCATGGCTGCCGCCCATGGTGAAGAGCTAAATCCTGCTGTGTGATCCAGCTCTACCGCCAAACCGTGCATCAAAAACCAAAACCAAAACCAAAAACCAAAACAATTTTTGTAGGCCTCTACGTACGCGAGAAGGAACAAAAGGAGGCGTCGAATTTTCACGATTCACGCTTCTAAGCGGGGCACCACTTTCAGTGGCGCCAATAACGCGTCGACGTTAACCTCATTGCGCAAATTGTATAAATAATATTTGAAACGAAAAATTTACCAACGAACCGAGTATTATCGAAAAAATAAAAATAAATCAAATAAATAAATCAAAAATTTGAAAATTTACATTTAAAAAAAAAAACAACAACAACAACAACAACAACAACTAAACTGCAAAATGCAACTTCGAATACTCTCGAGTAGGCGCCTGCGCAATTTCTCCACGAACGATTTTTGGCGCGCTTTTCGTATCGACGTGGAAAATTTCGAACACAATTTTTCTAACATACATGCGTAGCGGCGGCAACGGCGGCGGCGGCGGCGGCGGAGGTTGCGATGGCGATGGCAACGGCGGTGGCAGCGGAACGTTAAGTACACACGAAGCTGATGGGTGGGTTGTAAAATGAGAGCAAATTTTGCGAAAATTTATGGCAAAAATATTCGATGCAATTGCTTGGTAAGTGAGTGAAAAAACCAACAAATGAAACCAAAAAAACATAAAACCGAGTTGACGCCACCTTTAACCCGTCTAAGAAGTACAGAAATACTACCTACTGATAATATAATTTCACGTGAGGATTGCGATGGTTATAGGACGAGAGTATCGGAGCTCTTTCGAGGAAAGGGGGTGGGGGAACAGTTGATTACGTCACGTGATGAAAACGGAGACGGAGCTTATAAACCAGCAACAAAAACGCATCTTGCAATAAACTCCGCCCAGTCGCAACAGGTGTGTTACTGTTTTTAAAAGGGATTAGCGGTTTCGCGGTTTACGACAACACAGACATTATAAAAAAAGATACACCACGGAGAAGAGGACGTAGACGAAATAAAATTAGAAATTTAAAATAAAAAAATAAAAAATGAAAAGAAAGAAACAAAATTCAACTTCTTTAGCAAAACAACAGAAACGACGTAATAATGTGCGCGATGTTGCATCCTTTCATCTTAAACATTTCGAATATGAAATTTAAATAAAAATTCAAATGGTTTGCTCAACTGAAGGGTTTAAACTCCTTAAAATCAGAGGCGAACTTTTTTAGAAAAAAAAAAAAAAAAAAAAAGTAAATTTTTCAGGAGAGTAAAAAATTGTTTACATGGTTAATTGTGGACAAAATCTGTCCACTAGTGATCTTGTAGGTAGCAACAGTGTTCGTTATAAGTTGTGAGTTGAAATTTTGCGCTGTCAGGTATGTATTAATTCAATTAATAAAATTCCGATTCTGACTCCAATTGTGAATAACAACCTCTGGAATAAGCAAAAATTAGAATAAGTCGCATGTAAAAGCTGATTTTGGCCTATTAAAAATATTAATTTATGCTTCGTTATCAGTGGAAAAAAAATTTTTATTTATGCATAATTTATGAGTAAAGACCTGAAATTGGTAGGTAGTTTCAAACAATTTAGACTCTTTTACCGGTCGATTCATAAACAAAAAATTTGGTGGAGGGGAAATAAATGTCATCAAATTTTAGTCTGTAAATAAATTGCAAACAGCTTAGTAAAACCACATCCAACGGTAATTGTTCTTTTTGTCTCAAAATATTTTTATATTGTTTTTAAAAATTTCAGGAATCAATGCTACAGTGACAGCATAACAAGAATTTATGATAGTTTCATAGACTTGACAATTTAACTTTTAGATTTTCGAATTTTTCATTATATATGTCACAATATAAAATATGAAAAGTTAAAATTCGCCCCTCTTTTAAGCCCCATATGGATCAAAGAACTGAGTTGAATGAATTTTCGAGAAAGAAGAAAGTGATGTTCTTAGCTGACATAAAGTAAGTTGATGTTTTAAGTTGACACACTAAATTTTGTTTTCAGATGGAAAACCATCTGGTTATAAGCTAAAAAATACTCGTGGGCTATGTACAGTCCACAAAATGAACGAATCAGTCAACTAGATGCTGGAGAAAGGTTATGACTTTATGGTTTCAATATTTTTCAGTATGTGTCAACCAAGAACAGCATGGTTTTAGGTTGGTACAAAAAACAAATGGTCTTGCTTTTTCTCTCGTATTTTAAGAAGGCTCGTGTGAATGCGTCTTGTTTAGATTTATTTAGTGTTTTCAGTATTTTTTCAGAAAATGTGTCAACCTACAATAGCATGGTTCTAGGTTGACATAAAACAAATTGTCTCACTTTTCCTCGCGTATCTTGAGAAAGCTCATGTAAATGGATCTAGTTTAGGTTATATTTTATGCATAAGGTTCAAGCTTTAAAATAAACTCAAAATATATCATAATTGGTTGACAAATAAGTACGCAATTGGAATTTGTTTGTTTTTTGTGTCAACCTGGAAAATATTAACATCATGTTCCTCTCGTTGTGATTCAAACAACAACCAAACTATTGTGCACCAAATTGGCCCAACAAATTTTGCAATTTTAAACTTTAATAAATTATATACTTTCGATAAAATTAATTTCTCATCAAAAAGAATAGAAGCAAACAACTCTTCCCCAGGTTCATAAATTCTGGATGTCCCTTGCCATATAAGAATAATAAATTTAGAAGCAAATAATGAATCCTCGGTAATTATATCTACCTGCAGGAATGCCTTGCTTATCATCAACGATTAATAACCTTTTGAAAATAGAACACCACCTTCCTTTGTTGAGGATTAATTTTACAAACGAAGATGATCCTTCTCTACCATTAAATTTTAAACTCCTATGAATTACTGTATATAATAAATATTTGAAAAAATTTATCCCCCATTTTACTCCTATGCCACAACTAACAATGCTCAAAAAAGACTTGATAATCTAGAAATTCAAATACTAAATATAGACAGCTCTTCGACTACCTTTACACTTATTAACAATATATTAATATTATGGTGTTCCCTTATAACTATCATAATTTTATTTATTATGTACCATATTCAATTTTACTATAACATGTTTAAAACATCTTAAGTCATAGGCAAATCCATAAACACAAAAAATCGAGGGTCATGATGAGACCACATTATGAAATACTATAAAAATAATAATATTGTAAAAACTTTTTTTTTTTTTAAATTATTTTACTGCCTTAAATAATTAATATATTTTCATAAGTGTCGTACTAAATATTAAAACTATTTAATGTGAATAGATAATATATTTTATTGGACCTAACTAATATTGTAAATCATTGCTTAATATTATGTTAATATTACAAAATCTACCTTACATTCGGTTGTCACGCCACTTGTTGGCTCTGCATTCCACTATGCAAGTTTTTCTTCTAGGAAAAACGTAGAAGGAAAAACGTGGCAAAGAAATTATTAATTTGAACTTTTGCAAGCTCAGCAAACTTGATCAACATGTTATAGTCTTTGCCTAATATTACTGTTCGCACTTTTTACTTCTCCTTTCCTCTCTAAACTTTATCATCTACTAAATGTTTCATTTTTCTCTGTTAAACGAACCAATAATATTAAAGCGTTTCATAAAGCTCTCCCATTTGTTCAGTTATCATTCTTGAATTTAATATAAATATTAATGACAATCACTGTAGAATTGTCTTCTTCAACTATAACATTACAAAAGCAGTTGTGCTTTAATGTTAACAGTTTACTCTTAACAGTAGTAAACAATTCATAAACTTATTATATTAACTTTAATACAAGTTTCATAATATTTCGTGAGTTTTTCTTCAAACCAGTGTACATTTTATTATGGTTTCTACCTGTTTTGACTTTTTTGGAATATTTTGTTTATCCTAGATAGCACTGTTCCTAGTTTTTTAGAACTATTTCTGTATTTTAAAGATTTTCACTTTTTTTCACGTTTTGTTACGTAAAATTCAAAAAATGCTCTCGATTTTCGTCTATTTTTTTTTTTTAGATAACATTCTGGAAATTATGGATTTTATTTTGACTTTTTTGTATATTTATCTTATTGTTTTTAATTGGAACTAACCTTAGAATTTTATTTTACATTCAAAAACGTTGAAAATGATGTCCATATGGTCATGGTTTAATGGGGCATATTCTGACTATTTAAAATTAATGTACTTTTTTGTGTTTACAGTCCTATAATGGAACACTTATACTCTACTAGTCTAATAGAATAAGCATTTCCCCTTTTTTATGGACTAAAGGATGGTTTAAACTCACTGTTTTAATCTCTTTGACCTAACTCCTAAAAAGTAAACTTTTTGATTAATATTCTCTAAAAGTTAAAATTTCCCTACTCTACTTTGCAGATTAGAATTAGAGATTCGGATAAGAGAATGGAGAGAGTTAATTTGAACCATCCTTAAGAATCTGGGCCCTGTCGGAATTACTGCTTGAATGTTCAAATTATCAATTTTTTGCGGATGGATTGCAGGACGAGTAAAAAACACTTAAGTAATATTCTATAGGAGAGACATTGAGAAAAGTAAAGAAACACTTATTTTGATTTGGTAGATTCCACTAGGTTATTAAATTTTTTTTTTTATGAACTACAATCGAGGTACATGTACTCAAAAGATTTGGAAATGGAATTGAGTTTTCTTCCTGCACAGAATAAATTTTTAGTTATTCATAATAAACGTGACTGCAGTTGCCTTATCGACTACGGAAAAGTTGCATTGTTAATGGCTGATATCGATTAACGAGTATCTATACACGATTGAAACTTAATCAACAAATGTTTGGTTAAGTAATGACTTTTTTATTTTGCCCTGACGGTATGAACGTTATTACACTCTTTTGAAGAGGACTTTTAATTAATTTACAGTTTTTATTGATATGAGCTTCTTCATAGCCAGAAACATGTCTCACGCACATATAAATACTACTGCAGGTAATAAGGAACCAAAGCAAGACCAGGAAAAAAACTATGGTAGGTAGTCTTTGAGATCGTTTTGCACTATGGGTTCTGGACTTTGAATCGCATATTTAGTTTTAACATAGATATGTCGTATTGTTGGTGGTTTATCTGAAATTGTCGACTTTTCACATTAGATATTCGTTAGGGTAAGGGTGATGACGTTGTAATTATGGATTTAGAAATCTTAGGGCCAGGGTGAGGGGCTTGAAGGGTGTTCTAGCGAGGAATAATCAGTTTTGGTCTTCATCTCACTCGGTCTATTCTTGTTTTGCCATAGAAGTCAACTTTGTCTTTTTGAGGAGGAGAGAAACAATAATTTTTATGTAGTTTTTCGAAGAAAATCTACTTATTATTAAAACTGATATAATATTAAGACCCAGGGTTCCGAGTAGGTTCGTTTTTCGTTTCATGACCCCAGGAAACTTTCGGCAATATTAGCTGAAATTCATACAGGTACCTGTATAATTAATGGCCATATGTAATATAATATGTATATATACATACACACACATTTCTGTTTTAAACGGCACAAGTCGCAATTCTTATCCGACTATCATGAAATTTGATACACTTATTCGGATCTAGACAAGAAGGAACCTTTTTGTTCTTGATCTAAATCAGCCGAATGGTACGGTCCAGTACATCCTATTATATTGAATTTTTGAGATTTAAATGGTTCTAAAAGGGTGATTTCTAAACTACTGGAATCAAAAGTCAAAATAGTCGCCTTCTGATGCCCATTTGTCAAATATATTGATTTCAGAATTATATACTGTTTTTTAGCATTAAGAACATACACAATTAAAATTTTCGAAAGTAATTGCACGAAAACCTTCAATAGTAGAAGGTTTAAATTTTTAAGAGACATTTACATAGGTCATTTGAACATTCTCTGAAGTTTTGGCTGAAATCTACGTTTATTTCTCCAGATATTGCTGAAATTTTGTTCAAATCCTGTGATTTTAATGATAAGAATTCAATAAAGTTAAGAAATATAAACAGAAATTCGGCAATATCTCGAGAAATAAATGTACGAATTAAGAAAAAAGGTCCGGAATCTTCTGATTACTTATGTCAATGTATCCTTAAAATTCCAACTTTCTACCACTTACAGTTTCTGAGTAATTGCTTTCAATAACACTCATTTTGCATGATTTTAATGTTAAAAAACTGCTCATTACTCCAAAATCAACAGCCCTAGTGGCACAGTCTAGCGGAGGCTTTAGATCCCAATAGTCACGAAATTAGGTAAAAACATTGATTATATTATTATACTTGACTATAACATTCTGCAAAAGTTCGTTTCAATCGGCTAAATAGTTCATGCGTAGAAATGATTTGAAAAAATCTTCAACTATTGTTAAGAAAATTAGATAATTCTAGATAAAATATAAAAACTATGTGGAAGTCAGGGTGCTGTTTACAAACTATCTATAAGAACCATGATTATAAAGACGTGTTTAATAGTTGTCTATATAATTACACCCAAACTCATGCGCAGAAGTGAACTATTTATTGATAAGAAATGATGTTTTTAGTATCAATATAAAAATCCACAGTAAAAATCAAAAACACAAATATTCCCAACTCTTTACAGCTCTGATTGACTTATATGGCCACCTTATTTGAAAAGTAATCATTTAATAACTTGCTTAAGTCTATGTATTTTATAACTTTAAAATACAACATTTATTATGAATTTCTTTAACCCTTAGTTTTAAATAGGTGGGTTCTGCCAAATAATTTTTATATCTTAATTTTGATATTATTGTTTTTTATTTTATTTTATTTTTTTTTGTTTGTTTAAAAAAACCCACTTTTTCTAGCTTGGCTTATAGGCTAAAGTTTTTTTTTAAATTTTAGTATTTGATATAAACTTTTCTCATGTTAAATAATTAAAAATTTGCCGTCCAGGTTTAATGTGAACCAAAAGATTTTCACATTTTGTCTTCAGCCCCTAATTCGGCACCGTGCGTCTTGTTCCATCAAGTCGTGGACTTGGTCTTGCTTACAAGATTTTCATCACTATTGGTAGCTAAATTAAGTTAACCATTCATGTATTTTCGAATAATGAGAGTAAAAAATTTAGCATTAAATCAGTGGCCCCATTTCTCCCAAATGTCAAAAAAAAAAGAAAATTTAATAAAAAAAAATAAAAGTATGGCCATAGAATCCGAATAAAGATCATCAAACAAGCAAAAAAAAAAAAAGAAAAAATATTAACTCAGTAAAATTTGTTGCCATTTCCCTCCCCAAAAAGACGCTTTGGATCTGCCACTGCACTAAATAGTACGGCAAATTATTCAAGTAACAGAATTGAGAACATTTTATCATTTGTTTGAATACATAATTTAGTTTTTGTTTTTGCATTTGATTTCGGCCTATTAGCCGTGGCCTTGTACAGTCGATCGTAGTTTTGGTCTTCCAAACAGTATAAAACCAAATCTAATTTTGCTCATCGCCAATTAATTGTGGTTGAAGAAAATTGGTAAATTTCTTGAACAAGATCATGATGTTCGAAAATTGTGAATTAGTAGATACAAATGTCAAAATGGTAAGTCTTTCAATACAACACAGATTTTTAGAAGAACTCGCAAGCTATTTAGGCTAAAAGTAACTGACCATACGCGGCTGTTATGAGATAGGTCAATACAAATATTAATAAATTTTAGCCTGTCGATGTACCGCCAAACACGCGTCAAGCCCCAATTATAGCCGTTAGTTTTTTACGCGAAATTTCCCACAAAAAAAAAAAAAAAAAAGAGAAAGAAATAATAAGAAGAAAAAAGGATGCTGGTTTAAAATCGCAATACACGCGTAAAAAGGGTTAAATACACGGCGGTTTTTTTCTTCTTATTTTTTTTTTTTTCACATCTATAGCCTATACTATACTCTTTAAACTGTACAAATTTTTCCTAATGGATGACTTAATATACAAAAAAAAAAAAAAAAGAAAGAAACGCACACGAGGAAGTAACAACAAACAAGTAGATTTTAAACAGTGCCTTAAAACATAATTTGACATTAATCCGTCCCTAAGGACGAATCCGCGCAGGGGTAAATTTCACGCGTGACCGAATTTCCATTTTTTTCCTTCCTCTTCGTCATTCTAGTCGATTTTTTTCCTCGTTTTTTTCCTTTTTTTTATTCATTTTCATTTTTCGCGACAACATTCTCTCTCTCGACTCTTTTTGCTACTGAAAATGTTTTCGGGAACCTAACGCCTTTTCGAGAGACGCGTTCAAGCGCGCCATCCTCACCCCAAGATGTTCCACTCGAACGGAGATTTTCTATAAGATACCATCGTTTTTTCGTATCATGCCATTTATAACAATCGATAATTGCAATACCGCAAAAATATTCTTTTATTATTTTTTAAATAAGTGGTATAGTCGAAAGAACGCGAGTATTTTGTTATCCTTTCATGCGGTATCTCTCCTTCTTACTGCCTTATACTCGCGATCGCTCTCACTCTCTCACTCTCGCTCTTCACCATTCACTTTGCGAAAGAGAGAGAGAGAGAGAAAAAAAATTAATCCTTGTTAATGGACCCAGTGCTTATATACGCCTTCGGCCAAACGTATTTTAAATGATTTTTCTTGTTATATTCAAATAGCAAATGTTAAATAAAAAATAAGTAGGTACCTACTTCTCTATAATTCAGCTCACTTTCAACCAATTCGCCGAGTTCGTCACAAGTGATTAGTAAGGGCCCAAATATTCGTGTTTCAAAATATCTTTATTTCTGCAACGAAATGATTGGATAGAACCAAGATCTTTTTGAAATAGTGTATTTTTTGGAGTTTATTCTTTTTCAGAATATCGCAGGCTTTGTTGCTTCCTTCTTTGCGTCATCCTGAGAAAAATGAGTCCCATATACGTTAGCCTGTACCAGCTATCATGGGTTGGGATCGATTTGAAGTGGAGGATTAAATCTTGGGATTTTTTCTTTTCTTTTCTTTTCTTTTTTTTTTTTTTTTTTACCAGAAAGTAAGTGAGTGGGATTCAATTAACTCTTATGATGATCAATTGGGAGTGAGTCACTAAAAGTGTGAGTGAGCGAGTGAGAAATTCCTTAAAATTTGGAATCATTCGCTCTTTCAAGGGCAAAGTAATTTGAATTTTTGTCACCACATTTAAATTTTTTTTGCCTGGTTTCTGTTTTTCTCTCTACCTTGCCCTTGCTATATTTTTATTTTTATTGGTGAATTTTTTTCTTCTGCCCAGTTATCGATTTTATTTCTACCACAGCCTTATAAATATTCATAAAATTTTGAAAAAAAAAAAAAAAAGAAAAAAAAGGAATCAATCAGAGTGAGTCATTTTTCTAACTGGGCTAAGATTGATCCTTGCTACCAATATCGCTAATTCTATTGCTTCATGATCTGAAAAATTTAATTTTTTAGGAAAAACCAAGAATTGAGAAATAGACATTTCTATTTTCACTATATGGTGGCTTGTTCGAAAAAAAAAAAACAGGTTGCTTTAACCAATAATAATCCCGCAGGTGCCTGCCTTGATCAATGAAAACACAGCTCCTGTTTGGTGGTTTGTTTAAAAACGAATTTGGTGATATAAAATGTATCGATATACATGATATATTGATTTGAGTGTGAAGAAGTGAGGAATATGGTAGGAATCGCTATCGATATTCATATATTGGTATACATCCATATTTGTTGATGAATAACGGTTATTATTTTTGTTAGCTGTCGGTACATGATTTCTTACTCAGAATAACCACTCTCAAACTTCATTCTTCCAAATTTCATTATTTTATATGGTTCCGGTTCGTTGTGTTTCTGAAATTCCAGATATAGATAATGTTAGTTATTTTTTTATTTCCGTTTCCATCATTTTGGTTTAAATTTCCATTACATTTCCAATCAATTTCTGTTTCAGGTTTTGTTTAAATTTTTAAAAGATAAGAATTTATTTTTATTTTTATTTTTTTGACTTTAGCTTCATGTGAAATCAATATTATTTTGGTGTGGAAGGTTAGCTGAAGTATTGGTATATTTCAAAATCCCAGTAGTAAATAGAATAAAAGCTTATAAAAAACGTTACCACTGACCTTCCTTACAAAAGCTTGGCTCGTTCAACTCTATTTGATTCATTTCCCTTTTAGCCTTCTCTACACATTTTCATTCATAGCTTTCTCATCAACGCAATGAAGGTTGCATGATTTAATTTTGAAGTTAAAGTGTTCACCAATTGGTGAAAACAATTTTTTAAATTTATATGACTTTTTATGCATTTTAATATTTATACAAAACAAAAAATAAAAAATCACCCAGACAACAAAACATTCGTTTATCAAAATACAAATTACAGAGTAATAAGTTTCACTTCCACCATGTGTTCCAGTACACACTTATTTTTTTAAATTTTCCTTTCGTAAAATAACCTAAAACCAGTTACAATATCGATATATCGATTTTATATCGATTTTGTATCGATTTTCTCCCAGAAATGAAAAATTAATCATGTGAGAAACAGAAACGGAAACGTTTTATTATTTGCTAATTTGGTTTCCGTTGTTGGTCTTAATAGCAATTTTTGATTAATTATTACCGATTCTATTTCCACCTAAAATTTTAGTCCTTCTATTAATTTTGTCATCCACTGTCGAAAAATTTGGTTTCCATTTCCCAAAAATTTAGTTTCTGTTTATCAATCCCTGTAAAAAACAAAAAACTTTCAAAGTCGTATTAAATTAATAAAAAGTATTCGCTGATGGCCTGGATACTTTCCTCTTCAAATAAACGCTGGAACTTTCAACACAATTTATTAGGTTACGAGGGTATAATAGCGAGAATAACTTGCAAAAAATGTAACACCAAGACTAAGAGTAAAACTTGAAAAGTACGTAACTTACGAACTTTAAAATAATTCGTAATATTCAATAATCAGTTTTTTTTTTTCATATTTTGAAAAAGTCTCAATGTTAATTTAAGATGAATATAGCAACCAATACTAGTAAGAATTTTATAAGTTTAAGACTACACTACGACTCGACTGTGCTTCGTGAAGACGAATACTAAGACTTGACAGTGCAAGACCAAAGCTGGCTATGCAAAACCAAGACCAAGACTAAGAAAGGACCAAGTTCACCATAGTCTTGGTTTTCTTTTTGCTCGTCACTAAAAGAGTCGGCTTCCTATGTCGATATTATTGTATAATTTGTAATAATTAACGTTTTTTTTCTCAGAGTATTTATAGAAGTAACTACATATATTACTAATCCATATTTTTCCAGAGTAATTTATCTAATTGCGTTACATGACTAAAAGGTACTTTTTTATGAAAAACATAGGAGTCTACGTTTTAACAATAAATTCAAAAATACTTGATTGGGTTTAGTCAAGACATTCTATAACATATCATGCTCACTTCTTCTTCTACTTTTTTACTCACAGTCGATGAACATTCTCCCTTTTAGTGTTTATAGGCGATGAGCCTTTTTTTCCTTTTTGCTCCCCCTTTTTAAAAAAAAAAAAGTTTGAAAATGTTGAGCTTTTTCAGTCTTCGAACATCCATACTGGAATCAAGGATCTGGATAGCCTCAACTTTTCTCGCTTCATGGTTTACAGCAAATTTCTGAATTATTTCACGAACGTACTCCACCTATAGATCAGAATGCAGATCTTCATTAATAATAATGCAACTTGATGCACCAGTAATCATTCTTAGCACCTTTGATCACTTTGCAATGCCGTTTTAAACACCCTTTTCAAACACACACATCTCATACCTACTATGAATAATTTTAATAATTTAATTTTCAATGATTCAAAAAATAATTTAATTGATGGATATTATCCGAAATAAATAATTTAGCTCACTATCCACCTATATAAATTGTATTCTGTATTTCATCTATTCAGTCAGTATAAGAAGAAGTATAGTGTGAGAACAATGAGGTATAAAATAGAAAGTTGATAGTTTCTGTATCAAATTTCAGAAATTTTCTTCCAAAATTAAGATGTCAAAAGAAATTCAAAAAATTAGACGGAAATAAGGAAAAAAAGATGGTTGGCATCAATTGTTGAATAATTACGTATTAGTAAGACAATAACACTTATCTCAAATACAAAAACTAACAATGGAAAAAGTAAATAGATATAATCTATGTTACATG
Source organism: Ericerus pela (assembly GCA_011428145.1). NCBI lineage: Eukaryota > Metazoa > Arthropoda > Insecta > Hemiptera > Coccidae > Ericerus > Ericerus pela. Next base: position 1,433,386 of record WOFM01000512.1, read on the forward strand.
CTGTCATTCATTATTAGGTCTATTTGATACAGCAAAAAGGATGAGTCACCTTTACCATTTTTAAAAAACTGGATGTTTGATTTGAATAAGTGTAACCCTAATTAACTGAAAAAGGTGTTAAATTTACCAAGGTAGATTGAAAAACTGAAAATAAAACTTTATTTTTTCAAAAAGTGCCAAAGTTCTTGGCCCGCAAGTTGGTAAATAAAATAATTCTGATGAAAAGTTTTCTTCGCAAGTTGTGGGTGGGTTTTGTATCGCATCATTGCCTTCATATTTAAGAAATTATTCTCCTCGATTTTAAGATTTTTTAAACTTTTCGGCTGCAAAGAATTGCCACAGAACCAAAACTGCATGTTTTGGAATCCGTTTCTGCTATGTAGACATCCAGTGCATTGCACCTGATTACAAAAAAAAAAAAAAAAAAAGAAATCCTGTAGTGTGTACTTACTGGAAATTTATCAGAATAAGTTGAAAGCTTTTACGATATTATTGTTTTTATTTTTTTTAGTGTGACGTGGTGAAAAAATCGGGCAGTGGAAGAGTCAACATGAAGTTGCGCGGGAACGGTAGTCCCATAGACAGTACATTTTTATTGTCGAAGGGGAGAGAAATATCAGTAGGTACAGTCGATTTAAAGAGGTAAAAAAAATTGAAATTATGACTTGTGTCCACTTCCTTGAGAAAATTCTAGATTTGCCACTGTAAGTAGGAAACCAAAATTTAAAATGAAGTAGTTTCGCGATGAAATTAGGCTTAGTTTTATGGTAATTTGTGGAAGTGCCAGTGCTTAAAAACAGCTGTAAAAGGCGTACGCGCTTATTCGAAGAAAGAGTTCTACTGCTTCGCTCTTATAATTGTTGATCAGGTAAATAACGAAATGAAAAAACAATAACTGTTGTAGAAAAATGTGAAACAGATATATACGCAGGCCATTGAAAAAATATGCCGCCAATCTATCATTAAGACGGATACGAAACAATTAGCAAAGGGGTAAAAGCGTCCATAATTTCACAGAAATTGACAATAAAAGCAATAAGGTGGTCGACGGTAACAACCATTAGGGTCATTATATCCACCCATGATCGTCGCCTCGAATGCGCACACACATCAACCACTATATTATTGTTTTCCCTTTTTTTCCTCTTTTTTTTTTTTTTTTTTTTTATTTTATTCGATACCCTCCGGGTCATTTATTCGTATCGTCGAAATAACCTCAAAGGCTTTTGGTTTTACTGCGTTTTGGTTCCCTTATAAAAATAAGGTTAAAATGTCTGAATTTTGCGTTGATAGAATGTTTAATTCACAATAATTTTTGAAACTAATTTAATTTCCTTGTTTTCATTATGCAACATAATTCTGACTATTTTACAAGGAACTTTTGAAACTTCTATATATTAATTTTCGCGAATGAATTGATTTTTAGAACTTTGCTTCATTATATATGGTTTTTGAATTTTATTCGTCGAAAAATTTGGCTTGAAACTCGCCATGAAACGTTTCATGCGCGTTTTTACTGCGCATTAATTCTTGTCAAGATGCAAAAATATTTTTTGAAAACCTAAAATACTGCGTTTAAAGTATGAAAAAAATAGGCATCATTTTTCAGATGTCTATAAACTCTAATCACGAATAAATTTTTTTAAACGTCCCATTATCTGTATCATTATATACTTTTCTTATTTGTGTAAATTTTAAAATTTAATGTCTCAAATTGCTAAAAAAAGTCACAAATGGGGACTAATTTGCCGCATACAAGAATTAGACTAAGTAGGTACTTTTTAAACTAAAAAATTGATATCTAAATTATGTGCTGAGAAAAGATAAAAGTTTTTGAAAAAAAGTTGTGTTGGGGAAATTCCAAAAGATTTCATTCATAATTACGCATACCTACCTATAGTAAACTACACAAGAAATGGCATTTTTCAGTAAATTACGTTCGTCGTGTAAGTTGTTAGTTTTTTTTTTGAAATTGAAGCGTAAGTATTAGGTACCTTTATTAAATGTCCTGAATGCATCAAATTTCATCAAAAAAAAATCATTTATTATTTGAAATATAAATTTTCATTTTTGATGAAAAACTGTTTCAAAAAATCAATTCATCAAGTTTTTAAAAAACTAACTTCGCATCAAAATTTGTCATGCCAGATGGTAAATATGGTACGGACGGCACTGATTTCCTTCAGAAAGATACTTTCCATAATTCCTATTTTGACCTTAACTAATCAAAAACGTTGAAAGTCAAGCAGATTATTTTTGATAAATGTTTTTCGGCCATAAGCATTAGAATGGAAAAATTTTATAGGAGTAAATGCTTTTCTGTCTTATATAGGAACAGATTTTAGTTAAGAATTTTGTCACTAACTAAATAGGAACATGTTGTGAGTAAGGAAGTGCAAGAAAGTACCATTTTCCTTAAAGGGCATCGGCTCACACTTTATTGTTCCCTTTTTCGATTCTTAAGTTGATTTTTCAAACCCCGAGGGCAAATTGGTATCTACACGAATTAAATTCTCAAAAACCGAATTTCTGTAACACAAATATGTATATATTTCTCCATGTCGATTCCTGACTGAATTTTATCTTTTAATGATATTTCATTCAGTTATTTTCTGGTTAGTGAAAATATAAACCTTCGTAGCCGCATAATTCAGTTTCTCCTCCCTAGTGGCAGCCATAACTAAATTTCCTAACTTACAAGTTTCTGTCGGTCGAATTTAACAATCAATTTTTCTTCAACACTTATTTGCAGTCTATAAAGTAGGAGGAAGAAAAAATTTCAAGTTTAAAAAAGTTTTTTATTTCAGTAAGTACCGACTTAATGTCCAAAATTAGATCTATATACTTTTTGATTTCATGACAAGTCATGATTTTAGGCATAAAAATTAAAAATTCATACTTTTATATTATACTAGTTGATAAACCGTGCGAATGAGGGTGAAGACGTATAGTTAACATTCGATAGGTTTGAAATTTGGTAGATAGCTGATTTTGAACTTGATGAAAAGTGTTAAATTTGATGCGAATTGGTCAAGTGATTTACCCATGGGAGCTGATAAAATTTCCACCAATAGGAGTTAAGAAGTAATTATCATTCGATAGGGCTGAAATTTGGTAAATAGTTGGTTCTAAACTTAATGAAAACTGGAATCGAGTTTTATGAAAATAAACAAGGCATCAAGCGGTTTAGCCATCGAGCTGATAAAAGTTTCACCCTGGAGGCTAACACATAATATCATTTTATACGGCTAAAATTTAGTAAGTAGTTAGTTTTGAACGTAATAAAAACTGGTATCGAGTTTGATGAAAATTTGTCAAGCGATTTAGCCATTGGGGCTGACAAAAGTTCCACCAATTGAGGTTGAGATGTAATTATTATTCTACAGGGCTGAAATTTGGTACATGGGTGGTTCCAAAGACATACAGCTAAAGAGATGTACACCGCTCTATATGCGCTGTGGTTTAAAAATATGTGAAAGATAGAAAAGAAGCAACTCGAATTGTACATTCTGCGCATATTTTGTTGTGAAAACAGAAATCTCTGTACCAATATGCACACACTATTAAGCTACAACACATGCTGTGTAGCAACAAATATTGGAATTTGAAACATTTTGTAACATTTTTTTCAACATGTTTAGGATTAGGCATTAGACGTCTCTTTAGCTATATGTCTCTAGAATGCCTATAAAATTTTCATAAAAGTCAATACAAAAAAAATCGATAACCAAAAAATAGCTGAAACTTTTAATAAAAAATTAAAAACTATCTTCAGAAAAGAGATCTAAGAAGGAATGTAAAATGACATTATGTAAAATAAGATGTAAAAATTTATTGATGAATGGTTTTTGATGATTTTTGAAAACCTACTTTTCTAAAGTAGCTTGCTGCGCTAGAGTTTTATACATAAATTCATTTAGAAGCGAAAGAGGATAATCAGCTTTATGAAAAATGACACTAATAATAAACCCTTTCTACGTATGCCTATACCTAACGCCTTATGTGTGAAGAAAATTAAAATCCAACAAATGCGCGACTAAAAATCGAAGACATTTTACAAATCGGTATGTTTCGAAAAATAATTTTTTTTCATTTTTTCACCCTTACATTTCCCTCTTTCCACTTATACCTCCCCTCATGTCAATATACACTGTTAACTGGGCAGAATGAAATAGTATTTATATTTATTCGCTTAGCAGGAGGTATTATCGTTTTTCTTTAATATTTTTTTTTTTTTTCTTTTTTGAACCTTTCATTTTATGGCCAAAACACAGATATAGGCAAACGGAGTGCAGGTATATCAATCCTACCAGGTCACGTTTTTCACGCCGAACTAATTTTTCTTGACCAAAGATTGAAAAAAAAAGAAAAAAAATAGTAGTGGAAAAGGAAAAAACGCTGTTGAAACAGTACCTACATTACACGCGGTTAATTAGATTCAATTATCGACGCCAAAGAAAATAAAATCGAATTTGAGTTGTCTGATGAATGAGGTTTTTTTGAATCCTATTGATTTCTTAATTCTTTCTCTTTTGATGATGTTTGAAATAATTAATAATTAGTTTGATTGTAACAGTACCTATCTATTGTATAAATCAAAAAATTGACTGAATTTGAAACCACACAAAAAAAAAAAACATAATAATATCTTCTTGCCTATCTACATTAGAGAAATGAACGTACCTATAGCGTTTAACTTCACAAAAATGTTGAAAAAGTAGAAAAAACAAAATTACGATGGGCGAATTTCTTTCGAGACTCAATATTGGATTTTTATACGAATTAAACTCAACATCTGTAATTTGGAGGGAAAAAAAGAATGACCCGAAATCGATTTAAGCTTGTAATTTTTACCAAAAGACGATTGTTTTATTATTTTTTCGCAAATCAGAAAGACCCTTTCGAATATTGTAGAAATTCTACAGCCTTTCTAATTCTGATAATAATCCATTATTAAATTCAATAAAGGCATTTCTTCTTATATTTTCTTCTCTATTTCTCCAACCTTGTAATTTATATTTATTTTATACGTTTCTATCCATATGCGCTCATAGGTGGTTATCTCGCTAAGTCTCTCGTGAAGGCAATAAAACATTTACAGAATGAAAAAAACTGTACAAAAATTATGAGAAATGACAATTTTAGAAATATATTATAGGTCCATTAGTTTTTTTTTCTCCCTTTTTTCAAGATTTAATTTATATACATAAATATAATGAAGGCTTTTGGTGTGGGTATGCCTACCTATTCCTGGTTCTACAATCCAAATAATTTGTTTTGCGAAATTGATGACCAAATCGTTTTTATGTATTGATAGTTACATCACAATGTAACAGACTGGGGCAACCAAATGAGACTCAACTGTCGCATTACATACACTTTATCAGCGAGTATGTAAATACGTACGTACCTACTCGTCTTCTGTGAGAGGTTTACAGATAAGTGTAACCGCACATTGTTGGTACCTATGCACTCATATGGACGATGAACATGTGTTTTAAGTGTAATGCACTAATTAGTTGAGCCCCGGGTTACTGAATAATGATTTTTATTGCATCGAGAATGTTAACAGAATCTCGAAGGAAGAACCTTTTGCTTTTAAGGCCCAGCACTTGATCATTGCGCCAAATCAACCCTTTCAAAAAAATGCATTCACACAATCTGAAATTAATATTTTACTTGTTTAAATTGTCAATGATCAAATGAAACAATAAAATTATTTTAAGACTGGAAGAGCTGCCCTCTGATCAAAGTACAATAATTTTATTAATAACTATTCTTTAGATACTCGAATAAAGTTCGCAGACATACATTCTTGGCAACAGGGGACTGAAAGACAAACAAAATGATTCCCAGCAAACAATTCACGGCTAACTGGCCAAAAAATTAGGGGTCTCCACTGCTAATTTTAGCAGTACTTTAGTATTTTTTCAGCTAAAAACAAATGCTAAATTAGCAGTAACTCCTAATTTGACACTCTTTTTACAGCTAATGAACTGCTATTCTACAGCTAAAGATTTTTATAGATATCCGTATTTTAAGAGCAACACTGCTAAATTACAGATATAATTAGGGGTAAACTTTCTGTATTTTAGCTGTAGATTATGGCTCAAGAAGATGTTACAGCTAAATTTTCTGCTAAAATACGGATATTCATGAAAAATTGTTTGCTGCAAATTAGTAGTGTTCAAGCTGTGAAAAGTGTCCCAAATAAAGAGATACTGAATTTAATATTGGTTTGGTCTACTGAAATTTTGAAACACCACCAAAATTAGGAATGGAGGTTCCAATATTGTAACATCTCAAAAAAATATCATTTTTTCTAAATCAAGTAGGTATCAATATTGTTCATTCAAGCTAAAAGTTTGGTTATTGTTTTGTGACAAAAGGCATGCAAAAGGGGATTTGAAGGAATCGCAACTCACTCCTTCCTATGTTCATTTTTGTTTTTAGAGGAAATGGGTTTGATGTCCTTTGATCAAAACTATAACCCATAAATAGGAAAATGCAATAGTTCTTAAAGGAGAAAATAAGTTACTTTTCATTATTATAATGCCCAAGTTACACTACTTATTAAAAACATTTTCACATACTTAACCAAGAATGAAAATTAATTTAAGATACCTTCATAGCTATGAGCTATCAAGAAAAAGTATAGCCGGGTAAGCAGGGAAATTGGCTTTTGAGTATAACTGATTGCTCTTTTTTTCTCAAAAGTTACTTTCAGACTAACATAATTTTCCCAATTACCAACTTGGAAATGTTCTTTTTTGGTGTGAAAATGAAAGTTTTCAAATTTGAAAAAACACATTTGTCAAAAACTACAGATGTGAATTACATGGTACTGCAATATATTTTAAAGGTAGGTACGTACTAAGAATCAATTAATTAGTAGCCTGCTGATTTTTTATAATTTTCATACTGTAAGAAAAGTTGAAGAACTGGTCAAAATTTTTCAAAAACCAAAAGAATAGTCTAATACTTAAGAGGAAGAGCAACACAATAATTTATTTCCTTGTCCAGTAGGTAAGTAGGTATTTCTCATAATTTTTATACTTATGTTTTATAATCTTGAGGAATATCAGGTTTGTTGGATTGAGAAATTTATAAAGCGATTACAAATAGGCAGCGTTTATTCTAACATGCAACTACGCACATATTGTGCAGCTCTGAAAAATTTAATTGAAGCCAGCTTCAGTTATTGTTTTCATTTCCCAATTCTTTTTAAACCCAAAATTTTAAATTCAAATTTATATATTTGCCCTTTGGCTATTAATTCAAATAGTTGACAAGTTTTGAACAATTATTTTTGAATTTCTGTTTGAATGAACATTTGGTTGGATTGGTGCTTGTCTCAACTAAACTTGAAAAATTATTGAAAAACTTATTTAAAAAACAAAAATTTTAGTCATACATTGCAAAAAAGACGATAGAGAAAAAAGATTTATTGCATAACTTTTGTATGAAGAAAAACAAACCGCGCCATTAGAGTTATTCTTTCTTTAATTAAGACGTAGCATAAGTTGCATATTAATTTTGAAAAGGCATAGATCGTCGTTCAATTGCTAACAACGGACAGAAATGTTTCATATTCATTAATGCTTTCAAAAAAATAACCGAAATTAAAATTTTAAGTTAGTTTTGAGATAACTACAAAAAATTATCTTGAGAAATATGACGACTGTATTAATTTGTTTGAAAAATGACATTTTTATACCAAAACAAAAATTGAGAAGAAAAAAATAAACTGTTGATCATAAGATTAAAACTTCAAAAGACCTGTACTTAATCACGAAATGGTCGTTAAAATGTGGCGTAAAACAACCATAGTCAGATATTGTTCTTCTTTACTGGTATAATTGCGGTATTTAAGGTACACTTTGCTACGATGTATACTTTTTTTGCTTGTCACTTTTGAATTGGAAAAAAATTTTAATAATAAATATGCGACAGCGGGTTCCATAGATGCTAAATTTCCCTAAATTTCTAATTTTTCAAATGTGACGAGCAAAATAAAAGAAAAAGTCGTCAAATTTTTTACCCTCCCCTTGAAGAAATCCTGGATACGCCCCTCGATGTAAGGTTGTAGATTCGATACCATTTGCTATCACATTCTCAACACCAAAAAGTCGATGTTTTTGGTTTGGTCAATTTGATGCATCAGTGATTTATTTTTCTAATTTCAAATAAGGGCAAAAAATTCCCCAAATTCGCGGGTCAAAGGTGGGCACTGACAAAAACGCAGCCTAATCGACGAGCGGAACTGTAAAAATTTGTAAGGAGAAAGACAAAAAAAAAACAACAAAATCACTGATAATCTCTTTGTTATATCGTGTGATAACTGGCTCAGGTTGATACTACTTGGTCGGCTAAAATAAGGAGAAAAAAAAATACAAAAACCTTCTTTTTAAACCGGAATTCATAAATCAAAACAAAACGACGGACACACTTCAGTCAGACAGTCACCGGTAAATAATACCATTTCGTCGGTCTTTCTGTCTTTGATATCTTTTCAAACATGTTTTTTATCCGAGTTCTTGTTTTTTATATATATATATTTTTTTGTTTTTGTTTGTTGGTTTAGTTAATTCTTCCTTTTTTTCCATTTTTTTCTGTTTTTGTTTTTTTGTTTTTTACCCTCTATCATGTGTATGTTGCATTATTTTTTGTTTTTCATTAACCGGTGTGTCAACCAGTTTGAGGAATAATATTGTTCGTTTTCACCAAAATATAAGGGTGTGGAGGAGTTTAGCGAAATAATGTGTAGAAATAAGTAAGAAGAGTAATATTATTACTTACCTAATTGCTGTACAGCATGTGTTCGTTGGCAACTAGCGATGAGCAAAACTGGACCACAATCAAAACCAACTGTGCAAGACCAAGACCAAACATTCAAGACCAATACCGCGAACAAATGCGAAATAAAAAAATATGTAATAACTGTAAAATTTTCTTTCTTCTTAGCCGAATACGAACATGTAACCTACCTGTAGGTAATTTGTAAAATTTAGCATTGAATTTCTTTATGGAATATTCTAAAAGGGCAATTTAGCCACAAATAACGGTAAAATTTATTTTTCAAGCAATACCGACACTACAACCAAGACTACTGCGGGAAACCAATGTCAAAATCTCTTTGTCTTTAGTCCATACCAAATGGAAGGGGGGAGTTGTATTTGAAAAATACTTTCAAGACGTAAAAGTTAATATTTTCATTTTGTCCAATTTTTGAGTATGTAATTTTCAGCTGTAGCCAGATGGGTAGGTGAAGTTGCGGAGTGGATGTTTTGGATGAGGCTCCTAAAAACCTGGGGAAGCTCTTGCAATAAAAGAAAACAATAAAATAATTTTACCCACTTATTAACATTTGAAGAAAAATGACTGATTCTCAAGCTTTTCTTGTAGATTTATCGTAGGTTTGCCTCTGGAAAGCGTCCTAACTGTAACGTATATTTTCATCTATTTTTAGAAATGACGAACATATTCGTCCACACACTTTCGAATACCAAAAACGTCGATATTTATCAACAATAGTCATCCTATAACTCTTTATAAACAACTACTAAATTACCCGTATTTGATTTTATGAATATAGATATATCACCTGTATATTCATGACCTACTTGTGGCTGCCCCTCGAGTACTCGACGAGTCAGCACAACCCTATAATAACAACACCCTACCTCACTTAGCCTATCCAACACGTACGTTTTCATACCCTGAACGAGTATATAATCCCTCGATTCAGTGGAAAAAGACACAGTTCCTCAACAGCTACTTCTAAGTACCTGGAAAGAAGTCTCTAGTGAACAGATAGTCTTGCTTGTTGGATTGTGATTGTAAATGTTTAAATATTAACATATTAATGTATGCACTGTGATGTACAAAATATTATTTTATTAAATGAGTAAACTCACTCGTGTGTTTTAAAATATTATTGAGTCTCTACTATATATTAAGGTCCACTATAGTTTGTGGATAATAAAACTTGAAATATTTTAAGAAGTATTGCTGCTTTTAGTACGTGATATTTCGTGTATGGTGTAACATCGAAAGTGGTTCTAATTAGGTACATTACCACCTCTTTTGGCCGTTACATTATTGGTGCCCAACTGGTCTGCTATTGCGAATTGAACTCTCGCTCTAGTACCTATTTCCTGGAGTTGCTGATCCAAGTTGCTCTTTCAATTCCTGTGATCTGAAGTACTTTGCATTAACCTTGAAAACTCTAGTTAAGTACTCAATGAGAAATGCGTAAGGCGCGCTCTTGAGGAAAGGAAGTAAAGGTTATTTGCAAGTGGAAAAAGATCAGAAGTGAAAAGAAAATCCGAACTTCAAAACCAACAAAGGATATTTATTAAGAAAAAACAAGTGTATCTACAAAAAATCAAAGGTGAAGAAGATTTCGGCGACGAAAGCAGCAGCGGATCAATCAAGCTCCTGTTCAAACAAAAAGAAAAACAAAGTAACAATTAATATTAATTTTAATTCGCATCCCTCCCTTAAAAGTAAGATTTGTTAAATAATATTAAGTCGCAAAAAAAATTTATTTTTATGAATGAAACTTGGGAAAATTTATCCGAACCCAGTACTACTAAAACAAATTTAACTTGGCTCATCGAAGTTAAAAACTTCCAACTAATTAACGTGTGTCAAAATTTAAATATCAAAGTTGATAAAAAATATTTATCTCATATAAAAACCTAAGTGGATATCCTATTAAAAATTAAATCTAGTAAAGAAATTCAAAAATTATTAACATCTGAAAATATAAAAATAATTTTACAAACAATACGAAAACCTCGTGAACAAATTCCGGAATTAGAAAATCCTATAATAAGAAAATATTTTAATCCACCTACTACGTCAACACCACTTTTGGAAAATTTGGATAACCCCACACCAGTTCCAAGAGCTAGGTCAGCTATTAACCTAGCCAATATTACCGAGTGCCTAGAAAAATCTGACAAAGATTTTCTCAGCCCAGAAATTGAAACTAGAATTTTAGAAAATCCTTGCATACCTGTGGAAAACAGAATGACAGGAAAGGCTGCGGTAAATGTCAGACCTTCCCTATATGGCCACACCCAGACTGAAGATATCGTGTCATTTTTAATTGGATTTGAAAATGAGGTGGAATTGTTCAACTGGGATGCTAACATGAAATTTAAAAAAATAAGAATTGCATTTTCTGGCCTCGCTAAACAAATGTTTGAAGGCAGAATTCAAGCAAACCCCGAATGTAACAATTGGCAAAACACTAAACAAAAAATTCTGGAAGTCTTTACTAGAACCAAACCCCAGTTTTGCAAAATATTGTACGAAAGGAAATATAACGGTGAAGCTGATTTCCCTGCATACATCATGTTTGTAAAAAGAATCTTAAAACAAATTGAACCAGACATTACTGAAGAAAAAATAATTGAAAAAATAATGCCTAATCTTCCCAAAAAGGAAAGATTATTTTTAATAAAAAAAGAACCAAAAACAATTCAAGAACTCGATAAGGCCTTCTCCAAATACTTAGAGTTTAAAGACAAAGTATTTGGACATTCGGATCCCTTCTTACGGAGAAAAATCGAACAACTTGAAAAAATTATTGAAGAATTAAGAGCTGGAAAAATGGAAAAGAAAACTGAAAAAAATGTAAATCTAGTATCATCTGATCCAGTCTGGAAAGCTGAGATAGAAAAAATGAGTGCTGCGATAGCGAACATCTCGAAATCTCAGGAATCCAGGAAAAATAAAAATCCCCAAAATAAAAATAATAATAATGAACAAAATAATTATAATCAAAACCAAAATCAAAATCAAAACCAAAGTCAAAATAGAAATAATAATAATAATAATAATAATAATAATAACAATAATGGTAATTGGAACCAGAACCAAAACTGGAACCAAAACAATCAAAATCGAAATTGGAATAGTAATCAAAATTTTAAACCGAATTATAAAGGTAGAAATTTTAACCCAAATTTTCATAGAAATAATTTTCCCAGAAATAATAATGGATACTATTCTAACAGAGCTCCAAACTGGAATCAGTTTGGCCCCCCAAGTTGGAACTCAAACTGGAATAACGCTCCAGCATGGAACGGTATATCATTTAATACTCCTCAAAACCCCCCTTATGTGGCTGCAAACACTCAAATGATTGCTCCTCCGGCACCTACCTCACATGATCTACAAAGGCAAATACCTAGGAAAATTTGAATTAAGTAGCGCAGTAGAAATTAACTCCTGCCAAATAGAAAAAATAACAGAAACTACTATTTTTAAGGATAATTGAGGAAATCCTATCCTGATAAACCCAAAGCTTTCGCTTGAACAAAAAATAAAAATGTATGAAACAATTAATGAATTTAATAATATTTTTATGGGAAAAACAGACGAAGTCTCTGTCTGTAAAGTACCCGAAAAAGTTGTCCGAGTAGACAACAAAACTCCACTGCAGTGTAGAAATTTTAAATTCTCACACGCAGAACATGAGGCCCTACATAAACTGGTCGATGACCTAGTAAAAGCAGGTGTCCTAAAAAAGCAAAAATCAAAATTTGAGTCTCTAATTTTTGTAAAGAAGAAACCAGACGGAGTCTATAGAGTACTAGTAGACTACTGAAGAATGAATCAAAGAATTATTATGGATAACTGTGAAGAAATAGTAACTATCAACGGATCAAATTGTATGAAAATATCGACGAGACTTTAAATGACTGTAGACATCGAACAAGGACTAGACACACACATTACAAACACATAAATAAAACACTAAATATTCACTTTTCACAAACTTTTATTTCCACATAAAAATGGTGGTGTTGTTGTTTCATCAACGTTTGATGAGCGACAAGAGGCACACAAAATATATTATCACAGTTGGGTTTCAAGCACAAAATCACAGATTACAAATAATACTAAAAACAGTGTTACCACAACAAATGATATGTGAGAATAATAAGCTAATGTACAATATAATTTGCTATCATTCTCACAATAACAATCGTGTTCCTACAATTGATGTTATTTGGCCATACTTAAGAAATAAAAAATGGTTACGACGATTGATTTAAACAGTGGATATCTACAGATACCTCTCACGGAAGAATCCAAACAATAGACTGGAATAAATGAGGATGGAATTGGATGCGTATTCAATTCTACCCCAATAGGCCTAAGCATTTCTCCATCCATTTTCCAAACCATCATGGATGACACATATTCCACGATATATTTTGGAAAAAAAATGGTATGTTACCTGGACGATATTTGTATTTTCGGAGAAACTTTTGAAGAATGTCTCGAAAATACAAGACAAGTGCTAAAAAGATTAAACGAAGTAAATTTAAAAATAAAAACAAAAAAATGTCAATTTGCAATGAACGAAATTGAAATCTTAGGACATACTGTCCGATATAACAAATTACGCCCATTAAATAAAAACCTTGAGGCTATTAAAAATTTAAACCCCCCAAATACGTTAAAACAATTACGATCATTTTTAGGATCGATAAACTACCACAGAAAATTAATCCCCAATTTAGCTAAAATTACTGCTCCTCTTACTGACTTATTAAGTGGAACAGATAGCAAATCAAATGCCAAAATTAAATTAAATCAAGAACACCTTGAAATCTTTGAAAAATTAAAAGAAATAATGATTTCCAAACCGGTATTGGCAATTTACGATCCAAAATTGGAAACCTGTGTAAAAGTTGATGCTTTGAAAATCGCATTAGGTGCAGTGCTGCTGCAAACTAATCCCATTACGAAGCAGAAACATCCAGTTGGATACTTCTCGGAAAGAGTCCAACCTGCCCAGTCAAAATTATGTTCTTTTGACTTGGAAATGTTGGCAATTACGAATGCATTAGCCCATTTCCGTGGATACTTACTAGCACTACGCTTTGTAGTGTACACGGACCATAAGCCTCTGATTTATCATCAGAAATTCAATACTCCAAGCCCAAGATTAATTAGATTAATCTCAAAATTAAATGAATATAGTTTTCAAATTTAACATATCGCCGGAAAAAATAACTGTATGGCTGATATGTTGTCCCATCCTCATGATGAATCGGACGAAATTACATTCAAAAAAGGTGAATTTTTAGTAGATAAAAAATATGCTCTCCACGACGAAGAGAAAAATGTGAATACTTTATGTAGAATTCACAACGACAACTTTGCCCTATTAAACCCAGTGTTTTACCAAAATCAAAATACGTGGTACTACCGAAGTACTACATCCCAAAATTACTATTACCCCCTTCCCCCGCATCAACTTTCCCATATTATCCTGTTGTACAAACAACAACCCCACAGAATGAATTTAATCATTCCCAAAACTGTCCCAATCAAACTACAAATGTAGTCACCAGATCTGCTCGTAGAAGAGAGTCAAATCTCAATAATCAGATCAAAATAACCCCTTCTGTGACTCCCAACCACCAGCAAATGTTGAATCCCGATATTGCATCACCTCCCCAAACAGAAGGTCAAACTTCTGAACCCCTCCAAAAAATCGATTTACCCGAAAATCTAAAAACAATGCAGGAAAATGACCCGCATTGGAAAAATGTTATTTCATTATTAAACTATAACAAAATTAAAAAGGATAAAAATAAAATACGAAAATTAAATCGTACGATACAATTATACTTTCTCGATGAAAATAATGTTCTAAAGAAACTACCTAACCCAACTTCATCATATGATGAAGCGGTTACTGTAATTCCCGAAAAATTAATTCTGGTAGTTCTAAAAAAACTACATGGCGATCCGTTGTATGGAGGTCATTTCGGAATTAAAAAAACTAAAAATAAAATAAAAAACCAGTTTTTCTTCAAAAACATGGTGCAAAAAATAACAGAATATGTATTGTCGTGTCATGAGTGTCAAATGGCACAAAATTCCCCGAAAGAGGCTGGCTACCTCAAACATATAGAAATCGAAAATCCTAAACCATTCTGGCATTTAGAAATCAATTTCATAGGGAAATTTAATACCGAATATGAACACTCGTATGTGCTTGTTGGTGTTGACAAAAGCACAAACTTTTGTACCATACGCACAACAAAAAATCCAAATGCTCAATGCGTAATTGAGTATTTGAAATTTATTTGTTGCACGTATGGCACCCCCGGAAAAATTTCTTGCGATAACGGAGGTCATTTCGCCAATGAATCCGTTTGCAAATTTTGTGAGGAAAATAATATCAAAATTACTTACTCCTCTTTTTACTCCCCCCAATTGCAAGGACTTGTTAAAAAAATCAACGGTGTCATTAAAAAATCACTCTTGAAATACGACCATTCAAATGAAAAAGAATGGATCGAGACCATTAATAAAATCATTTTTGCATACAACATAAGCCCGATTGAATACTTAAATAATAAATCCCCATTTTACCTACTTCATGGATTTAATCCTGAAGTACACTTACCAGAAATACCGGAAAACTCTAAAAATAATATAACTCGTGAAGAAGAAATTGAAACTCTTCTTCAAACGAGAGAAAAAACTCCGAGCTTAGCAAAAAAAGCATCGGAAAAAAACGCAAAACATTATAACGCACACCACAAGATCATTGACTACAAGCCCAACGACCTTGTTTTGCTGCGTCAATCGAAAAACGTCTCAAAAAATAAAATGAAATACACTGGACCTCATTAAATTGTTAGAAAGGTAACAGATCTAAATTATATAATTCGCATTAAAACAGACGATAAAACTGCATAAGATGAAACGGTGCACGTACGACGATTAATCCCGTATAAATCTCGTGATACTAACGAAACAAATATCGAAATAAATTTGGAAGAAAACCGCAAAAATCTTGAAACCCCCATCCCAACCCAAATTTTACCTAAACCAAGGGGTCGCCCTCGGAAAAACAAAAGTAGATGTGTGTAAAGTATATTACCTGCATCTACATGTTTTTTCACTCAAGATTTTTTCTTTCTTTCTCTCCCTTTTTTTCTTTCTCTTCTTCCCCCCTTATTTCTCCCTGCCTACTCTATTCATAAAAAATATAAATAACCATAAATCCAAAATACTACTAAAAAAAAACAAAAAAACAAAAAAAAACGATATAAAAATTTGTTTGAAAAACTCACCAATAGCCCACGTCTTGGAATATCCCTCTAGAAACTCCTCTAGCCGTTCTCCACTGGCTGAACTGCTGGTTTCCGTCGAGATCGGGGACGCATTTCCCTGATCTCGAGTGCCATCTGCGGATCCACTCTCTTCAGTGGATATACTTTCTTCTATCGAAGGGGTATTCCATAAGAAGGAGTAGACAGTTGGTTCGGACAACAGCCATCCGCCACAAAAGGATATCGCTCAGTTGTACTCGGTTGCATCGTAGTGACGTTGAAGATGAAAACCAGCGGTGGATATCGAGATGTGCAAACGAGGCTTATAATGTTGATTAATAAAACAGACAAAGCGAACTCCAGCCATCCCGAGCAAAAGATCGTTGAGATAAAACTGGTCAAGATGGACATATTCTACAGTAACCTTCTCGTTGGTCTGTTGTGATACACACAGAAGACCAACCAAAAGGCTGGAAAGTATGCCCAGCCTGACCAACCCTCGAGTGTTTAGGTTCCCTCGGAACACCAGTTTGAGCCCGGATGGCCCAAATTCAACAACCATCGAATTAGGGTAGAATATGCGAAGTTCAAACAATAGCTGCTTGACATATTCTTCTGACTCAGGATAACAGGTGAACCGGATGGAATGGCTCCAGAAACCCAAATCTTCTTTGATGACTTCACCATAGATCCGTGATGGCTCGAAGTCATTCAAGAAAGCACCATGGTCGGACACAGCAGACACTCGGTAAAATAGCGAAAAAAGATGATGAAGCGAAAAATATAAATGAGGCTCGCACATACAAACTTGAAATTGTCAAATTTTGGTGAGAACCTAATCTCTGAGAAACCAGGTCTCATTAGCCTCAACATCTCCTGACAACATAAACATACGGTCATTCATATACACGACCAACATTTTTTCTTTAAAAAAATTTTTTTTTGTTTAAATTAAAATTAAATAATTTCACAAGTCACCTCACTAAACGTGGCTCCGCAAACAACACTAAAAAAATGAAAGAAATCATAAAATATGGCGCAAAAAAACGGATAAATTAAGAACGAGCAAATGCAAATCTCAAACTAATCGGTCAAAATTAATAAACATTATACTAATCACTTGACCGAAATTGGTAGTTCAAACATCTGCAAAAATTTCTCTCCCCTTGCCCCAGCATTCTCGTGTCATAATAAATTCCTAAAATTCATAATCTAATTACCCATAAATAATTCGGACGTTGCATTTTTCTGTTTCAGAAAATGTATACGAATCTACTTTTCTATTTCGCAATAATTATTTCTTCGATTATTATTGCGCAAAGAACATCGTCTGACCCATATAGGATTACAACAGCGTCAACTGGCGCTTATTTTCAAGAAATAAGCAATATTTTTGTATATTCTAAATCTGCCCAATAATTTACTCTATTAAGCTAGATCTGCATGAATCAGCAGACAGGCTATTAGCAACAAATTTTAAACACCGGTTGTGTAATAAAACAACCTGGAAAAATTGCAAATATGCAGAAATGGCAAAATGTCTAAAAAATGTAATAAAAAACCTTATAGAACAAAATACTGCTATGATTCAAGACTTCTATTCAACGCCATCCTCCATTCGAAGCAAACAAAGCGTATTCACCCCAATCAGGTCCTTCTTCGGAGATGTGCTACGCTTTTGCTGTCGAGTGCTAAACTTTAGAGATGGACAAAATTTTCTGGCTAACAAAATTTTGTTGAAAGAAGAATACGACATTATAAAAAATCAACTGTTGACCGAACATGCAGCATTAGTAAATACATCCACTAATCTGTATAGTTTTATCGACCATACAAATAATTTTATGACAAAATTTGTCTCGCATACAAACTCTTTTATGCAAAATTCCCTAGAAGAACATGAACCACTAATCTCTCTAAATTATATACAAGGATTCTATGATAATTACCTTATAAACACGTTAAGATTATCAAACATCCTAACATCTTGTAAGTCTCATATGATCCCCTCTTCAATTATTTTGAAAGAAATATTGGGAAAAGATATACTAAAACTTTTGGAAATTACAAAAAATCTAGATTTTGATCTAGCCATCCCCATTAAGGATATTCAAAACTACTATCATGCTGAACTTGTAAACTGCAATTTCTTTAAAAAGACCTTAGAACTAGAAATCAAAATTCCCCTAAAGCAATTAGACTCTAAATACAAAATTTACAACTTCATCCCTCTCACATTCAAAAGTCATTCTAATGAACTATACAGCTGGGATCAAGAACCATCCCTGATTATTCACAAAATCAGAACAAACTCCATACGCTACATCAGTGGAACTAATCTCCACTATTGTAATTCTGATAAACCATTATGCTTCCTTCCGTCTAATAGAGGAAGTGATAAACTATCTTCATGTGCAAAGAATCTTTTCTTTCAAGACTTAAACCAAAATTTATTACAATCCTGTTTGTTTAAATGTAATCTTAATAATAACCAAACTCTAGTACACCCTATTGGACACACCAAATTTGCTATCGTAAATTTCAATTCCCTTGTAGCAACTAATTCTATTACGAAAAAATCCGAAAAACTAAAAATCAATAATAATTCCCCCGGAACCTTTATTTTGGATGTACCTTGTCACATCTAGATCGAAAACATTAACGAAAACAATAAAAACACAGTAATTATCCCAATAGAAATCCCCTCTCTCTGAATCACTGGAAGAGACTATTAAAATTGAAAATCATTTACCACTTCTTTGGACATATTTCTCCGACTCTACGGAACCTTTTGATCTTGCCATAGACTTAGCAACGACAAAGGTCTATAACCCCAAATGGAAAAATTTTGTTCCCCAAACTGTTCCCATTAACGACTTGGAGAACAAAATTAAATCCATTGAATTACAAATACCCGACCAAAATTTTAATGATTATCTAACTTTTGTCAATGGGATATTCTTATTGTGGTTAAGTACAATCTCGTTTACTTTAATTTTTATTATTGTATATTTAAAATTAACCTCCCACCAAAATTGTGCTAATTTAACAAAAAGCACAGCATTGTAAAAATTATGCAAAATAATACGATATACTAATTACCTATATACCTAAGAAAAAATTTGTTACTCATAATTAATACTCGTAAAATATTTTATTCTAAGTATATATTCTCGCATTATATGACATAATTTTAACCCTGCGTAATCAATAAGAGATTTTTTTTTTCCCTCTCTTTCGTACTTGTTGGATAGACTTTGGAAATTTTTTTTCCTGATTTTTTTTGTTCTCCCCGGAAAATTGTGTAACATATATTTTTGTCTATTTTTAGAAATGACGAACATATTCGTCCACACACTTTCGAATACCAAAAACGTCGATATTTATCAACAATAATCATCCTATAACTCTTTATAAACAACCACTAAATTACCCGTATTTGATTTTATGAATATAGATATATCACCTGTATATTCATGACCTACTTGTGCCTGTCCCTCGAGTACTCGACGAGTCAGCACAACCCTATAATAACAACACCCTACATCACTTAGCCTATCCGACACGTACGTTTTCATACCCTGAACGAGTATATAATCCCTCGATTCAGTGGAAAAAGACACAGTTCCTCAACAGCTACTTCTAAGTACCTGGAAAGAAGTCTCTAGTGAACAGATAGTCTTGCTTGTTGGATTGTGATTGTAAATGTTTAAATATTAACGTATTAATGTATGCACTGTGATGTACAAAATATTATTTTATTAAATGAGTAAACTCACTCGTGTGTTTTAAAATATTATTGAGTCTCTACTATATGTTAAGGTCCACTATAGTTTGTAGATAATAAAACTTGAAATATTTTAAGAAGTATTGCTGCTTCTAGTACGTGATATTTCGTGTATGGTGTAACATCGAAAGTGGTTCTAATTATGTACATTACCACCTCTTTTGGCCGTTACACTAACCACCTAGTAACCCTCCTAGCTACGTCATCAATGCACATATATCTTCCGAAATCCGTTTCATTCCTGAAATTTTTTGCTATACGAACATTCGACCCATACCTCTTGTGAAAAATCATCCAAAAATGAATAACTGCAATGTAAACAGAGGGGAACCTCATTTTTCAACAAAGACATATTGGTTCTTCTTCTATGGGGACTCCTTCTTTGGAGAGGATACTTTCTATTTCACATAAGGAATTGTTGGTTTTAATTGAAAAAGAAACAAACTTAAACTCATTGAAACTATAACTTTTACAATAGAACTCGTTAGAAATTACCAAAAAAACTCACAGTGGGAAGAAAATCTGAACAAAATGTGGTTCTTTTTGCCAGGAAAAAAAACGCATTGCTACCAAAATACTAACAAAAACCAAAAGAATAAACTCTAAAATTGTTAAGAATTAAGTAGAATTTGTTAAATGATTTAAAAAGTAATAATGAATTCCATTTGTAGCCATAGGATGGCTACAAATGGCTACAAATGGCTACAAATGGCTACAAATGGCTACAAATGGAAAATGTGCGCTTCAGAAGATCCTAACCTGGCTATCCTCAAAAATTCATTTAAATTAGAAATATACTATAAAAGAAGTTACTAGTGCTTAGATACACTCTTTTCAAATGCAAAACACCACTCCACAACTTGATTAAACATTATTTCAATTAATCACAGCATTTTGACAGACCCCTTCTCTTAGCTGGTAAAAACAAGAAAAATGCATTTTTTCACAACTAAACTTTTTCTGTAAAGGATTTTATAAACACTGCTTTGAAGTATGTCATAAGGATGCATAAATTGCGTAATTCCTTTTTGTAACTGAGATGAACAGAACCCTGTTGTCACATCTTCTCTCTTCGACTATAATCGCAAGCTAACATACATGAATATTAAAAGTACTCACAATTATTCAACTGCAGTTGTAGTGCTATAACTAAATACTTGCCTTACTATCAAAAAGTGGGAGGTTTGAATCTCTCGAGCACTGCTTTATTTGGTAGAATTTTTTCCATTTTTTTTTTTTACTAATTTAGTTTAATTTTATTTTATTTTTTTATTTTTTCATTGTCATGTAACTTAATGGGTTCTATAAAATAAAAAATTGCTAAAAACAGAAAATTAACATTCAACCGTACAATTTTCTTATCTATGCACAAAAACACCTGGCAACATAGGAAAAATCGTTCGTCTCGGTTACAAAAAAAAAAAAATACGCGCGTGAATTCAAATTAACAAGGTTGTCCATTTTTGAGGAAAAAAAATTCTCTCACTCAACCTTTTTTCCATATATTTCACATACTTATATGTTGAAGTTGCTATTGATTGATTGATTACTACTTTCGGGTATTCTACCCTACCATTCGGTTGATTCACACATTCACGCCAAACGTGGTAGAATTTTACAATAGATGAATAAATCATGATACAGATATTTTCCAAATTTCGGAGCTATTTGTCAAAAATTAAACACTTCAAAGCGAAAGTGGGGCTACCAGAAGTACCATCAATAGATATGATCCCTGGCAAGAACTAATATATTCATACTAAATTTTGTGACTATAGGCCTTATGACAGTTTTCAATTTAACATAGCAATTATAATATAATGGTACCCTTAGATAATGTTTTTAGGAGTGCAGAACGTTAAAAAACTTCATTATATTCATGAGAATCAGCTCTACAATAAATATAAATGTGTACTTATTGTCAAAGTACAAAAGAAGTGTGACACTACCAAATGTTGCTCTCAAAAAAAATTTTATGAATAATTAGTAAATGCTACAGAAGCACAACTTGCTGTAAAAAATAGATTACGTTTCATTCGGGTAATGGTAATATTATTAATATTACTTTGACTTGTTCATTTTGTGAGTCATGTACTGATCTCTTATCATTTTACACTACGTCTTACTGTTAACTGACAATGCATGAAATGTCTGAGCCAATCGTATAATAATTTTTTACTGTTTTCACACTTTGCCTAACATCGCCAGGCATTTCATGAAATACCTGAATTACACTCTTTTCCATTTGCCAGCAACATAGTTACTTATAAAGTTTTATATATATATATGTAAGAATATGTATTCACATTCTTAAAATAACCACAATTTCTGTCTGTGTTTCGCACTCGCTGATATAGTGAGTTGCAGAGATCTCTCATATATATATTAGATTTGTATTATATTCATCTATTGATGGATTTTAAGTATGGAAAGATGAAAGATGTGTCTACATGATTCTTCATTATTTTCTAAAGAGCTTACAAATCCATCAATACATGCCAAGCTAGTGGGATGATCTTGAGGAAGACGGAATGCTAATTAGTAAACAATCAGCTCAGTTCTTTCCCTAGTGCGGCTCCCCCTCGAAGAATGGGGATGTAAGAATATGTATTCACATTCTTAAAATAATCACAGTTTCTGTCTGTGTTTCGCACTCGCTGATATAGTGAGTTGCAGAGATCTCTCATATATATATTAGATTTGTATTATATTCATCTATTGATGGATTTTAAGTATGGAAAGATGAAAGATGTGTCTACATGATTCTTCATTATTTTCTAAAGAGCTTTTATATATATGTATATATATATATATATATATATATATGAATTTGATCATTTGGTGCCAAAAGTTTCCCTGAATCATGAAACCGTATTCACCCTCAGGCCAGGGTCGTTTCACGAGATCAAAATTACTACGTAGATTTTCATTGAAAACCTGCATAGAAATAATAAACCTGAAGAACAGAAAATTTGAAGTTGTTATCTATTAAAAATAAAACGTACTCGCATGCATTGCGGGTTGCATTTATATCGTGTGTCAGAAGATTCACTCGACGCACAAAGCAAACACTCTACATATATAACCGCATACTAATCGACTTACGAAAGTTCTTTCGAACTTTAAACGCTGTCGAAATTTTAAGTATTCCCTTTGCATGATAATGAATATCCAATCAGCATAATACATCTCACAATCAACAGGAATTTGAAACCGTATCTTTTTGAGAGCAACCTTAGTGCAGAAGTTTTGCTTCGTCAACGATATTTCTATCCATTAAAAATTTTGAAGAAATTACCCATTGGAACGGTACGATGGCAAATCAAAAACACATGAATTCTCAAATTCTGAATGAATGATCATACTCGATGTGTAGACTTGCCGACATTATCAGATGAAGAACTTTTCTTGATTATTAATATGAGAATATCGACTGTCCATATTAATTTCAAAATGCAGTACCTAACGAGAGGTATCTAACTACCTTCTCTAGAATCAATTTGGTATTAAACATTGCCAAAGTCTACATGGGACATCAATGTTTT
This sequence comes from Ericerus pela, assembly GCA_011428145.1. Taxonomy (NCBI): domain Eukaryota; kingdom Metazoa; phylum Arthropoda; class Insecta; order Hemiptera; family Coccidae; genus Ericerus; species Ericerus pela. The sequence goes on from WOFM01000512.1 coordinate 1,456,815, forward strand.
ATGTAACAACGATCACTTTTCGACACGTCTCCGTTAATGACCTGACATACTTCTTACTCCTTCGGTATGTGAAACCAATCACGCCAAACGATGTTTAATCGATTTTCCAATTAATTGATATTCAGCTCGATGGATGAAATTTTCGTATTTTTGGCTCGGTGGCTGCTCATTGCTGGCACCTATTCGCCTCGAAATACGAATAATATAAGAGAGATACTTACGATTTTATAATAAATTTATTAATATGCTCGTCGCAACGTAGGACCTATAGTACGTCGAACTGAATGCGAGCTGAATAGTTAAAATATCGAAAAAAATATTTACGTGCCATAACGTTTATGGTTAACCAACCTAAATATCATACACAATATTTATGACACCTGAATTCACGACGAAGGCCTTGATTTCGTCCCAAGTTTTGCTTCGCTCATACTTTTGATTAAAAAGCCCTTTTTGTCTGCGCATGTGTTTGTATGTGTGTACGTGTGTATGTGTATGGGAGGAAAACAAAACGAAAATCCACCTGATTAACATATTTATAATGTAAAATATTTAATCATTGTTTGGAAAACCCCTGAAATTTGTATTTCAAGCTTGGCTCGTAATATATGATATGATAAGTATGTATCCAAAATTCAAATGTCTCAATGTAGTGTGGTTATTCTACAGCTATTATTCGCAACAGAAATATTGTCTTCGTAATTTTTGAGAAATTTCATGTTTTCTGAGTTTTAGGTAGATTTTGCAGAATATACATAATGCGGAGGATGGCATGTCACAACATCGAGAAAATGTCAGAATACTTTTTCCGATCATTAGGCTCAGCCACCAAAAACCGTCCTTGTTCCATAGTTTAGTTCTGTGGAATAAAATGTAATTTGCAAATGGAGGCCAAATTTCTGAATGCATCAGAAAAAAATTTTCCGCAAGTGCGATGATGGGTAAACCCGCACTTCTTAATTTCAAAATAGCTGCGATTCGAAGTTTTGTAATAATTCGAAGCTCTAGAAACATATACATAAAGAACGCAACCCGCTATACTCACAATTTGAAATTTCGTCCTTACTGCGTAAAATCGATCTTTTAGACTGGCGTGACATCCGGTTTTTTTTTTCAGATTAGGCGACCTTACATGAGAAAATTCTCGATAACTCTAAAACTATCGGTGGAACAGAACAAATTCAATTTTTAGCCCACTAATGAAACGAAAAATAACCCCAGAGCAATGATTCTGACTAAGAGAATCCTCGCCATTTTTCCTCAAAAAAAAAAAAAACAAAAAAAACCGCAATACACACGCAGGCAATTCTTAAAATATTTGTAATTCAGGGTAATAGTATAGCCCCATTTTGGAAATTTTCGTCGCACCACTTTAAAGCACGAGGCCACAAGATTAAATTTTCAATTTAAAATACCTCAAACTTCATGTAGTACAATTTATTATTCTCATCATAAAAAACAAGTCATGTATATAGTTTGCGCGAATTCCTTCAATGTCGCCACTTTCGTGACAATTTCAAAATTTTCGCTCATATGACTAGTCAATGATTAAACATCCATTCTAACTGGTACACTTTACATTGAAATTGAATAGGAGCAAAACAAAAGCCTGAGTTTTGCTCGGGCATACTCATGGTAGATTGATGTGTAAACATAAAATAATGTGGCCACACAACCACACAACTACACAACTACACATCATACATATAACACACACAAACGAGTGTCGATTGTAAGAGTTACAGTTACACAAATCTGATAATCGTGATTTTCGTTTAGCACCTACCGTAGACGACAACCAGCACTAAAACGATTACACATCAAAAATAACTTTTTAGGTATTTGTTTACAAACAAAAATCGAGCAATTTTTTTTTTAAATTAAATATTTTTAACCACCTACCTTATAGTACATATACAAAATTATATTACACATCAATTCTTCATGAGTATAGCCCCAGCAGAACTCACGCCCTTTTTTTTGTAGCTTCTGATGCGCAGTTATTTTTCAATTTCTTTTTAGATCAGAGAATTTTAAAAATTTCGTGCATTTTTTTCGCTTTTAGGATGATGTTTTCTTACCTATAAATTATAGTAAATCTAATCATAAAAATGATACAGGCACCACTGGAAAAATAATTTCTTGAGAAAAACTTTTCTATATAAAAAATGGATATCCAGTTTTTATATTTTGAATTAAAATTTGGTTGAAAATTTTTAGATCTATTAAGCAAAACATGCTTATTATCTATTTAGTTTTGAACACACAAGTTTGAAGTAACTATAATTTAATTTTCTTTTCATTAATCTTTTTGAATTTGTTCTATGACTAAGGGTTTTGAAGTCATAAAATATTTTTAACTGACTCTGAATAAGGGAGAAGGTTATCAGTTTGATCTGTTTCGAAGTATTTTTGATGTGTAAACATCTTAGCACTGGGTCTATAGTAGGAAAGAATTACAATCGTAACTCATACAAGTTACATCGTGGTTGTGTGTGCACAACACGCACACTCACAACCATACTGTTATGTTTACACATCAATCCTTCATGAGTATAACTATAGCCCCAGCGGAACTCACAACTTTTTTTTGGTTTTGTTTTACTTTTGTTCCAGCCAGTTCAGCAGGGAGGAACTTTGAACCCGAGGAAAAAAAATTTATAGGCAAACTAAAAAATTTAAAATTTCATTGTGTTCAGGTGCAGTATCTAGAATTTATCTTAGGGAGGGGCTTAGGTATTAATGCTTGTCCAGTATTTAGTATCTCGTGTATGGTGTAACACTGAAAGTGATTCTAATTAGGTACATTACCACTTCTTTTGGCCGTTACAGGTTTGTTTAAAAACTTTGTTTTAAAGCAGAATTTACGCTAACTTTAAAGTACCTTTGTACTGACCTAAACGAAACAAAAAAATCATTAAAAACCATTTTTGATAAAAAATCGAATCAACTTCATAAATAAAAATAAGAAAAATGACCATCAAAATTTCTTTCGCAAGATATAAGATTTTAGAAATTAGCATTATTCACGTCGTCGGCTCTAATAAAAAGTATTGTCATAAAATTAGACGAAACTGACTTAGAAACCTACATGATAAATAAAGAGAACGCTGACTTCAATAATTCCATTCCCTGTAGATCTCACTGGAAAAAGGTTATTTTTGTCTTTTTAGCGCATTTTTAGTTTTTATGTTTATTTTTTGAAGTTGATTCTTTTTTCTTTTTCTTTCTTTTTCTTTCTCTTTTTTTTTTTTTGTATAACGTCGAGTAATCAAAAAATCAAAAAATCAAAAAAATCATCAAATATGAAATTTTTCCCAGAATAGCTGAAAATTCGAAAAATGGCCGAAACACATTTTTCGTTGGAAATAACTTGCAAAATCAACGCACCAATTTTTGAGTTTTCAATCTGGGACACTCTACATAGACTTTTTTCTTTTTTCATCTAAAAAAAAAAAAAGTCTCCTAAAAGAAAATATGGTTTTATGCTACTTTTTTAGTGGTCAGATGGCTTTGCTCCATTAAAACGTAATTTTTTCTGGAAAATGAAGAAAAATTGGAATAGATTTTCAATTCGGTTGTGAAAACGATATCTAACGGGTCGGAAATGTCAAAAGCAGGGGTGTAAGATACATACGCATAAATTTTAAGAAAGAATAGAATTTTCAAATAAATATTCTATGCATACAACGTCGTTTTCCTTTGACGCTTACATACGATAAACTTCTTCGCCGGTATCCCATAACGAAGCGGAAATAAAATTTCCTCTCTCTCTCTCACTCTTTAGTGTACAATTCATTCGAATGTTAAGATTTAATTTAGTCGATACGGGAATATAAGGCGCCGTTTGTATTGTTTTGCCTCACTATACCGAAAAAGGGGTTCCACATGAGACAAAAAAAAGGACGACAAATTCATCGTAAATGAAACAGAATAAAGATTAGATCCGAGCTGTCGACTTAAACGTTGAACCACAACGGATAGTAACTTTAAGCTTCAAAAGTTTAAAATTTCCTCAACGTCGTCGGTTCGATTTCAAACAACGATACAATTTACCAATCAAAAAAAATTCAAACATTAGGATTGTTTGCATACATTTTTCTATACATCCTTTCACACTCTTTGTGAGTGATGGCCTTAGTCTTGCGGTTTTGGCTTCGTGCTTGCACTTTCTGCAATTGCAGGACCAAGAATCGTCTATTCTAGACCAGGACTGAACTAAAAACTTGAAACATATCCCTACATAACTGTAAAACATTCGATATCTTGCTGCTTCAATAATTTGCAATAACTCATTTTAATGTTTAATTTTAATTTTAGTTTTGGAAAGACGTGAATAGATGAATGGCATCTGGGAAGGTAGGTTTAATTTAGCCATTAAGAATTGAAAAACTTTTGTAAGCACGACCTAGACCAACAGCAAAACGGTTGAATATGAGTGTCGTCCATATTTGATTCCTTTCACTGGTAACACTGTTATCGGTCATCCTTATAGGATGATGTAATATCAGTTTATGCTTACTCATGCTGTGTGTTGGATAGAAAGTCTGAAGAGAAATTCTATCGTGTATTAAATAATTGTTATATGTTTTATTCTCGAAGTGCATGTAAAGTAATTGCATACCAGGTGGGATTTTTATGCCTCCGAGCTTTTCCCCACCTTGGAGCTGTAAATACATTATTTTCAGCTCCTATGTACTGTGTAATTATTTCTTCACATTTACGATCACAATATTCTCAAGATTATAACAAAAATTTATCTGTACAAGTCCAAGACTGAGTCCAAGATTATGACTATTTGTAAAACTGAGAGTATTGACCACAATTTATTGGTTTTGGCTATTCGTGATGATAGATATGATTATAAATTTAGAAATAAATAAATAAATACAATGGATTCTCGATATAGAGGCCAGAAAAATAGTTCAGTATACCAATAATTCGTTATATTTATTATGGATATTCGTTATATCGAGATAATAGTTTGTTTTATCAAGTTCAAAAAAAAAAATTTTCCTCAAAATGTGTCTGAGGGAGAAAAAAATGGGAAATTTTCCTTAAAATATACAAAAATTTTTACTCAGGATAATCTTTCCCTCCTTGAAATTTTAGTTTCTTTAGTTGAAAAATACCTTACACTATGGGCCTACTGAGATCAGTGGCGGTTGCAAGAGGAAAATGGGAAAATTTCGCCTCAAAATGCCAAAAAAAAAGACAAAAGTTCAAGAGAAAAAATGAAAGTAAGATCACAGAATCCACATAAAAACCATAAAAAATTTGATAAAGAGAAAAAAAAAGCTCAACTCCATAAGATATTTTGTCATTCCCTCCTGGCCTAAACGATGCTCTGGACCCGCTACTGGCGGAGATGGAAAAATTTTTTCTGTTTCTTTTTCCTTCTATGCTTTGTTTTAATCCTTCAACAATATGATTAAATTTATGATCTATTTTCGTTCATGCACAATAGGCACATTTTGCTGTATTGCTGAGTATTTGGTTGATTGATGATCATAATAATAAGCAACCTATTTTCAGGGGGGAAAAGTGAGCTTGCCAGTGGCAAAAGAATCATTCAAATCTGTTCCATAGTTTTCAAGATTACTCATTGTGCAAATACATACTGCATACTTTTATACATGTACTACCTAGTATAGATAATATAGATATTAATTAAAGAAAAATTTGCTTTTTTAACTTCTTGCAAATCGATAATTATTGGGGATTTTTATGAAAATTCTGTTACAAAATGTCTTAGAAGAGTACTTTACAGTTCACACCTGTCTTGCACAAATACGTACATAGGAGAAATGACATGTTAAAAAAGCATATAAGACAAATTTTCATTAATTTAAATGGATTTTAGGTTGCTTTTATCATGCATAATTAGCAGGCATACACAAAGAAAAACTTTCACAAATTAGTTAATGAGATTTAATTTTTGAACGTTTTGCTTTTTCTTGCTTTTTTTTTTATATACTATTTGACGTAAAGGTACATACAGCGATCTAAAGGCATTGACGTAATTGATAATTTAAAGCCACCTGCAACAGTTCCACGAGGCACCACTTTTGGTGTCCATTTTTCTTTCATTTCTTCCTGACATTAACCTCTTCTTGGTCAGGGCCCCCTTATGGGGTTTATGCCACTAGCCAAAGGCTTTCTCAGAAAAAAATATGAGAATCTGGTCAAGAAATGGAGAGGATTCGTTAAGAAGTCTGGTTAAGGGATGGGCAAGTTTGGATGAAATAAGATGTTGATGAGTTCCTGAGCAGGAAGGGAGTAAGTATGTGATGGTAGGAAAAGAGATCGTCTTCACAAAAAAATCAGTCTTAACCAAAACCTAAGAATAATTAGGAGTGAGATAGTTTTGTATGATCTATTTGGAGTCCGGTTTGCTGATATATTTTTATTTTTTCCGTGCGTATGGTTGGAGGATTTCCCAGGATAGACAAAGTTTTTGATATAACTTAATTTTGAGTAGGACTGGATATTCTAGAGTTATTTGCATGTGCGAAGGAAAAATTGTAGACGGTGTAATATAATTGGGATGAATGAAAAATGATTCGGTAATGTAACTCGCGATAACAGAAAAAGAAATATACAATTCTAATTATTGAAAAATTTAACCCCCTAACTGGCCAAAAATGTCCATATGGTACCGATTCGAAAACATTATTTTTTATTTCTTATGACACGTTAGACTAGTCACTGTTCACATTCCATAGAACTAAGCCTGGAGACAGATATGGTAGAGATGCAATGAACATTGGAACTCATGCCAGAAAGATGAATAGTTCCACATGTTCTTATAGACAATTTTCAGCTAGAAAAAAGAATTTGATCGATAGATCTCCAAATCTTTTAATATGAGTATTGTGGCAACTTTCTGTCAGGATTCCGAGTGCATTGCACTAATTACTCGCTGGTAGTCCTCAGCCTTCCAGTACATATATTATACACCGGAAAACCTATGTTTTTGCAGCGGGTTAATATTACATCACACTATAGTCTTATTTTATATGATAACGCATTCACACAATGACAAACACGCAAATTTTGCGAATATAATCGCCACAGCTATATAATTATATAGAGAAAGAAGATTATATCTTAAGCTTCCTCTGAAACCATTAAAACACATTAGATAGGCCTATGCTTGTGAAAAATCTAGAGATAAAAATGTGCTTCGTTCAGATTTGTAGATTATTGGGAAAATGTGAGAAAAGAAGTCTCCATTAAGCACGCTAGTAAGAAATATCGAATATTTTGTTTCAAAATGTGGAATTAATTTTTTGCCAAGTCAACTCTCACGTCAATCCTGGTTATACTGTCCAACACCACCGTATAATATGTTTTCGTCGAACATTTGTTTGAGAACAAAAACCAGTAAACCTTTAACACATTACTGAAATTTTGCATTGATAACAAATTCTGAATAATACTGTAATTTTTCATTAAATGTTACATTAAGAAGATACGATAGGTACTACTCTTCACCAGCGTTCAACAAAGAATAACAAAAGGGGAAGAACAAAAAGAAAAACGGTGTTTTTAAGAGGGTTTTTTTTTTTTTTTTTTAATAATCTAAGATCTCTTCGACCTATTTTTAAACAGATTTCGTTTATTTCACGAGTCATTGACTTACTCGCCAAACTGTATGTACATACACATATTGGATGTATCTCAGCCTCTATAACTATATGTCAACCATGCATATTTATCCGAGTAAAGGGTAGGTACCCTCTTAACCTACGAGCAAATTTTGTCACGAACCCTCGTTCAAAATTATGAATTAATTCTATAGCTTCTGGCCTATACACGAACGACATACACAATATCAACGAAAAAAAGAGAGAGAGAGAGAGAGAAGATTATGTAAGCTTTAACTTGCGCAGAATAAAATAGAAAAAGAAAACAAAATACAATTATCAAATTATTCGCCATATTAGATATGTATGTAAGTTAGTCGATGTAAATCGCCTCAGTCGAATGTTAGTTATTACCAACTTCCGATCATTTCATTATTTATACCTTTTTTTTCTCCCTTTCCCATCACACAAACGTTAAATCATCCATTTTTCGATTTTTAACGTTCGTGATTAGGTCATAATAAACAAATTACACGTCATTAATAACAGACCATTTAGTGACAAGATTTTACACAGGTAACAAAAGTTAAATCTGTTCTACTACAATTACGTTTAGACCTACAAAAAAAAAAAAAAAAAAAAAAAAAAAAAAAAACCCTTATAATGATATGTCATTAATCATACCTACGTAACATAAATACGACTTTTTTTTTTTTTTTTGGAGTTGTACTGCTGTTTTAGAACCACAAGATGGATCAATTTTTTAGTCATTTTTACCACATGAGAGAAACATTTCCTTTCTATCGAATTTCGGCTTCTTAATTAAGAAATAAGAACGTTTCTTCTATACGTATGTATGCTTGAGAAAGACAAGGGAGAAGAAGAAGAAGTAAATATGAGGAGGAGTAAAAACATGACAATGTGAACTTGCGTTGTAGGACGATAGAAAGTCACGAAATTGTAATAATGAAAAACTTGTTGATTTTTATTTTTTATTTTTTTGTACGCGCAGCTAAAGGAGAATTTAAACACGTGTATATCACGTCCACGTTTTTGTGATTAAAACGTTGAAATTTTTAGGCAACTGATTAGGTTACAGCTTCATTTTTCATCTGCTGATGTCTATGGTTTGTATAATTTCAATTTTACTTCTGTATTTCTGCATATTAATCGTTAATAGGTACTCGTTTTTAACGTTTTTTAACGTCACACCTTTTCAAATTGTTAAAAATCATTTCAATTTTTAACTCACTAATTTGGGTGTTGTTTTCCGGCAGCCAGATCTCTTGCAGAAGGTAGTACAGTTAACTTAAAAATATTTCATCGTCTCTTCAACGCCTCCTTAAATAACGAAAAAGGCGTGAGTACGGCCTATACTCATGAAAGATTGATGCGTAAACATAATAATAGTACGCCACACACGTATATGGTATGTAACACACACAAATGAAAGTTACAATTGTAAGAGTTACAGTTACGCGCATCTGACGATCATAATTCTCATTTAGCCCCTACCATAGACCAAGTGCTAAGATGTTTACACGTCAAAGATTTCTTCATTCTTGAAAATTTTTAATTCTCCTTTCAAAGACAACATTTTTCTTGATTATGAAACTTTCAGCTGGGAAGCACAGCACTCTTAGAATCTCTTTCCAATCAAACCTAAATGATCCACAATTTAGCTTTCTTTGTCAAGAATATAATATAAGTTAGAGGAAAGTTTATCGTAGCCAACTTTAAATCGGATGCACCTAAATCAGTTATTCATTTTCTAATTTACTCCCTCCAAGTTTTCCCCACCCCCTTTTTCCACCATAATTCCAATACTTTCTAAAAAAAAAAACTGAACTCAGTATAGCTTATAATTATTGTAATTCCAAAGAAGAAATGACCAATGTTAGGGGCCATATTCTGTCAGTTTACTTAATGCTTCAATGCACCAATGCTAATGTATTTAAATGTATTCTTTAGGAAAAAAATAAACCTAGGAACTTATTAATTTCAGTATTTTTGAAACGTAATTTTTTGTTACATAAGTATGAATATTTTGAGGAAAACTCAAGTGTGGTCAGGAGGTCACTTTTTACTAGCTAAGTGAATTCATTTAGCTGAATTACCTTAGCATTCAGTGAATAATTCGTGATATATGAAAAGATTTCTACGACATAAACCAAATATTTCCTGAATAAATACCTATTGGTGTCGAAAAAAAATTATTAGAAGCAAATCTCAAATACTGTGGTTGCATGTCTGAAGCTGAAAGTTGAATTTTCTAAGTTAATACGTCTGCAGCCTAAAAAATATATTCTCTTTTGCACTTTTGAGAAGTTTAAGGCTTCAAAAATGTTTAAATTTTTGATATTTCTAAACCAATTACCAACACCTTTCTTGTCATTTTTTCTTTTATTTACGAAAGGAAGCCCCAAACTTTTAATGATCATTACGGAGTCTTTGATAAAAGTTACTAAAGGCATGGTAAACTGGTAGACCCCGAATTCACCAATCTGTCAAAAGTTGAATATACAACATACCATTTAACACCAAAATAAATGACCCTTTTGCGCCGAAATAAGTGTATCTTTTTGCATCAATGTTGTTTCCTAAAAAAAAAACCCATACCAATCCTAACTCTGGTAGAAATAGTTCTAAGTTTTGAGCAGGCAGCCCACAATGCATCCAGAGAAGTTTTATCAGTTATAAAATTACACTTGTACTTTTCATTTCGAGTTTACGTGTTTTTGAAAAATTCATGCATTGGACCTGAGACAAGAATGGTACATTAGAGACACTGACGAGGGTAAATAACTCATACAATTTTTTTGTTTGCAATATCTCCCCCTCATGCACTTGAAGAAACATTTTAGGTCCTACTACTTTCAATACCAGAAGATGGAGGAATAGAAGACTTCCTCGAATATCTTGTTAATTTTTATGCTGGACTTCAAAGTTTACTTCCTCCAGAGTTATGGGCGAGACCTTCTGTGCAGATACACCACATTCTGCGAATGTACTGGAATTGTACCAGACACCTAAAACACAAGTTGCAACGGCTTTTGTGTTCTAATATTGTAATGGAAATTCTAGGTTAAAAACGACGGATATATTCAAACACAAAATTACTGTACAATTTATTGACCTCAAGTAACCGATCTAAAATACAAATTAATATAATATTGAGTACTCGGAAGATTGAGTCCCTTCACATTGCATGGTTACTAGAGAAGTGAAGATATATCAAACTTTGATTTACCAAGTCAGTTCCTCAAGTTACTCAGGCGGATTAATATTGGCGCAATTTGGTCCTTATTAAAATGTACAACTTGGCACAAATGCACCCCAGGTAACATCAGATTGGCACATTTGTTCTGTAGGCTGGCAAATAACCGTGAAAATTTCAGTGGTACTTTAAGGGCAATGTGATAGATTTTTGACTCGAATGATTACTGTGGGAACCACCATACCTTGTCTAATATAAAATACATTCGCCAGTTATAGTCGGTGGTGAGATGGCCGTGCGGTTAAATTCACCATTTTTAGCCGGCAAATATGTAGGTCCCAGGTTCGATTCCCCGAGCCAACAAAACCTACATCTGGTGACCCTTGACGTGTGCTGAACACGCACGCACCCTAGTGATGCATGGTGGAACTCACAACTCTCCTTCCTAACTTGAGTCGCCGATAGATGGCGTCCTATATAGTGGAAATAGAACCCATATAGGTAGTATAAGCCTTTGTGTATAGGTATAAGAGGCGTTTCTAACTCCGCCCAACCTCCCACAGCATCTAATGTCATTCAACTCCTGTTGAGTCTCTCTAGGGGGGAGCGTGTGGGAACCACCATACCTTGTCTAATATAAAATACATTCGCCAGTTATAGTTGGCGGTGAGATGGCCATGCGGTTAAGTTCACCGCTTTTAGCTGGCAAATATGTAGGTCCCAGGTTCGATTCCCTGAGCCGACAAAACCTATAATTACCATCTGGGGTTTAAAAAGACGGTTCAAAGTTGAAGCGGAAAGCGAAAAACAGCTGGTTTTTGCCTATTTTTAGTCTCCAACGAAAGTTTTGTCTTTGCCGATTCCCGCACACTTAAAATTACGTTCTATCGCTCCAAAAATCAGTTTACCACCCTTTGACACTACGTTATCTGAATTAGGTCACTGACTGAATAAACGTAAATATTGATTAAACCTAAGAGGTGGTAAGAAAAGAATATGTTGTTGATGAGCACAACGTTTTAGTGATAGTATACTTTTATACATTCTTCAAATTTATAACATCTTACATGTTTTATTTTTTTCCAAGATGGCAGCTTTTAGGTGGGAAAGAAAAAATAGTTCAAATTTCGTCTGTTTGTTTAGTTTAGTGCATAGATTCTGGATATAAATAGCACTAATAAAATAAATTTTCTACAAAATATAAAAAAAATGTAACCTTATCAGAGGTAAAAGAGAAATTATTAGGAAGTTACATCGTGCAATAATTTTCTTTTTTTTCCCCCATCAATTACGATGATTTTTTTTCGTGTTCAATATTTAATTAGCCATTTTAAAAACTTTTCAAAATTTAACACCATATCATCCTTCGCATCGTGACCTGTTCTGATCGAACGCCAATCTATAATTTACACGAAAAAGAAACCGATAGCTAAGTTATGTAGGGTATAATTCCAAATATTCTTCCAATCTTACTCGAAAGAATTGTTGAAAATATTCGAAATAAGTGTAGATTACTGGAGAGGCTACGCCAAAGATGATTTACAGGCCTGTATGAAATTATTTCAAATGAGAAGTTACACCTTAGAAAATATAATAAGAAAAAAAAAATGATTAGCCTACCTACTGAAATAAGCAATTGAAATACGTTTCATACACGGTGATTAAATTAGTTAGAAAACGCTTTTTCGATATAACTTGTAGGCCTACTTACTGTACTCGCATAAAATACTTCGATGAGGCAAAAATATACCTAAGTAAGTATTCAATTTTCAGTCATACAGTAGGACTAATACTGTGTCCAGTAATTATTGGATTAATGAAAGAAGATGAATTCATGAGGTGGTTTTTTATGTCTGAAGGTTTTTATGTACTAAATAAAAAACGATCTAACGCTTAATACTTCTAACTGTATCCAAATGCATCAATCTGAACCTTAAAACTTCGCTCATTTTCATTCTGTAAAACGCCCTAGATTGAAATCAGTCCTTCATGATAAAATTTTCATGAACTACCTAAACCTACTATAATTTCAGCGTTTAATAAAGTGAATTATTACATATGTTTCTGGAGCTTCAAATTTTTGCGAGCTGTGTTGAGCTGTCGATAAAGGAACAACAAATGAGTAATGAGATCTCCAGTGGCGGACTTTGTACCCCCCGCAAAAAATAAATAAAACTATGGTTTTAATAAACAAAACCAATGCATGCATGATTTTTAGGTAGGTGACGTGTTCCAAAATTTTATAGCCAATGTGGCCATAAAAATAAGAAATATATTTTTTACATGTTACTAAATAAGTTTAAGTTAAAAACGAATTTTCAAAGATAAGCTTTTACTTTTATTTTTTTAACTTTAGTTTCATACAAAATAAACATTTCGTTGCGGAAGGTTGGCTGCAATATTGGTATATTTTAAAATCGCAATAGTCATAAAAGCTTATAAAAAGGAGATTATCAGTTTTGATCTGTTGATATATATTACTGCTAATTTTTTTATGTTTATTCTAGGATTTACAATTTGAGGGAAAAAAGGACATTTTTGGGGGAGTGAGTATTCAAGAGTAAAATTTCTGAATGTTTAAAACGAATTCGGGAGTTGAAGGACAGTTATTCTTCCAACTCCAGACTAAAATCATCACTGTCATTTCACCTAGCATTTTCATTTGGAGGTTATTAGATCCCGGTTTGAAGAAAAAGGTGGTAAAGATCTGATGGCCAATGGTCTCCCAGTCCAATGAAATATGAGTTCATCAATTAAACAGAACCCAATACACCGCTATTTTAGGACGGATATGCGATGGTGGCTTATCTCCTTTCGATTGTAAGGTAAAACACCAAACCAGAATGCCACGTAGTCCGCAGACCTCGAATTAATTAATCAAATAAGTGATGTCTAAACAAAATGGGAAAAATATACCATCATTCATGAGTGAAAACGGGAAAAAAATTGACAAAGACCTTAATTCTTTGGATTATAGTGAATGTTGACAGGGTGGGTATTCAGTAATATTCCAGCGAGTCATTTTGAATTTCTTCGGTGATTGTTAAGTTGCATAGAGAAACATTGTAGGAAAATTTTCTAAATTAATGAACTCTGAAACTTTATCCACGCGATTATTCCTGGCATATCGATGAAAAATAATAATTTTAGAAAGATTTTTGGCAGTCAAATAATAAATATTATTTTCAAAGAACACCAATGAAGAATCTAATAATAATCTCTGACCAAAAGTAATTGAAAAAGTGAAAAAAAGTTTTCCTTCAAAGAATAGTGAAAACCATGTTTTAAATTTTGCAAAATGGAAGTTTTTAAATTTCATTATAAAAATAGGTTCTTAAGAAATGTAAAGGTTTAATATTAGAAGTAGCTTTAGTCTTGGAGTCTCGGAGAACGTTTTCAATTTTCATTTTGAAATTGAAAATAGTCGAATTTTTATTACGTCAAAGATTTTGCGATGAATTGATTTTTAATGTTTTGGTAGGGGGAAGAAAATGGTCGCGATTCAATGCCCAACAGTTCACCGAGCCAGAATTTTTCTCTCACATATTGGAGCACCAATGGAACCAAATCGAACCGAATATATCAATATTTTGGGTCAGGAGTATGATGGAGGATAGTCTTGAACTGCAATCTTACAATGGCAAAGTCGAGCATGTGACCACCACGCCACACAGACCCCTTTCGTATCCTAAGAAACTAAATTGAATGGAAATAATTGTTGATCAACATGCAACGCAAAGAAAAAAACTTACGAACTTGCGCCTTCATATTTTCTCGTTATGCAAACATACAGAAGTGAGTGAATGATATTACGACCAGTACTCATCGTGAGGAGAAAATTCTGATGAATTGGCCATAAAGTATTGCAACCAATTTTATTATCATTGACTGAATATATTATTCCGATTATTATGTTTCAAGTGATTTTTAAACAAAAATGGTTGTGTACCTAATTTGGTGGAATTATAATAGAAAAACACCATCCGTACCTATGTATAATAAAAATATGACTTATCAAGTAGTTAGGCTATCAAATAATGCAAATTTCTTGCTTGACAGATGCCTTTGACTTCTAACCTTAACCATGATTTATTTCGTTCTCGCTTCGCCTCTGTTCGAATCTGCGAAACGACTTTATGTTCGAATTCTTTTTGTTTCATTAAAAGCATTCGTTCTTCCGTTTCGCCTCTTTATTTCGAAATTCCGTAACACCTTATAAATTCGAACATCTCCGTTTCGTTCGCGCTGTGTGCCCTTCTTTTCGAGCCTTCGCTCCCGTTCTACACTCTCACGCCCCGCGCACCCAATTTCCAACATGACCACCCTGGTCAAGTTCACTCTCCGTGCCGAGCCTGCGCCAGCCTCATCTGGCAAGACTACGGTCTGGACTATGCTGTCCATCCAGTCTCTTGAGGACGACAACGACGAAGATGTCTACGCCTTCCCCGAAGAGTTAAAATCGATCTCGCATCATGACGCCCTCTTCGCCTTGACTGAAGCTATAAATGCCAAACGCGAGACCAAGACTCGCTGGGTTCGTCGTCCCCTCCGCATCGCTCTCCCAAAGGCCGTCGCTGATCTCTACTTCGACGCCAACCGCAACGCAAATTTTATGGGAGTTCCACTTGATCTCTTTGACGAAAAGTTTGTCACTCCCCAACCGCCGTCAACCTCTGTGCAAGCCAACTCCTCACCAGCCGTTACCGCAGACGCCACCCAGAAGGCTCTAGCCTCCCTCGCCAAAGACATTGTGCTCCCTCGATTCTCAGGTAAAAATGCCAATGCCGAAGCCTGGCTGAATACCTTCGAGCGTGAGTGTGCTCGTCTCGCCATACCCGCGACTAGATATTGGGAGGCACTCCGCTTGCTCCTCGAGGAAGATGCCAGAAAGTGGTACGATACCACAATCCTTACCACCGACTCGACTGCCTGGGCTGTTTGGAGGGAATCGTTCCTCCTCAATTTCAGTCAAACTGGTCTTGCCGCGGCTCGCTCAGCCTTTGGATTCCGCTACTTCTCCGGAGACCTCAGCGCCTACTGCCAGTCCAAGCTCCTTATGCTCTCCAGCTTCGATCCAAACATGACGGAACTCACCAAGATGGCCCACCTCGCCCTTGGTCTACCTACCTACATGCAGGACCGCATCGACATCGCCGAGTATGGTTCAGTGAGCAATCTCGTTAAGAAAATAAATTCGTTTACTGCGGAAAAATCTCGACCTCCGAACTCGAATTCGTCCTCACACCCCTCCCGCTTGCAACAACCCTCTTCCTCAAAACCTTCAAACGCCTTCGCATCTATTCAGCGCTCCCCTTGCGCCTTTTGCAAAAAACGGTACGGTAAAGAATGGTTCAACCATTCAGAATCTAATTGTAATAATAAAAAACGCGAAGCTGAGGCACGAGGTCCCGCCCAACAGGCCAAGTCCATCAACTCTTTCTCGGTAGAGGACCTTCAGTCCGAAATTTCCGACATGCAAAAAAACGAGTGAGGCCCCCACTCATAGTCCTGAATGTCAAGTACGGGCAAAATTTAACTGGTAAGGGTCTTTTCGATCCTGGATCGAATGTGTCGGCTATTAGCCAACGAACTACACAAAATATAAAAGACTTCAGTTTTCTACCGATTAACTTGGCATACACTACTACGAGTGGAAAGGGCACTATTACAGGTTTAACAATTGTCGAGATAACAATTATGAACGTTACGCGGCGTATTTTATTCTATATCATCGATAGCGATGTATACGATTTTATCATAGGCCTCGACTCAATACCACTTCTTGGCCTGTCTCTCAACAGTAATCTTATCTTATCGCAACGTAACGTGAAACCCACGAGTACCGAGACTTCAATTGCACATAAAGTAAATTCTATTAACCTTAACAATACCCTCTGGGGCGACTATAATTCGTATAGCCTTTTCAAGGAAAAAGTCGCCCATCTAACTATCAGTAAAGCGAACTCTATTCGCTCTTCGATCGAGAAAAATTCACATGCATTCGCCTCTCACAAGTTTGATGTTGGCAACGTAACTAAACACGAATGCACAATTAAATTAACGTGCGATACCTATATCGCTAAAAAACCATACCGCTGCACCTATCAGGACCAAGCTGAAATAGAAAAGCAGTTAGAAGAGCTCTTCAAGCACAATCTTATCAGACCCTCCTCTTCCCCTTTTGCCAGCCCAGTCACTATGCAATTCAAAAAGGAAGGTCTGTCCGGACAGAAAGAAAAGACGCGTCTCTGCACCGATTACCGAGATCTCAATAAAATTATCGTTCCCGAACAATACCCCTTTCCTCTTATCGACGATATTATCGTCCGCACTCGTGGTTGCTCCTGGCTCTCAGCCCTAGATATTAACTTAGCATTTATGTCCATCCCCATCAGGGACTCGGACCGCCATAAAACAGCCTTTATCACGCAACAGGGCCATTACGAATGGAATAATATGCCATTCGGCCTTAAGATTTCGCCCGCTGTATTTCAGCGAATTCTTGCTAACGCTCTCAAGAGCAATAACCTTGACGGATTTGCTGTCAATTATTTGGACGACATCCTAATTTATTCTAAATCCTTTGAAGAACACCTCGTTCACATCCAGCGTGTCATTGACACCATTTTTGCCGAAGGTTTTCGCCTCAACTTCAAAAAGTGCAGCTTCGCAAAATCCGAAATCCAATACCTCGGCCATATCCTGGGACCAAATTCCGTCCAGCCTCTACAGGATAACCTCTCCGCGATTAACTCCTTCCCCACCCCCGATTCAAAAAAGAAAATCCGTCAGTTCCTTGGAAAAGTGAACTTTTATCGCAAATTCATCCCAAACTCCGTCGTTCTCTTGGAACCGTTCCACAACCTACTCCGCAAGAACGTTCCCTTCTCCTGGTCCCCGGAATGCCAGGCTAGCCTCGACGTAGTAAAACGCCTCCTCACTTCTTCCCCTGTGCTTGCCATTTTTGATAGGGACAGACCTATATCCATCTTTACTGATGCCAGCACTCTTGGAATAGGCGCTGTACTTAAACAGACGCAGGAAGACGGTTCTCTGAGACCCGTTGCCTACTTCTCGAGAAAACTCTCAAGCGCACAGATGAAGAGGAAGGCCATCTACATCGAAAGTATAGCAATCCGGGAAGCCGTCCGCTTTTGGCGTTACTGGCTTATTGGTAGACGTTTCACTGTCTATACTGACCACAAGCCACTCCAACATCTTAACCTCAAAGCTCGAACTGACGAGGAGCTAGGCGATCTCGCCAATGACCTTCTCCAATTCGACTTTGACATACTCTACCACCCCGGCTCTTCAAACACCGAAGCCGACTGTCTGTCTCGAAACCCAGTCCTCTCCCCGGTTCCTGACGACACAACCCCCGAACCACTCATACCGTGCACTCCACAATTCCATTTCCTCTCTTCCAGCGAGCTGCACACACTTCAAAATAACGTAACTGCGTCTCCTGACGACATCACACACAATAACGTAATCTATCGTAAAGTAAACGGACAACCACAAATATTACTCGACCAGACAGCTGGCGAGAAATTAATGAAATTAGTCCACGTAACGTATTGCCACCCAGGCGAGAAGCGCACACTCGCCATTATTCGTAAATCGTTCACTTTCCCCCGTATGTTCTTCTTAGCGCGCCAGGTATGTCGGAAATGCGAGATCTGCGTCACTTGTAAGTCACGAACTGTACGCCGAAGTGCCAGGTTGGGTATCCTAGGTCCTGCTACAAAACCCTGTGAGATAATGTCTCTTGACACTATCGGCGGTTTCACGGGACAAAATTCCTCTTCCCGCTACCTACATCTCCTGGTCGACCATTTCTCCAGGTACGCCTTCATTCTATGCACAAAAGGGCAGTCCGCCGGCGAGATGATTTCCCTTGTTGACTCAGTACAGAAGCGTACCCCGCTCAGAACGCTCCTTACCGATCAATACGGGGGGTTGTCCTCCGACGAATTTCGCTCTTACTGTGCCTCTTCCAACATCCAGCACGTTTTCACAGCAGTGGACAGTCCCGCGTCAAATGGCTTAAACGAGCGTTTAAACCAGACGCTTGTAAACGCGATCCGCTGCGTGAAACACGATCCTTCAACACCCCCACGGAAAAGTTGGACTCTTATTGCACAACTGTGTGTGAAACAGTATAACGACACGCCGCATTCCGTAACCAAATACCCTCCATCTTACCTCTTCCATGGCACAACCAGCTGCCTAATTCCGAATCCTATCCTCAGTCCTCCCAACCTACACTTGGCTAGGGAATCAGCCCTCCGAAACACAATGTTATATCACGACTACAATAAGCGTAAATATGATCTATCCAAGTCCGATATCAACCTCGACATTGGGGACATCGTCTTTGTGGAGAACGGAAGCAAGCTCAACCGTTCCAAGCTTGATCCCCTTCGAATCGGACCCTTTCCCATCATCCAACGGCTCTCAAATAACGTATTTGTCCTTCAAGTCGGACGTGGTCCGTCACGCGATCGTATTTACCACGCATCTAAACTAGTAAAATCTTCTTAATTTAACTTTCAGCTTTGTAAATAGCATGTTTCCTCTCACCTTCCTCGCAAGTGCTCCGTCCCATCTCGTAATGAGAGGGGGAGGGACTTGTAAGACTTTCCTCTCTTCATTCCTCGCTGCAGCCTATCGCACTCTCTCCCTCTCTGTCATTCAGTCTCTGTTACCACCTCCTTATCGCTTTATTGATAAGCGTCTACTCGTCGAACGATTCTCTGTACATTGGTTGTAACTTGCATTATTATGTTTTTCGTAGCCTCCGCTACACAGCTTTATTTCCGACTACTTGTCGATTTATTTCGTTCTCGCTTCGCCTCTGTTCGAATCTGCGAAACGACTTTATGTTCGAATTCTTTTTGTTTCATTAAAAGCATTCGTTCTTCCGTTTCGCCTCTTTATTTCGAAATTCCGTAACACCTTATATATATATATATATATAAGTCAATTTCTTGTTTCCACGGTACAGGTCGCAATTTTTGTCCAATAATCACAAAATTTTGTACGAATATTTGTACTAAGCCAAGGGCCACACCTATTGATTTTGGCGTGGATTGGCCAGATGGTACTTCCGGTACCACCATTTTTGTTTCTATTTTGGCTATAAAATGCTCAATAGCCACAAAATTCAAAATAAATATATATTTTAATTCATTGTAGCACGCTATTAACTTTGGTGCAGATTGGCGAGATGGTACTTCCAGTACCACTATTTTTGTTTTTATATTGGTCATAAAATGTGTAATTTTGGAACCATATGTACAAAATTTGAAACAAATATTTATTATAATTTATTCTAGCATGTTACCAATTTTAGTAAGGATTGACAGGATGGATTGACAGGACAGTACTTCTGATAAAGCTTTTTTTCTATTTTTTTTTCTAATTTGCATGAACTTTACTTTTATAAGAATTAACCAGATCTTCATGTTTTCTGTTTTTTATTTCATAACTTTATCATATTTCTTTGGTTTTATTTGAAATTATATGATTATTAACCATACTTTATCATCTTAATTAATTTTTTATTTCAAGAAATAATGCTTTAAATTTCACATTTTCTAATATTTTGTCAGCAGCAAATAAATCTCGTACAATCATATCATACCACTAACGCATATAAATTTACAAAAAATTAATATGACCATCAAAATTCATAATTCTTTTTCTCAAAACCTACTTTTTCTAGCAAGGCTTGCTGTGCTAGATTTTTTTAATTTAAATGAGTTTTGACTACTTAGCCATTTTATCCAGTGTGTAAAGTAGAAATGGCAAATATCAAAAAGTTTCGATATTGATATTCAAAAACTATTGATAGTAGTTTCAATAGTTTTCAATCTTCATTAGGTACTTTTACTTGAACACCAAAGGCTTAACTAGAATTTTTTTCCATAGGGCAAAAGAATTTTATAAGCGATTCCCGCCAATATTTAAAAATTTAAATTTGTGTATGAATGTACGCATTTCATGTCATCATCATAAGTTTGATAAAACTCTAACGCAGTGGAATCTCCGTTAGAAAAAATAGTTTTTAAAGCAAAGAAAATTAGGTGCCAAAAAGTTTGTAATGGATCATAAGAATTGATGATTGTATTAAATTTTTCAGCTGTTGACCTAAAATTACAAAGTTTATAACCATTACCCCTGTTTCAAAATCAAAACAAGAATTGATTTCATGCAGGTACATTAGTGTATAAGGGTGGTTTGTCATTTCTTATTGAAAGAAATGGTGGACCAGTTCATGTACTAAAATTGTGAAATCACCATAATTGTTTGATTAGTTACTATTTGGTTCTCGTACATTACTTGCAAGTACTTACAAGTAATTACATTAGAACTTATTTTGTGCAATTTGTTTAACGTCATAAAGACTAATATTAGCCAGCCTTTCTGCGGCAACTGTCATCAAGGGGTACAAGCCCTTATTACCTCATACGAGTACTTAGTCCCCACAAATATTTTTCATTTAAAATTTATTTTCTTTAAAATTTTCAACAAAAAACTTATGTAATATTTTTAAGTAGGTTCTATTCTGAAAATCTACTTATTAATCTTGGTGTCATAAATTAAACTGTGTGTGGAGGTAGGTATATTTTTCATTTCATAACTCAAGGAAAATTTTGGCACTAATAACTCAAATTTTCATCCAATAGTCACAAAATTTGGAACAAACATTAGTACTAAGCCAATGACTTGACCTATTGATTTTACTACAGATTGACTGTACAGTAATTCCTGTACAGTTATTTTAATTTTTGCTTTGGCTATAAAATTTCTAATTTTCAACCAATAGCTACGAAATTTGAAACAAAAATTCACTATGGTATATTATAACTTAATATAAATTTTGGTGTGGATTGGCCGTACGGTTCTTCCAATATGGCTATTTTCCTTTTTGTTTTGTCTATAAAATTATCAATTTTAAATCAATAGCTATTGTGGGGACTATGCATCTTGTACAGACATCATTCCTTATCAGATGTATTATATTCAACAGTATATTATATATACTGTTTGTTCGTATGCTCTTACTTGCACACACAGGCAAGTAATATGCAATGTTTGGCTGATGAGAAAACAATAGATAAGGATCTCGGTAATGTCTCGGACTGGTACACGAAAGCATTGTCATTTCTTATCAGCTGCCTTAGCAATGAATAAGAAATGACGTGATTTCTATAAAGCCGGTCCCACAAGATGTGCGTATTTGGCAAATGTTATTTAGCAAATATTTGGCCCAAACATTTGCCTCGCTGCTTTGCAGCTCCTACACTACACCATGAATATACAAACTTATTCACGCACATCATGCAGGAGCCATCTGCAAGCATTCAATACATACAAATATTCGTCATCCCTTTGACTCGCAAATTATTTACCAACAACTGCTAGAACCTAGACAAATGTTCGCCAAATGTTTGGCATTGCCAAACATTCGCATTGGCATTTCTCCCACACGATGCGCAAATGCAGACGAATGCCGAATGTTTGCCAAATACGCGCATCGTGTGGGACTGGCTTAACACATATACATATGTGTGTCTGTGTGCGTGTAAATAAGAGAGTATAAAAACCGTCCAAACCGGCTCTAAAATCGCCAATGTTTGCCTTGGTTTTGGCTTACCCATATGTTAAATATGAAGTGGCTGAACACGCTAAAATTCTGTTGAATTTACCTTCTGGTGAGAATACTTTCTCACAACAAGGTATTCCACAGCTATGAAATTTGTAACAAATATTACAACTTGCTATGAATTGCATGGTACTTCTGGTAACATTATTTTTGTTTTTATTTTGCATATAAAATGCCTAATTTTGGACCAATAAGAGCGTAATTTGAAACAAATATTTATTACGATGTATCAACAACTTTTTAGTGACTAATTTCATATTTTTCAAAACCTACGTTTTCTAACGGAGTTGCTGCGTTAGAGTTTTTTGTAGTCTCAATTGCTTCTTTGCTATGGTCTTCGAAAAATGACTCATCTTTTCCCACTGAGCATTATAGCAAAAAATTTTGTCATTTCAGATGCTATGATGCTTTTTAATGTTCATGCCAGTTTCAAATTGATAAAATAATTATGTGCATTATCTTGAGATGTATTTCAGGAGATGTTTGGGCCTCTCCCCACCATCAGCTTGATCTTTTTTTTCTCTCCAATTTTAATGTTTCATAAAAATAAATTGATTTCATGGTTTTTTTTTCTTTGATGCTGTATATTATTAAACCTAACACCTGTAAAAAAAAAAAAGTTAGGACAAAGTGAATTTTTACTTTTTGTTTAGGACCATCCTCCACTCCATAATTTCTTTGTCAGATATGTTGTAAACTTACCAACCACTAACAAATTCATGGTATTTGTTGAGGTCTATTTTTTTTTGGACTCAAGCTCAACATATCTTGAAGGTATATGAGTGAGGAATTTGCATATAAAAAATGACCAGCAAATATTTGCCTCACAGGCCATAACATGTAACTCCCAATAATCCATTCAGTCAGCCCTGATGAAATTTTTCTTCATCGTAACTATATGGAAGTATTGCAGTCAAAGTTCAGTGGTAAAACCTCATTCGTCCAATTTGAAAGACATTTTGTAGTTTATCAGATATTTCAGTTACTTGTATAATTGGTTCATGCTAAATGAAATCTCACGTTGGCAGTTAATAATTAAAATTATTTAGAATACTTTCAATTCTTATATTTTCTTTGTTTGTTAAATTCATATGACTAAATAGAATTCTGGACAATGATGTTTAAACTAACATGTGTCTGCAAACTGCAGCCCTACTATATGCATGATCATCCAACATTCTATTAACGGAGTTAGCCTGATAAAAAATGCTAAGAACTTCTTTGAGTCTACAAGAGACGTACTGAAAGGGTTTTTTAAGGGGAGAAAACAAAAATTCCTAACTGGAATTTTTGAAATTTCCAACTGCTAAAAAAAAGGCAACTGGCATGATTTTTCAACAACTGGCAATTTTTTCCAACTCCAAAAATTGCCAATTACTATAAAATTTTCAACTTTCCTAAAAAAAAGGATTATCAAATTTCACGATTTTCCAACTATACATGCAACTAGTAAATTTTCCCAACTCTAAAAATATTTTGGGGGTATCTCCCAACCACTTTGGTACATCCCAGGATTCCACTACCAGACATTAGGTAACCAATGAAAAATTATGAATTTTTATCTAAAAATACATTAAAATCTGAAAAAATTAGCACTTTTTTGCAAAACTGATAATTATTTGTTAAACTAACCCCTTTTCAATCAAAAATCACACTCTTGAAACAAGAGGGACTCATAAACCATAAAAACAGAAAAGGAACGAAATGGCGAATTTAATACGCCCATATTTTATAATTGCCTTAGTTTTAGAGACAAGTGGTTTTTGTATTTATAAAAATATATATATGACACAAAATGGTGGTTCATCTCTTACCACCCTCATGCGTATACCTGGAGGCCATTTATAAACTATCTATAAGTACTATAAAGAAATTATGTAAAAGTATTTTTACGAGTTGTCAAGATAATAACACCAAAACGCATGCGCAGAAGTGAACCATTTATTGATGAGAAGTGATATTTTCTTATCAATATAAAAATTCACAATAAAAATCACAAACACAAATATTCCCAAATCTTTATAGCTCTTATCGACTTATATGGGTACCTCCCAACATGGCCATGTAGATCGATAAAAAAATAATACGCAAGAAATCTTATAAAGGTATATATAGACATATCTATAAAGCTTATAGACAGTTTGTAAATGGCCTCCTGGTAGTAAAGAGCCTTAATAATACCTCTTGACTTTATTTTACTTTAATTCCCACGTTTTGCCCCTTTTCCCCAATTTTTCGGTGGGACAAGAGCGGTAGCTTACCTCGCGCCCATGACACACATACAAAAAGCTAAAAACAAAGTGATTTGGTAGGTACCTAAGTTATAGAAAAAAAAAGAAAAAAAAGACATCTTTAGTTAAATTAACAAGTAAACTATAGAGAAAAACCTATCGAAAATGATATCGATATCAATAGCATTGATAGTTTCCGATATTGTGTCACCCTTAGTGTGGTGAATAAGTTTTAGGCTAATTCCATTCTAAGAATGTGAGAAACATCCTGATCCAACGTTGTGAGTAGATTCCGCAATTAAATTTTCTCTTCATAAAAGATATGATCATTTGTTGTCATGGCTGTAGCCACGAGTCCTGTGCGCACTGGCGATGCGCAGAGGACTCGACATGACTGGAGAGACTGGGTTGAGGCGACGCCAACCAGTTGTCTAGCAGCGAGGCGAGAGCTAAGGTGTGTGACAACGATATATTTTATTCGTCCTTGTGACGTTAAACCAACAAAGTAAACTCCTCCACTACATGGTAGCAGGAGCACGGTGTCTTACACTGGACCTCGAATTCATTTAATTCGTTTTCAATCGAAATTTAATTTCGCGAATCGAAACCTGGTTTCGGAATTCGAAAATTAATTTCGCCGATCGAAACTTGGTTTCGGAAATCGAAAATAAATTTTACAGATCGAAACCTGGTTTCGAAATCCGAAAATTAATTTCGAACATCGAAATTTGATTTCGGGAACCGAAATTTAATTTCGAACCCACACGCTTCCACTAGTCAATGACTCTCATCCGTACCTAGTACGCACTTAACAGTCTCGTTAAGAATTAACCTAATCAGTTAATCCCAAACCTAAACAGTTTGACTAATGAGACTGAATCTCAATTCGGTTCTATTTCTCTATACCCCGTATAGTAAACTATCTTCTAATTGTAAATTAGTGAAAAAATGGCGTTCGTAATTGTCGCTCAAATAACGCTGACGAAAAAATAATTTTCAATTATTTTTCCGCCGCCCCCAGCGCCATTTATTACGTATATTATTCCAAGAATAATATACATCGAATTCAACAATTCGTCCTAAAAATATTTAGGCTGTATCAGATACAGAAAACTTCGCTAAGCGTTAGCGCATATGGTATATCCGTCCTCCAAAACGAGAGAGATGGAGAAAAATATTACCATCCCTATCTCTCTCGCACTCACGCGTTTTAAAAAACGTTCCAGAAAAGAGACGAAAATACCATCTTTTCGATCGAATTTCTGAGGAAATGTAGCGATCGTGATGAAAACAAAAGATTCGCTTCAACCAATCGGCTCTCACCAGCCGATGAACAGTTGAAGATGTTCGTATGAATTTTTTGTTGAATACGCACACATACGTAAAAGGGTTTGTAACCCTTTGTGCATTTACGCACACAAACGTAAATTATGCATAACGCTGCAGCAGCAGCGACATCAGCGTGTTTAACACGACGTACCCAGGGTGTACGAATAGATTCACGATCACAATCATTCCTTGTCAAATTGTGATCGAGTTGAATGTGCGTTTCCGCAATTGACCGTGTTTTCATTAATTAATCTGCAATTTTGGCGAAAATTAATAGATTTTTTCGTAATTAATTACACGATCTGTGAATTTCATTCCCCCCGGAGTGTAGTGGCGTAGTTTCCGCAAGGTGCAGCCGATTATTCACACAAAAACCGTAAGTACACTTACAAAAATTTTTAAATCTTTAGTGTATCGTCTAAAGTGCCTCCATATTTTAAATATGCATTCGTAACCCATTGTTACGAGCCTAAATTATAGGTATTCGGACTCGAATTACATAATTTTTATTGATTTGTTACCCAAATTTGTAACCTCAATATTCAGTCCGAACAAATTGAAAACAGCCAAGATCGCAAAACGATCTTAGCTGCACATGGCTTAGTAATTTTATACGTAATTTAATTACGAAATCAATTCGGTTTGTGACCCCATGTTTGCGCTGAAATAAATTCCTGGCTGCATAAAACATGGAAACCGAAATGAATTCGAATATCTTTATTCGTTCGCAAAATCGAAAATGATGTTTTCGCCCACGGGTCATGCCCGATTTTTCGTTTGTTGCAAAAAACTTAGAAAAATTTTTCGAATTCATCTCTTTCGCAAAATCGAAAATGATGCTTTCGCCCACGGGTCATGCCCGATTTTTCGTTTTTTTGTAAAACCTTGGAAAAATTTTCGAAAACATTTTTTCGCAAAATCGAAAATGATGTTTTCGCCCACGGGTCATGCCCGATTTTTCGTTTTTTCTAAAAACTTAGAAAAATTTTCGAAAATATTTTATCGAAAAAACAAAAAACGATTTCTTAAAATCGATCAACCATGACCCTCTCAATTTTAATTATTTCTGTTCTCAGAACATGAGTACTCAACAGAAAAACACGTCGCGTGGCGACGACATCGATGTCCTCCTCGACCCAGAGTCACTACTGATGGAAGAGGAGGAGCAAACCGAGGCATCCATCCTTCGTGAGACAGATGCGACCCCAGCGCCACAACCGCGCTGGGTAGATGAGATTGAGGTGGAGGAGCTGCGAAAAGCGGCGGCTATTCTGCCGGGCACGCAGCAACCTCCGAGTCACCCATCAACCACACCCGTACGAATGGACGTACAGCCCATCAGCCGAGCGTCCACTCACGGCACGAGCGACGTCACCGATAGTGACGATGAGCGCGAACAGTTCGTCGCAGTACTCGAGGACGCTGAGGAGTACGCGAAATCGCTCGAGAGAAAACTCGAGCGACCCCACGTACCGCAGTACGAAATCAACGCACTGTCTAACGAAGACAGTGCGATCGAGGCGACCATTCGAGACCTCAAGTATGTACCACGTGGCCTCGCAAGAGAAACCTTGCGCAGGGCCAGGCAGGTAAAGCGAAAGCTGCTGGTTCTGCAGTCGACCATAAAATCGAATGTGCAGCAGCAACAATTGCATCACCCGTCACCATTCGTACCGGAGGTACGCGAGGATGCTACGGAGAAGTGTCGCCGGGAGGAGCAGGAACGCTGGGACGCTAGGGCCTTAGAACTTGTGAGGGAGCTTGGGGACGCTCTGCGTAAGGAGGCCAACGCCCGTAAGGTGCTGACCTCCTCGCAGAAAAAAGTCCGCGAGCTCTCTGCTAAGGTTCATGAGGACCTTGGCGTCCAGGCAGCGCAGTTCATTCACCAATACCTCCCGGATGCCACCAATGCATCCGAACGTGAACGTTCGCCACTGCCACCATCACCAGCAGCTGTGGAGCATCGAACCCCGGCAAGGGGAGAACAGGGCCAGCCTGGAATGGTGACAGGTAATGAAAACTCAAATTCATTAGATAATATAATATTTCCTGAATTAAATGAGGGTGAACCTAGCCCCAAACGGCAATGTTCCCACCAACCCTCTTTAACTCAAAATCATTCTCAATCACTCGACACGTCGTGTCGCGAGCTATCGCAAAACTCGATAGAAAACGTAACACCCCTAGCAGTAGCGATGGACTCAAACTCCATCGAAAAACCAACATCCGAAAACTATATTTCGAAATGTTGGGAACATGATCCAAAAGATCAAGTTGATGCCGGGTTTGCAAATCTCAAACCACCTAAATTTTATTTAGAAAAGTGGGATGGCGATATCCTAGGCTATCCTGGGTTTATTAACGGATTTAACAATTACGTTAACAAACGAAAAGATATCGCTATTCCACAAAAGATCAACCTACTGCAAGGGGCTCTACCAAAAGTTTTAGTAGAGAAAATAAGTCATTTTTCCCCTGACAACGTTGGCTACATCCAACGCCTAAAATTCCTAGATAGTAGGTATGGGGACGAATCCAAGATTCGAGCTGAAATGTGGCTAAAAATAACTGCATACACGGCGACCACTAACGATACAACGTCAATCTTAGACACGTTAGACACTCTTACCATTATGGTAGATAGGTATCGCTTACTTGCAAAAGTAATCGATGAGGAACAACTATTCAATATAGTAATTAAAAAATTTCCTCCCCGATCGTACCAAAATACTTTAAAAAGTAACGAACGCAATGTCAAACATTTGTTCGAAGCGGTTAGATCGTTCATTAAAATTAGGGAATTATCGGAGCCTATCTGTACCTCTGTACCAAAAAAGGTCGATAAACCTAATCACACCCCACAAAATAAAAATTCCTCTCAACCTAAAGGCAGGAGAAATTTTGCAATAATCTCTTCAGAAAAGAAAGCGAACGAAAGAGGAGAGAATAAATCCAATCCTCGAAAGCGTCCAGCACCACGTTCGAATCGCACAAAATATAGGGACACTAATGAATCTCTATCTACTACAGATGCAGAGGGGATCCTTTGGGTCCAGCTGCCATCCGGCCAACGCATCCCAGCGTCAACGGTGCGTACGCCGATGACTCCAAACACACCCTGCATTTTCTGCAAAGGTGACCATCATGCTCACCTCTGCAGAAATAAGGGTACGTTGGAGTCTCGGCGCGCACACTATGAACGCTACCGGCTATGCCAGCGATGCGCGACGTCACACCCCAGTACCAAGTACTGTAAGGCGCTACCACCCGCGAACTGCAAGTGGTTCCAGTGCGGAAGTAGCGAACATCACTCGAATCTCTGCCCTGTGATCGAATATCCGATCACAGAGGGCAGAGTGGCAGCTTGGATCGAGCAGTTAAAGACTGCAAACAATACTTGCCACCAGGTAACCTGTTTGATAAACAGCAACAAAAATTACCTGTACCCGATCCTAAACAAACTGTACAATTACAGACGACTGCAGCTTCCGCCGAAGAAACCGGTAGTCTCGTTGCCCAGCAACGCCATGAGGATGAGAACCTGAGTTCCGTGTCCGCTGTTCCAGTGTTAAGTGAGTGCCTATCATTTTTTACTACTAAAGATAATGACGCTCATTTCTTAACGTTTTCATCGTACATTCTCGCTCCAAATGCCAAACATCCAGTGAAAATTAACGGCTTTTTTGATTGCGGAAGCAAACATAGTTATATGTTTTACACATATGCCTATAAACACCTCAGAGAAAATTTTTCTGAGTTCGCAGAAACAATCAAATTTTGAGGCCTAGCTGGACAAACGTCAAAACAAATTCGCACACAAATTGTAAAATTTGAATTATTCAAACGCGATGGAACTAAAGTTCAAATGGAAGCCAATACGGTTCCACACATCGCGAATAACCTATCCGAATTTGATTTTGACGAATTCAAAAACCGTTACCCACGATATTCTAATATCGACTTTTCTGGCTTGGACCGAGAATCTACGATACATTTATTAGTTGGTAACAATTATATGTGGTCGTTTATAAAGCACATTAAACAGTTATCACCAACCTTGACATTAATCGAAACAGATTTCGGAAAAATGTTAGGAGGCTTCTTAGGAAAACCAACCGAATGTGACGCATTCGAACCATTATTTTTCACATCACCTGAAAGTATCGAAAATTTTTGGAAATTGGATACCCTTGGTATCGAAACCAAAAACCTCGTTGAGGACGATGCCGAAACTGAAGCATTGCACTTATTTTATAAAAATATAAAATTAGTGAACAACCGATACCAAATCAGGTGGCTATACAAATATAGCCCACCACCATTAGTCAACAATAGACAGTTAGCATTCAAACGATTAGAAAGGCAATTGCCCAAATTGCAGAAAAATCCAGAATTTTTCGTAAGGTACGATCAGTATTTTACCTCACTAATCGACCTAGAAATGATAGAACCTATCGAAAACAATAGACCCGCGGAAGTAGTACACTACTTACCACATAAGGGTATCTACGATCCAACAAAAAGCACTCCACTCCGAGTAGTCTTTGATGGATCGGCCAAAACAAAAAAGTCTAACTTGTCATTAAATGACTGCATGCACAAAGGGAAAGTACTATTAGCTGATCTAATAGCAATGCTTGTAACCTTTCGTAAGAATCCTTACGCAATAATCGCTGATATTAAAAAAGCGTTTCATCAAATCGGATTGCACCCAGATGACAGACATGTCACACGGTTCCTATGGATTAAAAATCCTAACAATCCGTTAACCAATAGCAATTTGGTAACATTTCGATTTTGTCGGGTTCCCTTTGGAATCATAACGGCACCATTCTTACTTGCAGCAGTGCTATTACATCACTTCCGATTGGTCGATATGGAGTTCCATGACAAGTTCTTAGAACGATTTTACGTTGATAATTTAATTGTTTCCGTACCAACGTACGAAGAAGCAATCGATTTATACATCAAATCGAATAAATTATTCAACGATATCTCAATGGAACTCGCCCAATGGGGCACCAATTGTAAACAGCTAAGAGAAAACTTTAACCCAATGCATGCATTGAGCAACCCAATTATAAAAGTGCTTGGCCTATATTGGGATATGGACCATGATGTACTTTACATGCCCAAACCAAAACCGTTTACGTCTCAATGGACGAAACGCACATTCCTTAGGGTATTATCGTCATTTTATGACCCTTTAGGTTGGTTTGCACCAGCATTCGTTCCGTCGAGAACGTTCATGAAAGTACTCTGGTCCAAAGGATTGAAATGGGATGAGAAAATCCCAGACGATCTAGAACCAACGGCCACTGAGATAATTACTGATCTCAGCAATAGCCTAAACTATTGTATACCTAGACAATTCTATCTAGGCTCTTACAATCCGAATACCTACCAACTACACGTATTCGTAGATGCGTCACAAGTAGCGTACTCAATGGCAATATATATCAGATTTAGCAATACTAAATCAAATTGTCATGCAGTACGATTTGTAACAGGAAAAGCACGCATAACACCTATGCGACCGATAACAATTCCTAAACTCGAATTGATTGCAGCACTTATAGGTGCACGTGGACTACGTTCCCTACGTAAACCGCTCGGTTTACAGAACGCACCAACATTCTTGTGGTCTGATAGCAAATGTGTTCTCACATGGCTATTAGAAAGAAAAGTCCATCCACAATTCGTAAAAAATAGAGTAGACGAAATAAAAGGTATAAAACCTGTCGAATATAGATATGTCCCATCAACGGACAATCCAGCCGATATTGGCTCACGTGGTTCCTCTATCCACGAACTCTCCGAATCACTTTGGTGGTCCGGTCCAACTTGGCTATCTCAAGATGAAAAATCTTGGCCAAAAACCGATTTGAATATAATCGAAAGTCTACCAGACGAACCGACCAAAATAGATACGCCTGTATTTCATACAATGAAAGAAGTTTTATCTTCAACTTCTAAACAATCCGTATCCATAACACTTGATGACGAATCAATTTTTGACAAACGTCATCCTGCCAAATACTTAAGGCAGATGAAATCTGTAAAAAGATTCATACCACACTTCTTCATTGGTCCAAATACAGATCAATGTGAAGTGACACTTCCAGAACCTGAAGTTCTGTCGCAGCAGTGGATAGCTGATCCACCGAACCAAACCCAGCCACTTGATTTGACAATTACCAAATCATGCTATATTCCGAAAGATGAAATACCTTTCGAAAGTTTCATACATCTACCGTTGAACACTCCATTCAACATAGATATAATGAAATATAATACTTTATCGAAACTCGTACGCACACTTCTAAAATGTATAGAAGCCGTACGACGATTTAGTAAACAACGAATAAGGAGGAAAAGATTAATTTCACCTTATGCATCGTTAGATTTCACCTTTCATTTTGCTCTACTCTGTTTCATCAGAGCTGACCAAAAGAAATACTTCGCAAAACTACTCGAAGTATTAGAAAAACGAAATCACCCTCCGTACATCCTGTACGAAAAATTTCATATCCTGATTGATCCATCTGGGATATTACGTACTGTAAATTATCTACCCGATATTGAGTACGCAAGAGACATGCTATCACCAATACTGATGCATCCTAAGTCTCACTTAACAAAATTAATTCTGATGCATACGCATCTGAAAAACGTACACTCTGGTACGAAATTTACCATAGCGGACTTTAGAAGACACTATTTTGTGCCAAAATCACTAAAAGTGTTACCTCAAATTCTAAAAAAGTCATGCACGCTATGCAAAAAAGCTGAAACAAGACCGTTTAAACAACCATCTTTTTCAGCTCTACCAGACTTTCGTCTGGTACCTTCCGTAAATCCATTCACCTATACAGGTGTGGACATTTTTGGCCCATTCATGGTATTTGACAAATACCTGCCAAAAACAAAAGCACAGTTGGCAACTCCAACTACAACACCCATTAAAAATTGGGTGTTGATCTTTACGTGCCTGTCCACGAGAGCAGTACACCTACTCTCCGTGTCAAATTTGACAACCGAGGACATCTGGACAGCGTTCTTAACGTTTTTCGCAGATAAAGGCACGCCAAAAGTTATCCTATCCGATAACGCAGCGCAATTCCACTTAATTGCGACGTACTTACCAGAGTACTGGAAAACGTTCTCCGAAGAACGAAAAATAAACACTAGCTTAGATGAAAGGGGCATTAAATGGCACTTCATCCCAGCTAAAGCACCATGGTATGGTGGAGTTTATGAAAGACTGATCGGCATTATAAAACAAGTGTTCTATAAAGTCCACGGTCATCGGTCAATCTACAAACATACCTTTCAAGCAAGCTTGAAAGATATACAAACAATGATCAACCGAAGGCCATTATGCCCATCTCCGGATGAGCTAGACCAGTTGACATTGACACCCGCACATTTCCTGCGGGCAAACTTAGGTTACCTAAGTAACCCGATTAATGAATCGATTAAAGACCCAACTCCCACAGCAAAACAGCTTATGGAGACTTGGAAGCTCGACCAAGATTACCTAACAAACCTTTGGCTAACTTGGAAGAGACAATATCTCTTATATCTAAGAGATAGACCACCAACCGCGCTATCTAATCCGGGGCGCACGGTACCATTTGTACCGAAAGTAAACGATATAGTACACATTTTGGACTACACATCCAAACCTGGCGTTTACAAACTTGCTAAAATCATTGATTTAGAGAAATCTCGTGATGGACAAGTGCGTCACGCAAAAATAGAATTCTCAAGCAAGCAAATATCTACAAGACCTCTCAAGTTCCTGGCTCCACTGGAGTTAGATGACAGAGACGTAGATATCATCGATACGTAGTATCGTTCTCCGCTAGATCTCTCCTGATTATGACAAAAATAGACTGGACTGACAAGCCAATTTACTGACTTTGGGGTACGCCATAATTGGACATTATGCTCCTAAAAACGGCATAACTACGATTTTTTGGCACCCACTATTACTGTCATGTGCTTTATAATCAGCTTCGGGTAATAGGTGGCAGAGTGCACTACTTTAAGCATCGTTGATGCCCATACGATACGCTAATTCCCAACTATTCCCTTTTACAGAATCTGTGATCTACGGCCAATAACTCGTCTCATCCTCAATCATGCAGCGTCCGGCTATCGAAAAGAACTTTCGTCGAAAGTCTCTTTTTTTCACTTGTCACCGTTACGGGATCGTAACGACAGAAAAACAAGAAACTTGTTCCTATTTCTTATTTCTGTACATATCTATTTTCACATGTTCCTATATTATAAGTGTTATGTTTGTTGTTTTTCTTTTATAATAAAATAACATCTTATATATAAACATGTTCGTCTAATCTTTTTAGATTTCAGGAGAATCTTCGGAGGTGGCCACCGATGGCCACCCAGGAACACCGCCCCCAGTGTCATGGCTGTAGCCACGAGTCCTGTGCGCACTGGCGATGCGCAGAGGACTCGACATGACTGGAGAGACTGGGTTGAGGCGACGCCAACCAGTTGTCTAGCAGCGAGGCGAGAGCTAAGGTGTGTGACAACGATATATTTTATTCGTCCTTGTGACGTTAAACCAACAAAGTAAACTCCTCCACTACATTTGTATCACGTGTCACGCTTATCAAAATACCTGTTTTAATTTATTGTTCTAAGTTTTAAGGGTCCGTTTTGCGGTGCTGAGTTAACTTTAATCTGAGGATAACTCGCCAATTTCCCGGGATTAACTCATGTACGTTCTTAAATTTAGCGTTAACTGAAGTTTATGTCCCATTGTATACCTCAGGCGAACTGAGTACCCCCTTTTAACAGAAATTTTCGAGAACTTAGAACTTCAAGTGCTGCACTTTTTTGGCATATTGAACACAGCAAATGAACAGTGGAAATGTCTGGTCGAAAAAGAATACAAACCATGTTTTTGTTTTGTTTATTTTTATAAAATTTTATTTTATTATTAATTTCTTTCCTTGATCTACAATTTCAATTTATCTCCACATTCATTCTTAACCGCAAATATAAAAATTTTGTAGAATGTTTTTTTTGCGGTAAGAACCTATTTTAAGAAATGATTATTTTCTTGTAACTTTCCACTTATATAATTCAAGTTCACGTTAATAAGCTCATTTTATCAATGTTGAATCGAAACTGAGTAGGTATTCAATTATCATAATTATCTTCAAGATTTACGTTTTATTTACGTTTAAACCTGAAAAAGCGGGAGACAATGAAAACATAACCTTTCAAATAAATGCGTAAAAACATAATTACCTTAAACTTATGGAATAGACTCTTACCAATTCTAAATTAAAAATTATCGTGAAACCACTTTTTATGTAAGTTTTCGATTAAAATCTATAATCTGATTAATTTTGATCTCTTGAGACGACCTATGGGTTAGGTTGGGTACGTTTTTTGTTTCATGACTTTAGGAAACTATTAAAACTAAAAGCTTAAATTCGTGTGTATATATAGAGTGTCCATAAATCTTCTCAAAGTCAAATGGGTCTCGTAAAACTCATCAAGAGAAGCAAAAAAATTCATACTCGTATCCTTTTTTTTAGCATTATTGTTTCAGAGATACAAGCTTCTACATGCGTATGTCGAATAGATTGCATATTCACACATTTGAAGGAAAAATTTACAAAAGCTGGCAGTACTCATCCTACGAAGGTTCATGTTTGAATCCAGGGAGTGGAACATTTTTTTTTTTCACAATTTAAAAAAAATGACCGTAAGAAATACTAGGATTTCAAAAAATTTCTTCAGATTTCAAATAAATTTAACTTTGTAAGTATTGAAAATAGAAACCTCGTCAAAAAAACGTTTTTTGATGTACTCGATGAGTACAATAAGATGCTTTCATCGAAAATCAAATTCGAAGAATTTTTTGAATTTCTTTATTTGATTTAACTATGAAAATTTGAGTCTTGTATCTTTGAAACAACCAGTTTCAAAGCCAAAGTTAATAGGAACTTTTTATTCTCTCGATGAATTCTACAAGACCTGTTTAGCTTAGGAAACGACTATGAAATTTGGTGATGATATTTACTATAATCTACGCTAGCGTGCTACTAATTTTAGTAAGGATTTGCCAGACAATATTTCCAATATGTCCGCTTTTATTTTGATTTTGACCAATTAAATGGGTAATTTTTGAGTTGTTTATTTGTTCAAAATACTTTCGGATACTAAAGTACTTTCAAATACGTATAATTTAACTTACCTGAATATATCAACACAAATCAGGAATTTTCGAAGAAAACTGAAATTTTTAAGTCTTCATATTTTTATTTTCCTCTAAAATGTTCGTCTGTATTTTTCCGACAATCTGTAATGAAAAAATAAAAATTCTTATTTTGTGTTTTAGTTCCAGAAATTTATCATTTTGGACTAATGTCGACTGTGTGGAAAATACGCTATTGTGCCCAAACAGTTTTTTCTGCACCACCTTTTCTAACCTGAGTATGTTTAAGAGGAACTTCTGGAAGAAATTTATAATTTACAACGACAAGTTAAGTGGTGTAAAATAATTCATGCTTATATTTTTCATTCAAATCTTCACGATGTAGAAATTATAATATTAATTATATTAGGTATCGTAAAATTTTCAGAGTTTTTATTTTCTAAAGGATTTAAAAAAATAGATCATTCGAGCGAATGAAAGAGCCATTGAGTTATGAACATGCTGGTAGTCTGAGAGAAAGGAATTGCCAGTTATTATAATGTGGGCTGCTAAAGATTGTCTGGTCTTTGTATGGCAGCACTCAGACCTACTTATTTATTTTCATTGCATGCTGTGCGTTGAAAATAGAATTCAGTTTTTTGAAGGGGCACATTAAAATAAGTACCTAAATTCTACGTATTATCACTTTCCTAACCTGAAAAATAACAAGTATTATTTTTTTAACGAAACGCAGTAACTCGATTTAAGCAGACCTTGAACAGTAGCCTAACCAAATTGTAACGTTAGAAGAAACTGTTATTTCCACTACTCGCTTTTTTGTTGCATCACAGATGACACCAAAAGTAACAGTCAGTGGCCGACATTCATTTTAAGAATTTTCCAATCTTTTTTATGCGGAATCAGTTTACGTATAAAATTCTACCGTTTCCCTTATTGGAAGGATAAATTATAAAAAGAATTCAAGTTTACAAACAAGGCAATACAGGCCGATAAATCCGTATCACATTCACAAAAATAAAATTTTTTCTATTTATAAACATGTATTATACTATATATGATAGTCTATCAGCTTTACAGGGTATAATAGTGTAGTATGTATAAGGGAGACTTAGCCTCATCCAGTACAGTATATCTTTAGCAGTGGTATGTGCGAATTTCCGAGTTATTTTGTGAGCTTTCTGTGGTATAAAAGAAAAAAATGTTACGAAACTTTTTTTGTTCTAAATTTTTTTTACTATATTATTGGTTTAAAAACTTTTTTTTGTCGTCATAAGGAAAAGAGTGAATCATTAAAAACCTGATGGGAGCAAAAAAAAGTTGATTTCTAGGAGTGAAGCCGTAGATACATTTTGGAGGATTTTCAATATGTTTTAGACGGTATTCTGAACTACCTGATTCCAAAGAAAAACTTTTTTCCCTATTTTACTGAGCGAAAACACCTAATTTGACTGATCTAAGCTTATATAAGATCAAATTTTTCGATCATGATTTATGTTTATTATTTTTTCCTGAATACAAAAAACAAAGTTGACGGAAAAACAAATTCTCACTCATTTGAAAATGAAAAATTTTGCCGAAAATTTTGAGAAGTACGTAATTTTTCGTGAAATTTTTATCAGTTAAAATCATTTTACCACTAAAAGCTAAATGAGCTTAGCTTCTTTATTTAAAAATAGTTTTGAACCTTGACAGTTAATTTATACCAACTTATATACTGTACAGTAATTTATATACAGTGCGGTAATTTTTTTACTATTTTTCTTTCAGCAAAAAGTGTTCAAGATTAACATTTTTAATTTAAAAATATGGAGCAAAAATTTTCTCAAATTCAACCCAGACAATTAGATAGTTTCATTTAACTCGATACCAGTTTTCATTAGGCTACATACTAAATTTCAGCCCTATCGAATGATAATTACGCCTCAACCCCAACAGGTAGAACTTATTTTGGCCTTCTGCAGCACAACCCTTCAACCGATTTACAACAAACACAAACACATCTGGTATTATGCTCAAAGCTACCCGTACATTAAATTTTAGTAGACCAATTGGACTAAAATTGTGATCTCTATCGTGCATACATAATATATTCATGTTATATACAAACTTTTTTTTTTCTTTGTTAATTAGAAGATCTAATCTGTAGCAAAATTAAATCTAAGGAAGGTATCGGAGATTGAGCCCCCCAAGAAAAAAATCTAAAAAATGTGCTGTTAATAAAAAAGAAAAAAACAAATCTATTTAATTTTATTTGAAGAAGAAAAAAATGATAGAACCCTCTTAGAAGTTTTATCTTTTCTTCGCCTTTGATATGAAGAATGATTGGATTGTGTTTTACTGACCTAAATTTTACTCCGTACCTACAGTTTAATTAAGAGAAAAATTAATTATGATGCACCAATTTCTTATTTCTGGATACATATTCCAAAAGTGATAAAATGCATTGCTTAAATTATTTATTAAGCACTTTTCCCATTGTACTGTAATTTTTCTGGTTACCTTTCTACATAAAAATAATAACACCTTGGTTAGATATTCTAAAATAAGGTACTTAGGTAAATGAGAGCCATCTTTTGTCCATTAATCAATTGACGGAACCTTATTTTATTTCATTTTTTTAATTTTATAAACATTATCATAATATAATAAAATGGAAGAAATTATGAAGTACTGTATTCATTTTAACAGAAAAAATGACAACAATTTATTTTCTCTTTCATCTTTGGCGAAAGATAAAAATGTATAGGTTTTTTTTTTTGTTTAAAACAATTTTTCTGCAGGGACCAATTTTGAGAAATAATTATTTTCTTGTGATTTTCGGCTCATATAATTTACATTTAAATTTTAATAATCGCATTTTATCAGTGTTTACTTAAAACTATATATTTATTTATCCGTCTTCAATATGTATTGTGGGTGTGCGTATGTGTGAATACACGACACCACACAAACACCAATGCAGGTTGGTTGCGTGTACGTTGAAGAGTGTGTGCGAGCTGAGCCCAGTAAACAAGTTTAGCTGCACAGACGAAATGTACAGCCGTGAGCGCAAAAACAGAGTTCGTGGGTTTTACCCCACTGGCCTGCTAGGTGGTCGACGAGTGTGTAATACACACTCGTTCATCAACGACCACCCGTCGCCACATGTATATTATCAAGATTTACAAGATAATTTACGTTCAAACCTGAAAAAGTGTGTGGCAATGAAAATATAACATTTTAAATAAATGAATCTTATATCTTAATTTCTATAAAGGTTTTTTTTACTGTGGCACAGAATTAAGGAGAACGGCTGGAGTGATTTTCACGATTGAGGTGTCAAAAGAAAGGTCTCACCATGTAGATGTGTCACTTAAAGAGAGTAGGTCCAGAGACCTCAGGAAGAAAAGTTGTGGATTTTGACCCCCTCATCCCCTTAAAAAAATTTTGACATTTTTTCCTCCCATAAACAGATTTTTCTTTACGATATTTTAATCAGTCATAAAATTTCATTCTTCCGTGTCACCCCCTTCTTAAAATACGGAGCACCAAAAATTTACAAAAATTGAAGTGTATAGGCATAATATATAGCTGTATATACAAGGCACAGTTAAAAAAATAGTTTGAAAATGAAATTAGGGGGAAGGAAGATAATAGTGGGGGAGAGTACAGGAGGAAAGAGAGCCATTTTATG
Source organism: Ericerus pela (assembly GCA_011428145.1). Taxonomy (NCBI): domain Eukaryota; kingdom Metazoa; phylum Arthropoda; class Insecta; order Hemiptera; family Coccidae; genus Ericerus; species Ericerus pela. The sequence goes on from WOFM01000512.1 coordinate 1,496,726, forward strand.
TAGAAGAGTTGGTTACTCTCAAAAAATGACTAAGTTTGTTGTCTCAAGGAAGGTTTTAAACCTTATTGGAAGTCTATATAAGCATCCCCGAATGCAAATTTCTAGATTTTCCTACCAGTATATCCTCACTTCTTTATTTTTTGTAAACTTAAAAACAAAAAGTGAAAAAGGAGAAAAAGAAAGAAAAAACAATTCTATCTCTCTTTGTCTGTATGACTCTCTTTCTGTCTGAGGTCTTCTCTTAGAAAAATTAAAATCTCATATCAAATTGTTACGAGGAGGTGGAGCTCACAAATAACTACACAGTGAAAACATAATTACTACCTCAGTTAATGAAGTGACTACTTGTAATTATGCAGTTAATGGCCTGAAATCACTTTTTTGTTGATTAAAAATAAAAAATACTTTCAAATACCAAAATACTTACAATAAATTCATTAAATTTTTTTAGAGTAATCTCCCCTTCTCCTTGGTTCTGCTATTACTACTAAGGTTCTTTACTGTAGTCAATTCAATATAAAAATGACGTGACGTCATACAAACAGATGAACCAGGGGAAAGGAAAAAAGATTCACCCTATTCAACAAAGGCTGCATCCAAAACTGTTGTTTACAATAATATGTGAAGTCAGGTTGGCTTCCGAGGAAGGGAGAGAACAAGAAAGTTTGAAATGCTTTGATACATTAAAAGCAAAAGAATATTTACAAGTCCGAAATAAACCTGAGTGAGATTACAATCTCCCTCCATCGCGCCAAAAGTATTCGAGTGGGAAAATGTGTGTTAGCGTTTCCGAGGTATGAGTGATAAAAGTTATGTGCGTTACTTAACCTGAATGTATTAATTATTGTATGTTTATGTAAGAGCGCTAAGAGTGTGAGCGAGTGAAGGAAGAATGTAGAACAACAATATGTTTCTACGCTTTATGTCGCTGTGAGAAGCAAACATTTCTGTGACAATACTCGTTTTTATTTGAGATAGACTATACCAAGTATGCATATAAAGGTGATAAGAGATAAGCCACTATTTTGAGCTTCTGGAAAAACCCACAATTTCTTTCATAGATATCACAGAAATCTGTGAATTCTTTCATATTCTTAAATGCAAACAAAAAAACTCAAAATGGTTGCTCATCTCTTATCATCCTCAGTCGCATATCTGGAGTAGAGTACCTTAGTAAGTAGTCTGTCACTAATAACAAAAGAAAGTAATTAATTTGAACTTTTATTGACAAGACATTCAAATTTTGCAAGTAACAAATTTTTAAACATTTGTTTTTCTCATATTCTGAAGGTTAAACCCATAATTCATGTAATTTTCCTCAATGAGGGTCTTTAAGAATATGATTTGTGAATGTTTTTTGGGATAATATTGTGAAAGATACCCGAAATTTTTCATCAATTTCTTAAGAGTATATTATGCTGTAGGTATACCGTATTTGAAAAACTTAATTTTAAAGTCTTCTCACGTTTGAATTTTTTTCAAAATCTTGGAATACTTATAGAGACAATCTGTAATCAAGAAATTTATATTATTATTATTATTATTTTGTTTCAAAACTTTGCCACCTATACTAGGAAAATACGCCATTGTGCCATTGTGTCCAAATAGTCCTTTTTACACAACCTTTCCACCAACCCAAACTTAACGGCTCCATACCTCAGTACCCATTCCGGATAAGGACAAATGTGAAGGATAAAACTTATAGAAAATTTCATTATCTAAAATATTTGTAATCATTATAATAAATACATTATATATGTATTTATTTTTTCTCTAAAATGCATTAAAAATTAGATATATATAAAAAAAAATTTATATGTATTTTTTCTTATTTTTTTCAAATACATAAATAGGTACTTACGTTACGGTGTATATGTTGTTTTCCATTTTTTATTGTTCTTTACCATAATATTTTATGGAGTAAATCTTGCAATTTCGGTAATTTGGTATCAAATGAATCTTTTAATACTTATGCATATAAATGTGAAAAAAATTTTCCTGAAATTTTTTGTATTTTTAAAAAATTTTCAACGTGACGCACCCCTTCTAAAAATCTGAAAAAATTTCTTTAAATCCAGATTAATTTTTGAAATTTTTTAATAACTTTTCCAAATGTGTAGCTCCGAAGGTGAGAGTAGGACATCACTTTGAATATTTTAAAGTGCTACAGCTCTGCAATAATCGAATGGAAGGAACCCACAAAAATATCATAAATACCCCATTATACGGTCAATCACTCCCTCAGATATCTAGCATTTCCATTTACTTGGGCATAAGTTGTGAATTTTTATTTAAAATTTGATAAAAAGACTTATATCTTCCCTCAGGGAGAAATTTGAGGACTCAAATAACTAGGTATAGGTCCTTCTTCTTTCAGGGAGTTCCTTTTGGCCAAGTTTGGAGAAAATCCGACTAGGGCCAAAATAACATATTTACCCGGCCATACTCTTTCAATTTTAATTTAACTTCCCCATTTTGTGTGCCTCTGTATGTAGAAGCTCAATTTCAAAGAATATTTCAAACCGCAACCAATTTGATTGTTAAAAACATACAGACTTTTATAAGGTATGATTGGTTTTTGGTCGCTTCATTTTGGAAATAAATCATGGAAATTTTCATTGTCCATTAAATTCAGCTCTGTTCAATGCTTTTTCTTATTAGTTTTAACAAAAACCAAAAGTGAAGATAATGGGGCACTGGAGGCTAAGATTCACTAGAATAGACAAAATTCGAAGACGTATGCTGATAAAAAAAAAGAAAAAAAAAAGACAATTCTACTTATTTTCATTTTAGGAAAGAATGATAAAACATTGAGGGCCCCCGGAAGTTTTATTTCATTTTCGCTCTCTGATATGAATAATGATTTGATTGTGTTTACTGACCCAAATTTAATTCATGTTATTTTCATGATTCCAACATACTTCCTGATTTAAAGATTCACGTGTACTCCGACATAGTATCAACATCGAGCATTGTTATAATAACGAATTATCTTGTCGAAACCATAACTGTACCTAGAATGATTTCTCTTATCAGTTACATAATAAATAAACTCTTAATTTCCTCTACCAGTTCAAGATATTAATTGTCGGTTTTAAACAATTTATTTTTCCAACTCGAAAGAAATGTACTTACTTACTGCCGGTGAAATATTTTCGAAATCGATTTTGTGAACTCAGGATTTAAAAATTAAAAAAAAAAAAAATGTAGGGTAGGAAAACCACTATACGTTTTATTGAGGAACAAATGAAAAACAAAAATAATGAATAGGAAAGATAAAAAAAAAGCGAGAAAAAAAGAATTGAAGGTGAAGTAAAACACTGGTTTCCAATTTGATAACGCCAACAAATCAGAGATAAGATATTTTTCTTCAAGGGAATTACGTGTACCTACTAACAGATTATTGAAAATTATCATTTTCATATAATAGTCTCTGTGAGAAGCAACAATCGATTGCATTATAAAAAAAAAACTGAAGTTCGTTTAAATATAAATCACCTAACTAAATCAAGATAATGTAAATTTTTTTCTCGCATTTTTGAAAAAACAAACTACGAAAATGGTAAAAACTAAATTTTTTTCATTTTTTTATCACAAATGGAAACTAGGCTATCTAGATAACGTAAGTAGTTTCTTTTTTTGTTGTTTTTTCCCCAAAAATTGTGATTCATTTGCAGACAAACACCTTGGATACTGATGGAAACCGTTTCCAGCAAAACCTATCTTTTACTGATCATTTACGTCTGGCAGTTATTGGATTTCATGTAGGCTTATTTTTATGGACCATGTTCTACCTTCTATTAACTCCTTTAATTTTATTAATCCGACCTCAAGTTGGTATAATTCTTCTGCTACCGTTAATTTGGACATTTTACGATCGAAACGCACCCAAAATGGGAGGAAAAAAGTAAGTTTAATTGAATTCATTCAGGATAGTTTTAAATTATCATCACCTAGCCTATACTTCCTAAAATATCTGCGCATACTCGTACATGATAAAAAATGAACAAGCAACGATAGCAAGTGTTTCGAGCTTGAATTTCGGCTGATGGGAAACCATTTAATCTTTCTATCAGCGAATCGTTAATCATTGTTGCCGGGAGCCTAACTCACAACATTAAAGGTCATATCGTATTTCTCTGTCTGCTAAACAATGGCAAAGATGCACGTCTAATGTCTTTATTTGAAGGATAAAATGTGCGGTTGTAAGTAGACGTACAGGTTAACAGGTAGGTATATAATTTTGTCTTATCGTTGCAGATCACAGTGGTTTTGCAATCTGAAAATATTCAATTCATTTCGAGACTACTTTCCAACTCGCCTGATCAAAACTGCCGATTTACCAGCTGGACGTAATTACATTTTGGCCCATTTTCCACACAGCGTTATGCCATTCAACATTTTACCAAATTTTCTGAGCAACTCCAACAAAGTAGCTGAACTTTATCCGCAAATTGACATGTTGCTTGTTGGGCACGAGGGCATATTCAATATTCCTGTGATACGGGATTTCATCTTAGCATTAGGTAAGTTAGAAATGTAGATTAGGTACCTAGGTACTATATTCAGTTCCTCATAAATTTGATTTGAAGTCATGACTGCAGTTAGAATCTGGATTTTTAAACAGCTTTCCTTCTTGTTGAGTTTCATTGATTAACTTGATCTTAATCAATTCAAAAGTTTACAATACCTATATAAGATATTATAAGGTATATGCTCATGTTTAACGTTGTGAATTTTCACTTGTTTAAAAAAATATAATTTGAATGATTTAAATTTATTTCTGAAGATAATTTGTTTAGATGCCAAAGGTGATGAACCAAATATCCTTAAAAATGTAATATCTAATTAATTTCTATTGCTTTCAGGCTGCTGTTCATGTTCTGAATCCAGTTTTACCTATTTATTAAAAAGCAAACCATCTAAAGGTATAATCGTTGTGCCAGGAGGTGCTGC
>WOFM01000051.1:0-207701 GCA_011428145.1 Ericerus pela
TTCACTTTTTAGTGCATTTTTTATTTTTTTTTGGAACTCTGTTCTATTTTTTTCGTATAGATAATTGGCGTCTTGGAAATGGCGATCTTCGTGAATAATATTTGATAAAATTAAAATTGGCGAGCAAGTAGAATAAAAGCGCACAAAAACGGTGGTGCATACGCCATGCGGCACATCCACCACTGGAGTGCGTTCAGAATGAGCCATCAAAACAATTATAGCTGTCAGGAGGAAGTTGAATTATTACACAAAGTTTACTCAATTCAAAACAAACGATTTCTGCAAATGTTAAGGCAAATAACTAAAATGCCATAGACTGTAATCAAAATAATACAGAATTAACCAATCAAAATCGTTAGAGTAATTTTTCTCCAAATCTCATTCTGAATGGTTGGAGAGTTTTGGTGGCTACCCAGGTTTTCATTCTGAAAAAACCCATAGCAATCTCTCTCATACTTTTTCGACAAATTTTAAACTGGAATTTTCGGGTAAAGTCTGCAAAAAGTAGCTCGAAGTTCGAGAATTCATTGAATTTGAGGTTTCACACTAATTTTTTACGAATGAGGAAATTTCAGTTTTCACAACTTATCACAATCTATTTAATAGCGAATGAGACATTCACAGAAATTCGAAGTGCACTTCACCGAAGAAATCAACATGGAAATCTGAGAAAAATGTTACGAAACTCTGCAATAGATACTGTGAAAACTTTAAAAGCTGTGGCGAAAGCAGAAACATTTTATGGAGATTGTGATTTGTGGACAACGTCTTTCCTCTATCTTCCACATATTCCAACCTGTTCCACAAAAACGTGAAAAAAAGAGAAAAAGAAAAAAAAGAAGGGATTTCGATGGAATAAACTTTTGTACGTCATCTTCACCAATTCAATATTAGTAATTAATTATTCTAATGACCGGTGCGAACTGTACTCGCGTTTACCAGTTTTTATTAAAACCCAACACAACATGATAGGTACGGGACGAACGTAAATCAACTGGAAGTTGGAACAAATTAACTCGAGTTGGAAATTGAACGTAAAGTACGTAAATCGACAGGGAACGAAACAGAGACCAGAAAAAGAAACCGATCCTGGAGTGCGTTAGGAACAACAACAGTGAACGGGAAAATAAATAGAGACAAATACATGAAGAGAAGAAAAGAAAGAAAAAAAAAGCGTTGGGTAGAGGTTAATGACGTCAAATAGGGACGCAATCATCGCCTGTCTGGCCTACATAGGTATACAGACAGACACTCAGCGACAACATAATGCTACTGATGGTGCACCATCCTAAACAGGGTAACCCCTCCTCTCCCAGCCGAGGGTGGAAAGAAAGACAGTCCACAAAATAAATTATACGGCGTGTGTGCGTGTGTGTATATATATATATATATATATGTATGTATGTATGTATATATATATATCACCTAAATATAAATAACCATCAATATGTACAATAACCAAATCGTTAATGGATTGGTGGGGGGGGGGGTTCAGGAGGTGCGGGGAAAGTCCAGAAAAATATAAAACTTGAGAAAGTCGACGCCTAATTTCTACGAAATTTCACGACAAAATAAACTCTTAGTGTAACGTATATTTTCGTCTATTTTAAGAAATGACGAACATATTCGTTCACTCATTTTCGAATACCAAAAATGTAGATATTTACCAACAAATTTACCTTCCTATAACTCTTCATAAACAACCACAAAACTATTCGTATGTAATTTTATATAAACAAATATACCTTCTGTATATTTCTGACCTAGTTGTACCTGTCCCTCGAGTACTCGACGAGTCAGCACAACCCTATAATAACAACACCCTACCTCACTCTATCTATCCGACACGTACGTTTTCATACCCTGAACGAGTATATAATCCCTCGATTCAGTGGAATAAGATGCAGTTCCTCGACAGCTACTTCTAAGTACCTGGAACCTCTCTTGTAGAAGTCTCTAGTGAACAGATAGTCTTGCTTGTTGAATTGTGATATACTATGTAGTACTATTAACGTAGAAATATTAACTGTGATGTACAGAATATTATTTTATTAAATGTGTAAACTCACTCATGTGTTTGAAATATTATTGAGTCTCATAATAATGTTAAGGTCCACAATAGCTACGTGGATAATAAACTTGAAATTATTTTAGAAGTATTACTGCTTTTAAAGTACGTGATATTTCGTGTATGGTGTACTCCCAAAAGAGGTCGTTACCAGGTACAACCCAACCTCTTTTGGCCGTTACATTATTGGCGCCCAACTGGTCTGCTATTGCGAATCGAACTCTCGCTCTAGTACCTGCTCAACGGAATTGCTGAATTCAAGCTGCTGTTCTGATTCCTCTGGCTCGAAGTACTTTGCTCTAACCTTGAAAACTCTAGTCAAGTACTCAAAGAGAAACGCGTAAGGCGCGCTCTTGAGGAAAGGAAGTAGAGGTTAGCTGCAAGTGGAAAAAAGCTAGCAGTGAAAAGAAACCCGAACTCCGAAGTCAACAAAGGATATTTTATTGTACAAAAAGTAGAAAAAAACGGAACGTATATACAGAAGTTGGCGAACGAAGTTTGGTGGATTGCGGCAACGATTCTTCAAGCTCCTGTGCAAACAAAAGAAGAAAACAAAGTAACAATTAGTATTAATTATAATTCGCGTCCCTCCCTTAAATATAAGAAGTGTTAATAATTATAAGTCGCGAAAAAATTTATTTTTATGAGTGAAACTTGGGAAAACCTATCCGAACCCAATACTACTAAAACTAATTTAAATTGGCTAATCGATGCTAAAAATTTTGAATTAATTAATGTTTGTCAAAATTTGAACATCGAAGTCGATAAAAAATATTTTTCTCGAATAAAAACCCAAGAGGATATCCTATTAAAAATTAAATCCAGTAAGGAAATACAAAAATTATTAACCCCCGAAAATATAAAAATAATTTTACAAACAACACGAAAAACTCGTGAACAAATTCCCGAATTAGAAAACCCTATAATAAGAAAATATTTTAATCCTCCTTCCACTTCAACCCCATTCTTGGAAAATTTGGATAACCCCACACCGTTTCCAAGAGTTAAAACTGCTATTAATCTGGTAGATATTACTGAGTGTTTAGAAAAATCTGACGAAGATTTTCTCAGCCCAGAAATTGAAACTAGACTTTTAGAAAACCTAATTCCCCCTATTGAAAATAAAATGTCAGGAAAGGCTGCTGTAAATATCAGACCTTCCTTATATGCACACACTCCAACTGAGGATATCGTGTCATTTTTAAACGGATTTGAAAATGAGGCGGAATCCTTCAATTGGGATGCTAATATGAAATTTAAAAAAATCAAAATTGCATTTTCTGGTCTTGCCAAGCAAATATTCGAGGATAGAATTCAAAACAATCCCGAATGTAACAATTGGCAAAATACTAAACAAAAAATTTTGGAAGTCTTTACGAGGACTAAACCCCAATTACGCGAAATATTATACGAAAGAAATTACAATGGTGAAGCTGATTTCTCCGCGTATATTATGTTCGTGAAAAGGATTCTAAAACAAATTGAACCCGATATTACGGAAGAAAAAATTATAGAAAAAATTATGCCTAATCTCCCCGAAAAAGAAAGAGTATTTCTCATTAAAAAAGAACCTAAAACAATTCAGGAACTTGATAAAGCTTTCTCTAAATATCTCGAATTTAAAGATAAAGCATTCGGACATATAGATCCCCTTTTACGTAAAAAAATTGATCAATTAGAAAAAACGATAGAAGAATTGAAATCCGGGAAAACAGAAAAGAAAACCGAAAAAAATGTTAATACAATATCGTCCGACCCGATCTGGAAAGCTGAAATGGAGAAAATGAGCGCTGCAATAGCGAACATTTCAAAATTTCAGGAATCCAGGAAAAATAATAAAAATCCCCAAAATAAAAATAATAATAACGAGCAAAATAATAATAACCAAAATGGTAATAATAATAATAATAATAACTTTAATAATAATAATAATATGAATAATAATAATCAAAATCAAAACCAAAACCAAAATCAGAATCAAAACAGAAATAATAATAATAATAATAATAATAATAATTATAATAATAATAATAATGGTAATGGTAATTGGAACCAGAACCAAAACTGGAACCAAAATAACCAAAATAATAGAAATTGGAATAATAACCAAAATTTCAATCCTAATTATAAAGGAAGAAATTTTAATCCAAATTTCCGGAGAAATAATTTCCCGAGAAATAATAATGGATATTACCCCAATAGGCTCCAAATTGGAACCAAATGGCTCTCCCAAATTGGAATAATGCTCCAGCATGGTCTGGAATATCATTTAATACTCCCCAAAATCTCCCCTATGTGGCTGCTAATACTCAAATGATTGCCCCTCCGGCACCATTAATGGCAGCTCCACAACAAAATTACCTCCCAACATCAAACCCCCAGGCTTGCCAGAATAGTTGCTCAAAAAACTAAGTGTCCCCCTTACAGGTGATCTGTCAGCTGTAAGGGATGTTGAGAACAAGGAATCGAAATTAGTTAACAATGTGAGTGAGGAGAAGTTTCAAAGCAAAGGGTACTGCAGAACCCAATGTAAATTTCACCTCCCATTTGCCATTTGTGGTAAACAAATACTTAGCTTAGTCGATCCAGGTTCAGAACAGACACTTATCGATGAAAAAGTTTTAAAGAAAGTCAATTTTACGGAACCAATTCTACCAACTAAAGTAAGATTTCGTGGTGCGGATAGTCAACCTCTTGAGGTCATAGGAGTAACCAATGTGATTTTTTCCATTGATCATTGTATTTACCCACATCCCACTTACGTTGTTCGAAATTTAGTAGAACCGGTCATACTGGGTTACGACTTCTTATCAACCCATAAAGCCAAAATGGACTTTTCGAAAAACAAATTCACTCTACCGTGTGGTGATGAAGAGCGATGTTTTGACATGCCTGAATGTCACAATTTCCCTATCGAAAAAGAAAATAAGTTAGGTTATATTAAGCCCTTTAAATATTATGCTCCCCAATCTTTTAAAGTAGAGGCAAATTCGGTGCTAATTTTAGCAACGTTGCCTGAACACCTGGAGTTTCTGTGTGAAACATCCATGGAAGAAAAAAATAATTTCTTTGTAATCGTATCAGAAGACACGATAGCGGCTGTTAATCATAATAACAAACCTCACGTGATCTATAAAGGCGAATACTTAGGAAAATTTGAATTAAGTAGTGCAGTAGAAATTAATACCTGCCAAATTGAAAGAATAAAAGAAAATACTATTTTTAAGGATAATCGAGGAAATCCCATCCCGATTAATCCAAAATTGTCACTTGAACAAAAAATAAAAATGTACGAAGTAATTAATGAATATAATAATATTTTTACGGGAAAAACAGATGAAGTTTCCATTTGTAAAGTTCCCGAACAAGTTGTCCGAGTTGACGACGAAACCCCACTGCGGTGTAGAAATTTTAAATTTTCACACGCAGAACATGAGGCCCTACACAAACTAGTAGATGATCTAGTAAAAGTAGGTGTCCTAAAAAAACAAAAATCGAAATTTGAATCGCCAATATTTGTAAAAAAGAAACCAGACGGAGTCTATCGAGTATTAGTAGACTACCGAAGAATGAATCAAAGAATAATTATGGATAATAATCGTGTGCCAACAATTGATATTATTTGGCCATATTTAAGAAATAAAAAATGGTTTACAACAATTGATTTAAACAGTGGATATTTACAGATTCCTCTCACGGAAGAATCTAAACAATACACTGGAATAAATGTGGATGGAATTGGATATGTATTTAATTCCACTCCAATAGGTTTAAGTATATCCCCGTCCATCTTCCAAACTATCATGGATGACATATTCCATGATATATTCTGGAAAAAAATGGTATGTTATTTGGACGACATTTGTATTTTCGGAGAAACTTTCGAAGAGTGTCTTGAAAATACAAGGGAAGTATTAAAAAGATTAAATAAAGTAAATTTAAAAATAAAAACAAAAAAATGCCAATTTGCAATGAACGAAATCGAAATATTAGGACATACGGTCCGATATAACGAATTACGTCCATTAAATAAAAATATAGAGGCAATAAAAAATTTAAATCCCCCTAATACGTTAAAACAATTACGATCATTTTTAGGATCAATAAATTATCATAGGAAATTAATTCCTAATTTAGCTAAAATTACTGCTCCTCTTACTGATTTACTAAGAGGTACAGATAGCAAATCAAATGCAAAAATAAAATTAAATCAAGAACATCTTGAAATATTTGAAAAATTAAAAGAAATTATGATTTCCAAACCTGTATTAGCAATATATGATCCGAAATTAGAAACCTGTGTAGAAGTTGATGCTTCGAAAATCGCATTAGGTGCAGTGCTGCTGCAAACTAATCCCGTTACGAAGCATAAACATCCAGTTGGATATTTCTCTGAGAGAGTCCAACCTGCCCAGTCAAAATTGTGTTCATTTGACTTGGAAATGTTAGCTATTACGAATGCATTAGCTCATTTCCGTGGATACTTACTTGCATTACGCTTTGTAGTATACACGGACCATAAACCTCTGATTTACCATCAGAAATTTAATACCCCAAGCCCAAGATTAATCCGATTAATATCGAAATTAAACGAATATAGTTTCCAAATTAAACATATCGCCGGAAAAAATAATTGTATGGCTGATATGTTATCTCGTCCGCATGATGAACCGGACGAAATCACATTTGAAAAAGGTGAATTTCTCGTAGATAAAAAATATGCCCTTCAAGACGAAGAGAAAAATGTGAATACTTTGTGTAGAATTCACAACTCTGTCCCATTAAACCCTGTATTCTTCCAGAATCAAAATACGTGGTACTATCCAAGTACAACGCCCCAAACATATTATTTTCCCCCTTCCCTTGCATCAACCTTCCCATATTACCCTGTGGCACAAACCACAATCCCACAGAATGAGTCAAATCATTCTGAAAATTGTCCCAACAAAACTACTAATGTAGTTACAAGATCTGCTCTTAAAGAGGCAAACCTCGATAATCAGATCACCCCAACCCCTCCTGTGACCCCAGTTGTCACACAAATGTCAATTCCCGACATCACATTACCTCCCCAATCAGAAGGTCAAACTTCTGAATCCCCCCAAAAAATTGAATTGCCCGAAAATTTAAAAACAATGCAGGAAAATGACCCGCATTGGAAAAATGTCATTTCATTATTAAATTACAACGAAATAAAAAAAGATAAAAATAAAATACGAAAATTAAATCGTACTATACAATTATATTTTCTGGACGAAAATAATGTTTTAAAGAAATTACCTAACCCAACCTCATCGTATGATGAAGCGGTTACAGTAATTCCTGAAAAATTAATTCCAGTAGTTCTAAAAAAACTACATGACGATCCGTTGTATGGAGGTCATTTTGGAATTAAAAAAACAAAAAATAAAATAAAAAATCAGTTTTTCTTTAAAAATATGGTACAAAAAATTACTGAATATGTATTATCGTGTCATGAGTGTCAGATGGCACAAAATTCCCCGAAAGAGGCTGGCTACCTCAAACATATAGAAATCGAAAACCCTAAACCGTTTTCACATTTAGAGATCGATTTCATCGGAAAATTTAATACCGAGTACGAACACTCGTACGTGCTTGTCGGTGTAGACAAAAGCACAAATTTCTGCACCATACGTCCAACAAAAAACCCAAATGCTCAATGCGTAATTGAGTATTTAAAATTTATTTGTTATACGTATGGCACCCCAGGGAAAATTTCTTGCGATAACGGAGGTCATTTTGCGAATGAAACCGTCCGCAAATTTTGCGAAGAGAATAATATCAAAATTATTTACTCCTCATTTTATTCCCCCCAATCGCAAGGACTCGTTGAAAAAATCAACGGAGTGATTAAAAAATCATTGTCAAAATACGACCATTCAAATGAAAAAGAATGGATCGAAACAATCAATAAAATTATTTTCGCATACAACATTAGCCCAATCGAACATTTAAATAACAAATCTCCATTCTACCTACTTCATGGATTCAACCCAGAAGTACATATACCAGAAATACCGGAAAATAATAATAACAAAACGACTCGTGAAGAAGAAATTGAAAATCTCCTTCAGACGAGAGAAAAAACGCCGAGCTTAGCAAAGAAAGCATCGGAAAAAAACGCGAAACATTATAACGCACACCATAGGATCAGTGACTTCAAGCCTAATGACCTTGTTTTGCTGCGTCAATCAAAAAACGTCGCGAAAAATAAAATGAAATATACCGGACCATATAAAATTGTTAGAAAGGTCACGGATCTAAATTACGCAATTCGTATCAAAACAGACGATAAAACTGCATACGAAGAAACAGTTCACGTACGACGATTAATTCCATATAAATCACGTAATAACGACGAATTAAATAGTGAAATAAAAATAGAAAAAGTAGACGAAAACATCGAAAGTCCCATCCCAACCCAAATCATACCTAAACCAAGGGGTCGCCCTCGGAAAAAACCAAAGTAACTGTGTGTAAAGTATATTACCCGTAGTTACTTGGCTTTTTCAAACACGATACTTTCCCTCCCTTCCCCACTTTGTTTAATATTTGTATGTCTTGTTATTAGAATGTATTTCCCTTCCGCACCTGCGCATCGAATTTACGTTGCAGGAAAAATTTTTTTTTTACTTTCGGAAAAACTTAAATTAGAAAAAGTGATAAAAAAAACTCACCATCAGCCCAGGTTTCGGCATAACCAGTTAGAAAGTCGGCCAGCTGCTCGCCATCGGATGAACTGCTGCTGCCGGTGGACTCTGGTGAAGCCCCTTCCTCCGCGCTTCGGCTCTCTGGTGAACTCCCATCCCCGGTGGAGATACTGTCCTCAACGGATGGAGTATCCCATAGGAAGGAGTATACGACTGGTTCGTGCAGTAGCCAACCACCCCGAAGGGTCATTGCACGCCCATGTTCGGTGACATCATAATGACGGGAGAAATGAAAGCCGAGCATTGAGGTGGAAACGTCGAGACGGGGTTTGTGATGCATATTTAAAAAACGGACAAATTTGGAGCAATCTACCCCGATGATTAAATCCATTAACTGGCACCGGTCCAGATGAACATACTCGACTGTCACGGTATGGTTGGTCTGCTGCGATACGCTGACCAACCCCACGTGTAAACCTGCGAGTATGCCCAGCCCGGCCAAACCTCTGGTGTCCAAATTACCTTGAAAGGTAAGTTTGATGCCAGTGGTTCCGAAGTCGATGGTTAATGACCTGGGGTAGAAGATCCGTAGTTCGAACAATAGCTCTTTAACATATGTCTCCGACTCAGGGCAACATGTGAACCGAACGCTGTGGCTCCAGAACTGGAGGTCCTCTTCTATCACCTCACCGGGGATACGATGAGGCTCGAACTCGTTTAGGAAAGCACTACGATTACGAACGGTAGAAACACGATAGAAAAGAGAGAAAAGTCGGTGTAGAGTAAAATAGAGCCTGGCCTCGCAGGGACAGGTCTGGAACGGATGCATTTTCGGAAGAATCTGATCCCCGAAAAACCAGTTCTCATTTGCTTCTACCAACCCAGTGGAAGTGAAGACGCGGTCGTTCATATATTTTATAGGCATGGCGAAAAAATTTTTTTTTTGACGGAAAAAGAAAAAAAAAAAAGAGAAGAAAAACTCTGTGTACTAGTCGAACTGCACTGGTCACTCCACTGGCACTTCACTAAACTTCGAAAAAAAGTTAAAAAAATCACGAAAAAACGAAAAAGCGGATAACTAGTAATACGGTGTAAACGATGAAAGCAAAGACGGAAAACTGACGAAAAAAATAAAATTAGTAATTTTATATTAACAATTTGACCGAGATTCATAATTCGGATATCGGAAAAATTTGTCTCCCCCTTCACCCCAATCTACGAAAATCAAAACAAATCAGTAATGTGCATAATCCATTTTCTCGTAAATAACTTAGACGTTGCATTCTTTCTGTTTCAGAAAATGTATACGAATCTACTTTTCTATTTCGCAATAATTATTTCTTCGACTAGTATTGCGCAAAGAACATCGTCTGACCCATATAGGATTACGACGGCGTCAACTGGCGCTTATTTTCAAGAGATAAGCAATATTTTCGTATATTCGAAATCTGCCCCAATAATTTACTCCATTAAGCTAGACTTACATGAGTCAGCGGATAAACTATTGGCAACTAATTTCAAACACCGGTTGTGTAATGAAACAACCTGGAAAAATTGCAAATACGCAGAAATGGCAAAACGATTAAAAAATACCATAAAAAATCTGAAAGAACAAAACATTGCGATGATACAAGATTTCTATTCGACACCATCGTCTATTCGAAGCAAACGAAGCGTATTCACCCCGATCAGATCTTTCTTCGGAGATGCGCTACGATTTTGCTGTCGAGTGTTAAACTTTAGAGATGGACGAAACTTCTTGGCGAATGAAATCTCGTTGAAAGAAGAGTACGATATTATAAAAAATCAGCTGTTAACTGAGCATGCAGCGTTAGTTAATACGTCTACTAATCTGCATAGCTTCATTGACCATACAAATAATTTTATGACAAGATTTATCTCGCATACAAATTCTTTTATGGAAAATTCATTAGAAGAACACGAACTTCTAATCTCCCTAAACTACATACAAGGATTTTATGACAACTATTTGATAAACACGTTAAGATTATCAAATATCCTAACGTCTTGCAAATCTCATATGATCCCATCTTCAATTATCTCAAAAGAAATATTAGAAAAAGATTTAATAAAACTTTCAAAAATTACGAAAAATCTAGGTCTCGACCTAGCAATTCCTATTAAGGACACTCAAAACTATTATCACGCTGAACTTATAAACTGCAATTTCTTTAAAAATACGTTAGAATTAGAAATTAAAATTCCCCTAAAACAATTAGATTCAAAAATACGAAATTTACGACTTTATTCCGCTCACATTCAAAAGTCATTCTAATGAACTGTGTAGCTGGGATCAAGAACCATCTTTGATAATTCATGAAATTAGAACAAACTCTGTCCGTTATATTAGTGGAACCAACCTCCATTACTGTAACTCAGATAAACCATTATGCTTCCTTCCTTCTAATAGAGGAAGTGAAAAATTATCATCTTGTGCTAAGAACTTATTCTTCCAAGATTTAAACCATAACCTATTACAATCTTGCTCATTCAAATGCAATCCTAATAATAATCAAACATTGGTACACCCGATTGGTCACACCAAGTTTGCCATTGTAAATTTTAACTCCCTCGTAGCAACTAATTCCGTTACGAAAAAATCTGAAAAATTAAAAATAAACAATGATTCCCCTGGAACCTTCATTCTGGACGTACCTTGTCACATCCAAATTGAAAATATTGATGAAAATAATAAAAATACAATAATTATTCCTATTGAAATCCCTTGTCTCTCTGAATCATTAGAAGAGACTATTAAAATCGAAAATCATTTACCACTCTTGTGGACATATTTTTCTGATTCGATAGAACCTTTTGATCTTGCCATTGATCTGGCAACGACAAAGGTCTATAACCCAAATTGGAAAAACTTTGTTCCTCATACTGTTCCCATGAACAATCTGGAGAACAAAATTAAATCCATTAAACTGCAAATACCCGATCAAAATTTCAATGATTATATAACTTTCATTAATGAAATGTTCCTAATATGGTTAAGTGCAATCTCAATTATTCTAATAATTATTATTGTATACTTAAAATTAACCTGCCACCAAAACTGTGTAAACTTAACAAAAAGCACAGCATTGTAAAAAAATTACGCAAAATAATACGATATACTAATTATTCATATATACGTAAGAAAAAATTTGTTACTCATAATTAATATTCATAAAAATGTTATTCTAAGTATATATTCATACTCGCATTATATGACGTAATTTTAATTATGCAGAATTACTTGGACATATGTATGTGTTGGATAGACTTTGGAAAATTTTTTTTTTCCTTATTTTTTTTGTTCCCCCTGGAGAATTGTGTAACGTATATTTTCGTCTATTTTAAGAAATGACGAACATATTCGTTCACTCATTTTCGAATACCAAAAATGTAGATATTTACCAACAAATTTACCTTCCTATAACTCTTCATAAACAACCACAAAACTATTCGTATGTAATTTTATATAAACAAATATACCTTCTGTATATTTCTGACCTAGTTGTACCTGTCCCTCGAGTACTCGACGAGTCAGCACAACCCTATAATAACAACACCCTACCTCACTCTATCTATCCGACACGTACGTTTTCATACCCTGAACGAGTATATAATCCCTCGATTCAGTGGAATAAGATGCAGTTCCTCGACAGCTACTTCTAAGTACCTGGAACCTCTCTTGTAGAAGTCTCTAGTGAACAGATAGTCTTGCTTGTTGAATTGTGATATACTATGTAGTACTATTAACGTAGAAATATTAACTGTGATGTACAGAATATTATTTTATTAAATGTGTAAACTCACTCATGTGTTTGAAATATTATTGAGTCTCAGAGTAATGTTAAGGTCCACAATAGTACGTGGATAATAAACTTGAAATTATTTTAGAAGTATTACTGCTTTTAAAGTACGTGATATTTCGTGTATGGTGTACCCCCAAAAGAGGTCGTTACCAGGTACAATACAACCTCTTTTGGCCGTTACACTTAGTTGGGCAAAAATAATTTATCAAAATGGTTCACACTACACGCACGCACGCACGCACACTTTACTCGCACAACACACCACTTTAAAAAAATTACAAGTCTGCGTCGAGACGACAGCCTCGAAAATTATTAATTTACGACGCGTAAACAATCGAAAACGGGAAACGAAAAAAAGTGCGAAACCCGAATGACAGGCCGGTTCAGACTTTCGAGTAGGTAGGCACACAGCAGCGGCATTATTATGTTCAGCCATCCAAGTCGTCGATGTAGCCAGGCGGCGCGCATTTCAATATTTACCATTTAGCAGGCTTATCTCGACATAGCGAATCCGATGGATGGTTAAAAAAAAGGTGGGTAGAAGGGGCATCGCAAAATTAGCCCAAACGCGTCAACTCGAGCTTCTCTGTACGGAGTGAAGCCATCATTAATCATCAAATATGCGTACGCTGTACCGCCGCCACCGCCGCTGCCGCCGCCGCCCCCGACCCTACCAATTCCACCATCCAGCCAAGGACGAAGGTCTTCGACGCACTGTTGACGGTGCGCCCCCAAGACACACATTACACCGAATGCCATCCGATGCTCACAGGGTGCGACACTTCTTGGGCACGCGTCGTAATACGAACTTTCACCACAATGTCTGGAGCTCGTAGCACACGCCTGGTACTTGCCATTCTGAGTGACCAAACAGCATCGCCGCACATGGTACTAGAAAGCTGGCTTATTCTCCGTACGGGGTATTGATATCGAAGCTATACGTACTCGAGATATGGCCGTATCGTTAGACGTTTCCAGGTTGGTAGGGATCGGGTGGCCAGTCGACCTGACTCTCCCAATCACATGTGGAAGTACTTAGGCGCAACTACGACTGGGCACCAAACCGAAAGCATCGCCAGTTCGATGTGACAGCACACCGCAGCAAAGACTGCACCTAACCCATTAAGCTGGACACAGTCAGACCACTATCAGCACGTATAAACATCGCAAGGATGAAGGAAATTCTCACAATACAGAACCAAATAAAAATTCACCCCTCACACAGCAACTCGGAGTACGCGCTAATTTCAGCTTTCAGCTCTCACAGCGACAAATCGTCAAAGAAAAACTTAATGTCAAATGTTGGGAGTACGTATATCTATACTTTTTACAAGTTATAACCATAAAAGTTTATCACTGAAAACAAAACAGACTAACGACGAATACCAAAGACGAGTTGCAAGTTGCGGTTGCTACTAAAGCCTTTTGACTGTGTAGTATTGGACCAGTAAAGCTCCATAAGACCAATGTACTTTTTAATGTCAAGATATGCCGGCGTAAAAACAGGCAACCAGAGAGTACCTTCTGCGTATTTTCGACGTTTGGCTCGAGTTGACCAATTTAGAATACATTTGATGAAGACATCCCCTAAATTCACAAGGATGGCGTACGTAAACGTAGAGCAAACTACGTCAAAGGTACGCAGTGGTTGCCTATTTAACGCCGTCATGTCTAATCATAAATCAGTGTCGGGCAAGATTCAAATCATTTTGTATTCGCATCCGGATCCGAGTCATAAAATCTGTGATTTGGATTCGTAAATTGATTCGATTCCAAAATTTTTACAAATTTTAAAAAAAGAAGGATTCGCAGCTCGAATCCACAAAATTGAACCCTACAAATCAAAAATACTTTTTTTTTTTTCTGTTTTATCATTTTTATCATTTAATTAAATCTGACTTTATGTAGTTTTTTATTTTTTTTTCTTTACAAAAATACACAGAAAAGTGAGAAACGTGAAAACAAAGAGCCAAACTTTGATAATTTAGAACTGAATACCTACCCAGGTAAACACACAACTACGTGCCAACAATAAACACCTAGAGCTGTAAAGTGGACATGAGTTTCGCACGTTTTCACTGAAGTCACAACAACATACTTATATCGAGACTTAAAACAGACAAAACAGACAAAACAGACCTACTGCGTATGCTCAGAAAAATAACGTCCATTTTGGCACTTTAGAATGATTACAGGTATCGTTAACATTAATGAAATAGGGCTCCCGGATATCCAGTAATAAATGTTCGACGGAGGCAGAAGCTTTCTGCTATTAATTTGTGTTGAGTGTTAAGTTGCGAACCATGAAAATAAATCTGTAATCTGCCTCTCAAGTTGCAGGTAAAATATTTGTGATACTTGGTTAGTGGATTCGAAAAATTTAGATTACATATCCATTTTAAACGGTAGGATTCGGATTCGTGAATCGAATAATTTTTTTCAAGATTTTTCCCGATGTTGCCACAAATTATCGTTTTTTACTGGTCGAGTGCTATACACAAAATAGTCACAGACCAGAGGTATCGCTGCACGGAATGCGGCAGCCGAGAAAACGAGGCGATCGTTTAAGCTTTAAGTGGTTGCCAATCAAGCTCGCCGAAATAAACCAGATTCACCAAATTACCAGATTATTTACTCGTTCGTCTACCGAACAGTGAAATTTTCGTAGCTGGCGCGAAAACTTACACTTAATCGCTTTTTCAGGCGACAAATCGTCGAACGCGCGTGTGCGATAAAATGCTTACAATATCGGCATAAGTAGACACCAGCCTTACAACAATAGTCATCATCACCGTCCATTGGTAGACGAACAAATAGGGGGGATGGTTTTTGGCAACCACGAGGACAACCGCAAGCAGCTTCTTCGGCAAAATCTTTCCCATCCAGTCTCATCCAACTGCTTCATCTCGCACACCTTCTCACATCCCTTTCTTCTCCTTGCTAGGACGAATCATCTGCCTCGCTGCATCGACGAGAGTCTCTTTCACGAGTTACGACTGTGCAGCATTTCGAAGCGAAATCCGATTAGTGGTTAAATAATCGCTGCTAAGTAGGTACAGCATCACATCCAGAGTCGCGCAATGTCGGGGGGCGGGTGGCTGGGATGGTTGAGAGATAAATATGTAGCACTATTTGTGTACGAGATAGCAGCGGCGGCGGCGGCGACCACTTTGACTTCGTGAAAATGTAGCCTACTTTTATAATACTTGGCCTTTGTGAAGTCGCAGCATTTGTTCGTCACGTAACGATTAGCCCGGATGTGCCGAGTACCTACATACAGGGTGACACCAGTATCGTGCGCATCAACGACTAACGCCGTACACGTAGAGTCCGGACCAAATAAGCTGACCTCCGACGTTCACGGCGCATTAATGCAACGTCGTTTCTCATTGGCTATTCAACATTTTTACGTCGTCATCATGTCATATTGCCCATCTTCTTCAGAGCTCAACTTATTTGGTCCGGACTGTAATTATAGGCATATAATTTAGTAACTCGCGTGCGCGTAATTCGACGTAGGCTACAACAATGACGATTTCTGCAGGGGGACTGAACCATTTTCGTGTTCGTATGTCTGTCACTGTCACTGGCACTGACACTGGCATGACATCGAGGAGACAGCGAAGACAGCAGATCGAAAGTACTGCCGCTGTCGATCTTCGGGTCTGACATAGTGATGAGAAAAGAGAAGACATTCAGGGAGTCCTAGATCTTGACTGGCTTACAACCGACACCCATTCTAGATTATCAAATCGGCGAAAAGGCACAAAATACTGCGAATTAAAGCAACAAGATTAACAGTTGGCTCATATTTTTTCTCAAATTCCTCATTAGGTCTATGGGCACTGGTCGTGCATAGTCAGATTAGGGTATACACATCCTGCAGAACCAAGACCAGTTTTCCCTTGTTACAAGTTGACATGAAAGAAAACTTAAGATAAAAAATGGGTAAAACATCGTCATTTTTAGATGTAGGTACAAAGTAGGGTTGGGTTGCCCACTACGAAAATGATTCGAATCACGTGTCATAATCGCTTTATCTTTTAAAATGATTCATGAACGAGAATCGATTTTCAGTTTGATATTTCGAATAGAGCTAAACCTTTGACGTCAAATTTGGTAATTTGACGTAAATTCTATCGAGGTCCTGAAGTTTTGATTCGAATCCAGAATCATAGTCTAATCCTAAATATACATATATGTATGTATACGTATCCATAGAATAAATTCACGAAATTCAATTGCAACAACAATGCACACTAATTACGACGAAAAATTCAGAAAAATGCGTTTCTTACTGGACCAAAACAAAAATCAAAAACTCATTGAAATCGCCATAGGCCATACCTCATGACAGTTGCCACAAAATTCCTTGTTCGTGCTAGATAAATGTTACTTTTAGCTTTTAGTATGTGTTCAATTGACTGCACATCCCTACCCAAGCCTATCATCGACAAAATTTGATAAAATATTCGATAAAATAGAAAAATCAATCTTTACGTCGCATAGCAAAGGTCCCATACTTCTCCCACACAAACAGTAACTGTCAGCCCTTCCAGAAGGGAAGTTTGAACAATGAAGTGAATTACAAAACTGACATCCGAAATTGAATTGCGCTTACGTAAAATAAGAAAGTATATGATTTGAAACGGGTTACCCAACTAAGTTTGAATTGTTTCTTCATTGATCTATGAAGGAGTGGAACAGTACCATTTTGGCAACGCGAGTAACTTATCACGTTGAGTCTAGTATTTAAACATTACCAGTGCCAAAATCAACAGCTGTGTGTTCTCTAGAAGATATTTTGTTAACACACACACGGTTTTCGTACGCGGATCCAAAAAATGTGGAACGTTTCAGAAAAAAAATTTGTTAATAAGTTCTCTTATTGTTAGTTCCTACATAAATTTCGCAAAGTAAGGATCATTTTAAGTCAGTACAAAAAATTATCGACACTTTCTTATAAAAAAAAAACTTTTCTTTCGAGTGTTTCAACTAAATTTCTTTTTTCCGCGGCAAATGATGTAATTTATTAGAAATTTGGATTTGTTTGTTATTATATTCGCCTTAAAAATGAATGTTGACGAAAAATTATAGTAAACAGAAACGAGAACTGATGAAACAATTACCATACTTTTTTACAAATAGTGGGCATTTACTATTTACCAATATGAAGTTCAAGTTTTTTGAAATTAAACTGAAGACTTTTTTAATTCGTTCATTTCAGTTCTCGCAGAGGAAAATAAAAATACACTGATTACAGAACGAATGCACTCAGTCAGTCAACCTTCTTGAGAACCGATCTATAGTCACTTTCAACAAAAAGAAAACTTTACACGTCAGAAAACACAATGTATACGGAAAATTCACGTAAATTTCTGATTGATTTTTTTTTTTGTTTTCCCTGGTTATAAAAAAAAAAAAAAAAAAAAAAAACTGGAAGATATGACGTTATATGGATTGATTGACTAGGGAGAGTAATAGGTAGAGATTCACCCTATTCAACGAAGCCTGTATCCAAAAAGTTTTGTTTACACTAGAGATGTTATTTTTTTCGATAGTTTCGTAACTACTACAACATAACAAAAACAAAGGCTGAAAAAAATTTTTGTGAAGGCACTGACCTGTTTCAAACAGTATTTTCATATTTTCGTCATTGGATTTTTTTTTCAAATTTTTTTTTCACAATAAAATTTAGAATGTGAATGAAAAAAACAAAAATTTCCAAATAAATTTTTGAAATTTTCGAACTAAAAGTTTTAAAATTGAAATCCGCTTTAAAAAAAAGGTTGAATCTAACTTACCAACATTCCATTCCAGAGGGCAAGCTGCCCTTCGCCCTCCAATTCTGTCCCTGACACATATTTTTCTGCTTTATAATTTTTACTTTTTTGTTTCTCACTGGCAATTCAAAATTTTGAACTCCGACTAGTCGAAAAATACGGAAAATTTTATGAAAAATATTGATAATTATCGATAAAAAAAAATTTCAAAAAATTACATCACTAGTTTACACCGATATTTTTAGCTTGACGTAGCAGTGAAATGTGATTCTTTCTGAAACGTCATGTGTTTCTTATTTAGAATAGACTATGGAATCAATATTTTGAACAAATAACATGTATTTTAGACAAAAAGAAAGAAAAAAGAAGAAATGGAAAAAAATTGATATTTTACATACAGACTGCTTCAAAAGTACAAATATTGGAAAAAAATTCCACAAAATCTCTAATTTTGGGAAAAACCCCATTAAAATGTCTACCACTTGACAACATCACAGAATATCCTCACTAGTAGCAACACTACTGCCGACAGAAAATTTGAAAACCGTCTTAACACTCTTATCCAAATCATACCAGACTCTAAAACCTGTTTAACAATCCAGAAAGTATTCAAACTTCGAATGTTACCTGCGTAAATTGCACTAACCAGATTTCTATTAGGTAGCATCCCTTATCGAAATCCAAGAGCCTGAGGAACAAATTCACATTTCTGTACATGGCAGCGAGCTGTAGAGCTTTTTCGAAAACGATCAATTCTCAAGTGTTCTCGTAGGAACACTACTCCGAGAAATACAGTCAAACAGCGCGGCATTGACTACGAAAAGACTTTACAATCCTAATTATTGTTTTTTTACTGTTCACCGTGAACATTCGCCAAAAACCTGGAGAAATTAAGGTACTAAACGAATCCCAGCTCAGCGAGAACCGCGCAAGAACCTACCTGTAAAGAGATCCAGAAACTGCTGGGATCGTCAAAAATTTTTAATTACCCGAATACTCGGCGGTAATTCCGAAGAGGTTGGCCAAAATTTATGTAAGAAAGTTTCGAAAGTAATTTCAATTAATTAAAACTTAGCCCGGCGAAGATTAAAATTTGCGATTAAAATTCGATGGAATTTTCAACATACCCACACTCTCCGGTTTCATCAGGTGGGCGTAATTGTGCTGTTTAGCTATAGTATAACCGTACCTGTTGTTTAGTTTATGAGTTCAGTTTTGGAAGTGTGTGGCGTCACTCTTCGACGAGGTACTGAATATTTAATTAATTTCGTCGATTCTAGTCTGTACCTACACGTGTACCGATGAATAACATAGAATAATAACTTAATGTAGGTACGTACTTTTCCGCGGTTTCAAAATTTTAAGAACTTGAAATTTTGTGGAAACACTATAATTATTCATACACAGTACTCACTCTCACTGACGAATTTTCGATTCTTTCCACAGAACGTTTGCAAAACTGCAAGTGAAACGAAGAGAACTGAAGGTACAACCGTCATTTTTTCAAGCTACAGAACGTTGCTACTCCACAAAATTGTGTCAAACACAAATTATGTCACCATACAAGAGCTCGAATACTTTCTCTCTTAACATCACCTCTTGAAATTGGTTCCTTTATACGATCTTTCTGGTCACAATTTTATCAGACGAATAGAGAAAATATGCAATAGAGATTTACGTAAAAATTTCGTTATTAACCTTCCAGATAAATGCAACACAGATCAATAATCGAGTAATCAAAGTTTGCTTCTCTAAAAAGGGCCGAAAACATATTATCTGAGGGAGGTAACCTTTACTTCACCTCATTTAGAGATAACTTAACGATAGCAACTCTTTGGAAAATTTTAGATTTTGATTAGATACCCAAATTAATTTTTATTTTTTAAAATTTTCATTCAATATGCCTCGCCCAACGACCGAAGCCAATTGAAGAGTGGAGGATTATCAATTTTATTAAAACCATTACTCGTAAGAAACAAACGATTTCTCCTATGAACAACTTTTCACGATGAGGCTATATATTAAGGAAGTTTCAGCTGGAAACGTAAGTTTGGATGCATAAAACGTAGGTAATTCCTACGTGAACCCATACAGTGTTCAGATGATATACTGTTGATGTTCCTAATCAGCCGTAAAGAAAAATTGAGAAAATTTGAAAACGATAATAAAAAATAAGACATAGCAACTTTTTTTTGGCAAATAACACGAAGTATTTGTTAATGCGGTGGTTCTTCTCCACTTCGTCTATTTTTTGGCAAGGACACTATTTTCCAACCTTACTTTTCTCTCTTTATTTTTTCTGTCGACTCCTTCCCCCTCGGGGGCAGGTGGTGGATACGAAAGTGCGTTGGTCCATTTTCCAACTGTTTCAAGATATAAGAGATATAGTGCGGTTGTATTGGTACACTTACTTATTTGTGTTTTGAGTGGCTACTAGGATGTCTGAATCGTAGTCAATTTGGTGTACAGTACAGACTGTAGACCTATAAATATGCTGCAAAAAGAAGCATTTTTTCATCGTTGTTCTTTTCATTTCCCTATTTTTAAGGCATGTGGCTCCACCTATTGTCTGCCTGGTCGACCGTTGGGAAGGAGGGTATCATGAGTATAAATAAAAGAAATACATATAGTGCAATTCGAGAGATGTGACGTGCATGTAATGTTAAACCTTGAATAGAGTGACATTTCGAGCAGCAAGAAATTGCATACAAATACCCGACAAACGCGCAGTTCTCAGCTGTAACCTATAAATCAATTCGTTTTCGTACAACACTCACGAAGCTACGACAAGCAGCTCAGTCGTGCTCGCGACTCAAGTTCTCTACCAACAAGCCGCACGTACAATAAGTACGACGTTTTTCAAGGGCCGTTGTCCAGCATCGTTTTTTTCGTGTCTGCGGTTGTCTTCGTTTGGCGCTTTCCATCATTTACAGCCAATTTAAATGAAGTTTGTGCGAATTAATTATTCGTTTGACGGACGACCGCCACGAACTTGGGTCACACTTTTCTTCTTCTTCTTTTTTTTATTTTTTCATTTATTGCATTTAGACACTTGCAAGGCGATCTCCGGATAGGTACTCTCGGGGCGATGGAAAAACTTCGTCATCCGCTAAAAAAAGTCACACTGGAAAAGCGAGTATACGGATGCGTCACTGGCTAAAATTATTCAATACATATATTCTCTGAAAATTGGAGAAGGGGAGGAGAAAGAAAATAGATAGCAGTGGCCTTATCGGTTACTAAGAAATTTCGCGCCATTTTTCCACGCAAATAAGCAAAAAAAAAACACCCAATGCTGCGAAGTAAAACATTCAAAATTTTTTATTTTTCGCAGCGAACCACGGAAGGAGTTAGGGGGACAAGAGGGCAAATTTGCCTCCGTAGGATGTTAGTAAGTTGGATTTTTCCACTCATCAGCTGAAAGGTAGGCAAATCGTGAAAGCTTCCGACTTTTTCCTTTTTAGACAGAGACGATTTCACAATTTTCAACATTCGGAAATTTCAAAAATTTCAATTTTCTGACTCGCCTAAAACCGCCTTTTGCTACGTCATTGCGGCGAACAGCATCAAAGTCACACCAGTAAGTGTAAAGTCCTACCTCATTGTGATTAGACTGTTGTCGATGAAGAATTCAAATAACCAAGAAACTGACCCCTTCCCCTTTAAAATGTACTTCCACAAAAGGATATGAAAAAAAAAAATATTTGTATATAGAATGAACGAAAATGTTCTTATATAATACGATGAGAAAGGTAATGTTTATGGTGATATTTTTCGAGTGAAAGTGAAAAGTAGCTCATATCATTAATGAATATAATCTCGATATAAAGTGAACGCACCTCCACGTACACACGCGAAACATATTTTTATATGGAAGTTTGTTCAGTTTACATCGAGGAAGAGGATCATATTTTCTAAATGAAACGTTAAATCTGCCACAATGAGGAGGTGGATATTTTATTTCGTTTTTTATAATTTTTTAAGGAAGACTCATCATTATGATAAAAATTTAACGTTTCAATATGAAACATCTTCCTCAACAAGATTCAGAAGTGAGTTTACATGACTCGGTAATTGTTCACTTTTGAACATGGATGCGTAATATACCATTGCACAACACATTATCATCATCACTGTTTTTAGTTTTTACATATTCACCGAACATCAGAGGAGTAAAAAGTTTTTAACGCCCCAGCGTGATAAAAGAACTATTATTTTCCAGTTTTTAACATACAAATCGCCATCTGCCCAGGTTAATCTCAAGTATGACTGCATGTGTTATCAGTGTTTTCGATTATTAATACTTGTTTTCCCAAATACGAAATGAGTATATGAATTTCAAAAAGTCATTAGTTTTTAAATTTGGATAATTTGTTGCGTAAAATGACGCACGCAACTCGAGTAAAAAGTGAGCTATTACACATCATCTCGCCTTTGACTCTCGTTGAAAACACTTTCGTTTCGGTTTTGTAATAACTCACTTTTCCTCCTTGATGCATAATATGATACTGATTTATTACTGTTTACCTCGGATTAGGGCTGTCAACTTTTCAAAACTGATTCTGAATTTGGTTCGGTAATCGGGTGAAGAATCCATTTTTGAAAATTTCCCAGTTAAAAAACGATTAATTCGTAAAGCAACCGTCTCGCACTGTATTTCCATTCCGAAAAAACTGCCGGAAAGTAGCCTTGGTCTTGAAAAGAAAGATCTTTCTATTCTTACTTCGAATTAAATTTATTTTTCGTTCACATTAATCCGATCATTTTTAGTAATGTAACATGGCTCTCAACACAACTGCATACTCACTAATGCCTTGAAAAAAGTCGAGGTAAAATATGAGGTGTCCTCAACTTTTCGAACTGAGAACTTAGAAACAAGTTGCTTTAGGATCGCGTTCACCAATTTCGATTCTCAGAATCGAGTAGCTACCAAACTATTTTACAACAGAACTCTAGTGGTTATCCGGGTAAATCCAATTCCTGAAAAAAAGTTACCAACACAACGACTAATTGTCAGCGGATTTGAAACACCGACTATCCGATTTTATTCGACAGCCAAACCTCGAATATAGGCCACATCGAAATGATAAAATGTGCGTGGAACGAACGATCGTAATGAATGTGCGGTTTTGGACGGGCGACAAGGTGGCGGGAAGGCGAAAATAATTGAGACACGTCGTCGCTGTCTCGCTGTCAAACCGAGTAATCGAGTAATCGAGTAATCGAGTAATCGGCAACGAGCATTGCGCTGAAAATTTCGGTTTCGTTAATCCGGCCGGCTTCTTCGGAACCGGCGTATCAATTTTCGGCCACCTATTTCTGGGAATTTCTTCGCCCAACCAACATTATCGCCGATGAAAACGTTTCCACTCTGCAGCCATAGCCTCGCGTATAATTCGTATTAATACGTGGGTGCAGGTATCGGTAGGTACACACATAGGCACGGATATACAGGGTACAGGTATACCATACACGCGGACTGCATAACCGACACGTTGCCTGTCACCGATCCTGACCCCGAACCATACGTTACGTCACGCACCGTGGTGAAGGTCACTTCTCCGCGTTCACCCCATCCCGCGCCACCACCTCACAACCCCCACCCTCCGATACCATCCGCCACCGCCGCCACCGCCAGCGCCACAAACCCAATCCACTGCACAGCCCACCGACAGTACTCGATAACTCGATTCTTCGTCCAGAAGAATCGAAAATTCGACGACGCAGACGCAGACGCAGACGCAGACGCGTAAGAAGACGACGGCGCATCGGCTCGGCACGAACAGACGAAACCGGACGGTGGCGTGTCCTGCGTAAGTACTCTCGTAGTCGGCTAAAGTCTCGTCGCCGTCACCACCACTTCGACCTCCTGCAACAGCAGCAGCATCAGCGGTGGCAGCGCACAAAAGGTTAGTGGCCCCAGCAGTTCTGTACGCGTCGCTTCCCACGGTTAGGCATACCTGCCTGCGTCATCATACGATGCGACAATATTACCGTTTATCCATCACCAGACATACATTTACACACTTTCGTCTCGCACACCCTTCTCCATCTATCCATCGCACTCCCATACGTTTTTATTTTGTTTGCCTTTTCCGCTTCATGTTCTACGTGCCTCTACATCGTTTCTAGGTCATGATTGTAAATTTCCACCTCTTACCTATCTACCCCTCTCTCTCTCTTTCTCTCTATCACACGCTCTGTCACTGTGTCTCCAAACTCGCACCCGCGTCCTCGGCGCACTGCTCGATTCCTCCAAGTTTACGAACAGCAGGCAGTCAGACGGCTGATAAAGAAGACACCATCAACAGCACCCATATTTTTTCGTCACCTACAATGTACGTGCGTACCCTTGGTGGGTACCCTAAATGCGTCGACAACCGAAGGACGACGGTAATAATTCGCACGACATCGTCCCGATAAAAGGGTGCTACCGCCGCTGCCGCTGGTCACGTCAATTCGCGATGGACGGTTGGCCCACCGGAGTGTCTCGATGTCTGGAATAATGCGCGCAAAAGCCCAGCCATCGAACTCGAATGGTGACAGTCCACTTTATTTTCCAATTTTGATTTTTCAACTTTCAGCGAAGCTACTGCACTGCTTGCGTTGGGGGTGAAGGAGAAGAAGCCTTCAAATGAAAACATTTCTTTAGGACAACGTACATGACCACATATTACGTAATTTCAACCAAAGACCGCATATATTCGTTTATACACCTTGGCCATTAAAATAAATCCCCTTCTGCCCCTCAAACGAAAACTAGCTTTGAAGGGTGTTTCGTTTTTGATTTCTATCTGATTACGACTTTGATTCACGTATGGTCGTATCGCGGGCAGGCTAAGAGGTAGGGTAGTATTTTGTCGGGTAATATTTGTAAATAATCACAGGTGGTCGCTGGTTTCACCACCGTTTTAACACCATCTATACGTATTGTTGATGAGAAACCAAATAGTATAGCTGCCGCTGCCGCTGCTGCTGCTCCCTTTCGTCTCTACTATAAAACGAGCCAATTTGATTTAGCACACCAAGAAGTAGTAGGGAATCTGATAACAGAATTGGAGACCTGATTTCAGACTTTCGACAGACTTTAAAATGCATTCTCCAACTTGGATAAAATTATGTTTTATGAAATAACTTTTTTCCGGAATGACAAACAAAAAAACCCTCCCGAATACGTAATTTTCTATACTGTCACTCTTATTAACGTCTCCGTTAATTGAGTTGGCTTTGGCATTTGTTATTTGTTTTTCTTTTTAAATTATATTTTAGTACATACTTTTGAGAAACGGGAAAAACAAGACAGTTCAGATATAGGTACCTACGCATATGCGTGACTTAAGCCTGATTTACACTTTGCTAGTTTTCTAGCTACTAGCCAGCAGCTACTTGAGGCACTATTCTGTTAACAGTTGAAATCACTACGTGAATTTAGTCATTTAAAGTCAATTTCAACTTGGCAGATAGTCTTATAAGAATCTCATTAGTCTCATACGGCGAACTGACAAGTTTAAGTTGATTTTAAATGGTTGAAATGGCACAGAGAGAATAGTAGCCCAAGTAGCTGGCTAGTAGCTAGAAAACTAGCCAAGTGTGAACCAGTCGTTAGGGTCGAACACAAAAACGATAGGTACCTAATTAATTTTTACATTTTTTCCAGGTACCTAATTAATTTTTACATTTTTTCCATATGAAAAATTAATGTTAATCGAGAACCAGGGGTCTACACAACCTACGACTCCGCCGACCAAATCCCATTCGTCAAGCGTTTTGAACCTGTCCGCCAAGCTTTCTGCTGTTCTCGTTTTTAACAATGTTGTTGGCACTAACTCAGGGACGTAGCGAAAGACTTTTTTTTTTTTTGGGGGGGGGGTGAGGGGGAGCCTCCCCCATCCTCCCCATTAAAATAATTCTTTCCTCCCCTTCATCTCATTACGTCTTTCTCTACCTCAACTTTAGCCCACGCAGTCAAATCGTACCTCCGATTCGGCCCGCCACAAAAACAGGTTGGAGACTGACCAACAGATCCCCACCATTCTCTCGTGGTTCGTCCACTCCGACATCAAATATATCCTTAAAACGCTGGGTAAAGTGACCGAAAAGCCTGAGCCCCCAACCGCTCACCCAAAAAAAATTTAAAAAAATAAACAACGAATAAAATAAAAACAATTTTGTCGTTTAGAAATGAAGTGATCTGTTTTGATTATGATTGCTCTATTTCACGAACGGGAGAAGAGCCCCGATAGGAGAGTTTCAGTTGGATCACATTTCCCTGGTGTTCAGTTTGACTTGTGGGTTCTGGCTATACATATTTTTCACTCTGCTGCTTCTGTGGATGCTACATTTTTCGGATGGAGAATTCATTTGATAAAATATTATACTCGAGCGAACGAGATTCAGATCTCGTATCCAATAGATGTAAAATGCATTTATACTTCAAAAACCGAAATGAGGGTCGGCTTATATATGGGTCCAAAATAAAATGTATGAAGAGCGTTTTACGAAAATATTTCAAACGAATCTTCTCGTTCTACGAAAATTCTACTATTTACACACTCACGAGACAATGAAAAAATCGTTTTTCGGTTTGGAGCGAGAAAATAAATTCACAAAATTTCCTCAAAAAATGCTCCCTCAATTTAGAGAAACTATTTAGCCTAATATTAAAGTTGACAAAATGTAATTTCAGCAGACTAAAAATAAGAAAATGAAAAACCTCCGAAAAACCTATGAAAAAACTCTCCTACAGCAATTTATTGTCACAGGTTCCAGTACTTGCAGTACTTTCGCACTCATTTAGTACATCATCTAAGTAGTAAAAAACTGATATCTTCATCATGCTTCAGGTATTTCCTCTCTCAGCCTCATAATATAGACTTGATTACCCGTACATACATCCACACAGACTGAAGTTGATTTCTCAGCTGAAAGTAAAATAGACCAAATTTACGAATTACAGAAGGCGGATTAATTACGCTTTAGTGAGCGTCGAATGTTAAGTATCGATGAATGCCAGACATGGGCTAACGCCTCACTGAAATTTTCCTCGGAAAAATGAATCATTTGATAGTTTTACATCCGAAGGCATCGAAATTCGGGTACTCACAAAGGTTTTAAATGGAACGTTGTTCGTGTGAAACTATGATTCATTATTTAAATGGGGCGCAACGTTATTCGGCCAAAAAAAAACAGAGGTCGAAACTTTCAAACCACGTTCTAATTATGGACAATTTTTTTCTGGGTATGGCATTGCTTAATTTGTATGCAGGGGCGCGGCGTCGAAATGCAATCTCCGCTTCAGCAGCGACCAATTTGACCACTTGTACCAATTCTATTCACACGGTATGTGCAACAGCTGTGCATTTTCAATGCATGCGACGAATTACGACCATTAAAAAAAAAAAAAAAAAAAAAATCACACTACGAACAAACAATGAATCGAATGTCGAATTCCTGCCCGTCGATGGCATCGGTCCACAACCTTGTCTGGTCTGCGTCTGATGTCTGAAAAGCGAATACACGAAGAGGCAGAGTGCAGCGAGGAGAGTGGATGAAGGTGAGAGCTGAAAGCACAACACGGCGAACTGAAGAGGGTGGGGGGGTGGCAGAGCAGCGCACGGGCGCGCACACAGCGTAAATGCAACTCTTCGCGCTATTTGGCGTCATTATAAAAATTTTTTTTTTAATGGCTGAACAACAAAGTCTCGAAGCAGCAGCAGCAATAGCGGTGGCGGCGGCGGCGGCGGCGGCAGCGGAGCGAATGAAAAAAATTTAAAAAAGATTTTTACTCTTTCTCGCATTTCACCGCTCCCTTTTTCCTCGCTCGCGCTAATTAATCGACGAGGATACCGTTGGCTTTTCCACCACTCTGCACAGCAGCAGCAGCAGCCCAGCTCTCTCCTTTTTTAAACTCTTTCGCCGCACACATTCGAATGACGGTCGCCTCGTCGACTCCACTCGTACCCTCGCCTCCCCTCCACCTCTTCTCATCGTGCTCCCATTCTCGATCTATATTCCGTAGCGTTGAATCGTTGCCACCTTCCACGCACAACAAAGTATACTTATAATAATATAGCCTGCTATTATATACGACGAAAAACAAAACGACCTTCGTCAGATGGCTAACTCTAACCCGTTATCCGTATGCAACACTGTACTGTACTGTACTGTACCTACATTATTATTGTTATATAAAAAAAAAACCACAAACGAATAGGTAGGTACATTCGCACAGTGTGAAAGAAGGCCTCCACTACTTTTTCGCTTCTGTTTTCCTCCCCCTCGACCCCATTTCCACTATTCCAATTCTTAATTCGCGTCGAGTTCGCTGAACGATCGGAAAAGAAAGAGAGAAGCACAAAAAAAATGGAAAATTGAGTTGAGCCACTCATATCCGTCCAATTTGCGTACACTACACGATTGTAAAATAAGAAAATCGTTAATTACCACAAATCTTCCAAATTTTTACACACTGAATCTACTCAATTCTTGCAAACGCATTTCTGCGTAATTAAAGACCTGGACCCTAGTCAACACACGAACACGCGTTTATAAAAGAAAAATAGAGACGAGAAAAGGACTAAGATCATAAATAGTATTGTCGTGGTCTTGGCATAGTCGTCAAGTCTTCATCTTAAAAGTCCGGGCTTCGGTTGCAAGATTTTTAAATGCAATCACTGATGGCTCTTCGACTACAATATAATACCGGACCAGTAAAGCTCCGCAAGACCAATGTACTTTTTAATGTCAAGACATGCCGGTGAAAAAGTGGGCAACCCTTAAGAGTACCTCCGACGTATTTTTGACATTTTGCTTGAGTTCACCAATTCAGAATACATTTGATAAAGACATCCATTAGATCCACAAGGATAGCGTAGGTTGTAAACGCAGTGCAAAGTACGCCACAAAGGCAGGCAGTGGTTGCCTATTTAGCGCCTGCATGTCAAACCAGAAACCATCCTTTTTAATGGGGAGCTATTCCATAACACTTTACGCCGTTTGCATCTCCCTTTATGGGGCGTAAAGTCCCGTAAAAATCTCACAAAACTATCTGCCAAGTTAAAAAGTTGGCTTAAACGACGTGTAGGTTTTGTCAGCTTGGGGAATCGAACCTGGGACCTACATATTCGCCAGCTAAAAGCGGTGAACTTCGTACAGCCATCTCACCGCCGACTATAACTGGCGAATGTATTTTATATTAGACAGGGTATGGTGGTTCCCACACACTCCCCCCCTAGAGAGACTCAACACGAGTTGAACGACATTAGATGCTGTGGGAGGTTGGGCTGAATCAGAAACACCTCTTATACTTATACATACAGGCTTATACTACCTATACGGGTTCTATTTCCACTATATAAGGCGCCATCTATCGGCGACTCAAGTTAGGAAGGAGAGTTGTGAGTTCCACCATGCACCACTAGGGTGCGTGCGTGTCCAGGGTCACCAGATGTAGGTTTTGTCAGCTCGGGGAATCAAACCTGGGACCTACATATTTGCCAGCTAAAAGCGGTGAACTTAACCGCACGGCCACTCACCGCCGACTATAACTGGCGAATGTATTTTATATTAGACAGGGTATGGTGGTTCCCACACGATGTAAGAGACTGAAATGTCATAAAGTGCTGGTGGAATAGCTCCCCTGGTCCAGTAACAACGAGCGTATGAATGAATACCAGAAGTACAATTCGCTCATTTTCAGTGAGGTTGCTATCCCCACATGTCCCATTTGAAATGCATAGGAAATACGCAATTTTACTCGAATTTTCGACCATAATTCTCTTATTTAATGAGATAGCTTTTTTTTTTCAAAAGAAATGAAATTTTAGAGAAGGTTTCGAAAAATAAAATGAGCTCAATAACAAAAATTTTGAGCCCTCAGAAGCCGAAAATTGAATAAGATAGAATCATACATCAAATTGGCTGATTCAATATTATCAGTAAACTTAACCCTAAAGACAACTGATAATAAGGCTCAAAAACAGTGAATTCACGAAAATGAATAGTTATAATTAGTTCTCTTTAGGGTAAAGTTTACTGATAACATTAAATAAGCCAATTTGATACTCGATTTCATCTTTTTCAATTTTCTCGCTTTTAAGGGCTCATGAATTCATTTTATTCCTCGAAACTTCCTCTAAAATTTAATTTATTACGAAAAAGTAGCTATATCATTAAGTAAGAGAAGTATGGCCAAAAATTCGAATAAAGCGCATCCTATGCTTTACTAATGGTAAGTATTGTTTTAATGGAGTGGGTGTAGCTGGCCTCAGTGAACGTCGTGTAAAACATGGCGTATACGGCCTCCTCTAGTATTAATTCGTATGCTCGTTGTACAGTAGTACACAGTCAAAGTGATGGCTAAATTAAATTTACCATTTATGTCTGAACGAAATATACGATCGATCTCAACTCGCCACTAACATCAATATACTGTTCAAACAATGACAAGGAAAAACATTGGGCACGACTGCAAATGATTTAAGCGAACGAATAACATTTTACGGTTCGTTCGTATTTTTTCTCACGTTTTTCGTTTAGACAATGCACACTCGAGTCTAAGGGTCGTATTCTTAAAGGATTTTTTCCCAAGTGAAAGCACGAAAGTAACCTTTTCTCTTTACTTCAGAACTGAAACTACAAATAAAAAATAACTTCAGTGGTTTTTTTTGCACTTTCGGATCGACTAAGAATATCGCCCTTTGTTTCGGTCTGTTAATTCGAGGATGATATTAGTGAATTTGTACTGGTCTTTCCACGCAAAACCAAGATCACTTTTGCTCATCAATAAATAGAAAGCTGCGGATTGTTTCTAACTTGACGCACATACTAAGGTCGAAAAAAGCACTTAAAATTATTATAACATCGAATTAACGAAAATTCCAGAAAAGAGAAAAGGTGGAAAAAACAATTTCAATATTAATAACAAAAAACTACCTCGAAGAACTAAACTGTTCAAGCATCACTACTGAAAGGCAACTACTTAAACGTGGTTAAATTATTCGTTTTAGTTCGAAAAAAAACGTACCCTAAAATGGAAAAATATTTGTGTTTTTTTTTGTTTTTTTTTATTTTTGCTGGTTTTGCAAATTTTATTCAACTTGAAAATATGAAATATTAATATTTTTACATAGGTATTTAACTGACGTCTTGAACAACATAACAGGCGTCTGGGAGGTTCGGGTGATTGTGTCATAAAGTAAATGCGAACCACGTGCCTCCTCGATCACTTTCTTCCATTCTTCTCAGCTAATACTGATTTTATCGTAAATAACAATAGCACCCTATTTATATTGTTAGTTTTAATAAAAACGTTATCAATTTTCAAGAACCACACGCAGGACTGCAACGAAATGAGCAAAAAATGCTGCAGGTATTTCTCTTCGTAAGAAAGCCCGCTAATAATTTCCCACGAGTCGGGCCGTTTTTCGGCTGCAGATCCTTGGACCAGCAAATGCAACAAGTAGCCTATTGATGTCAAACTCGGCCGACATTTCGCCAAAATAACGTTCGATGACATAAATACAAAAATCGTTTAAAAATACGTGCCTCAAAACTTTCCACACAAGACTATCATACTCGCATTTTCCACTTTCCGACAATGAAAGCTATATTTTTCTTAGTATCTGAAAGCTACTTCGAAGTTAAGCCACAATCTGTTGGACTTGCGATAGGTACTCAACGGTCTCCGTATCACCTGCAGCGCCACTTACGCGCGCCCTATCGGGCAGACTCCCACGGCAGCTGATCTGAAACGGACGATTTTGGCGTGGAAAGGCCGTACAGACACACAGAAGCCCGATCAGACGGCAGGTAGAGTACAAGGGCAGAGCTATAGCGAGCTCCACGCTTTCGACGTCCCCTCCCACGCACGTGCATAGTGCAACTAGGAACCATAGGATACGCGTATTATGTTATCCACTGAGCAACAGCGCTCAAAATCTGATAAGAAAACCGGGTTCCAACATTTCTGGGACTGGTTCCCAAGTTTGGAAGTTTGGACACGCAACACGTGACGTCCTAATTAAAAGGTAGCGATCGGTAGGAGATAATCACAACTAACGAGCAAAACGAAACCAAGAAAATTCATCATTTGTTTAGTGCCTCTATGCGAATGTTTCTAAACACGAATTCTTCGTCGACACGACCGCACGATCGGTCGTCAAACGTCGGTCATATCTGAAAACTTTAGGTATTCTTAACCGTCGACCATCGTTTCTGCAACCAACGCGACTCGAACATGCGAAGGAAAATATTCCAACCCGGATACCTTTTTATCAGCAACGAGCCAAATTAATTAACAGCTCAAAATGAGTAAATGACTGATAAGGGTACAATGTAATTCGTTCGTTTCGAACGACATGACCCATTTGCGGCGATAAGCCGCGTGTGTTTTTTAGTCTGGCACTTGTGACGAAATTTGACGCAATACATTCCACATTTTTGATACGGAACACCGAAAATTACACAACAAACGTCTGCAGACGAAACATTAATTCGATAAAAGTACACCAGCCTGTAATAACGCACAGACTGTTCAACTAATCACGCCGTAATTAGACCTTCAAATTAACGAACCGTCGTCGGTAAATACGGAGAAACGATAAAAAGTGCAAAGTTTAGGATTTAAGATTCCTGTCCGATTAGATTCGGGAAAAAAAATTAAATATAATTTAATGTAAGTAGTACCTATATATATTATCTAGTGATTAAAAAGACGACCGTTAAGAATTTTTCAAAAATTTATCGCACAAATATTTTTCGTGGTTCGACTTTTAACGAGTAACGACCGACTTAATAATTTTTGATAATTTTTTTTTTTTTTCGCCCATAGCTGGCAGCGTAGCAAAAACTTTTTTCTATTTTTTCTATTTTTTTTTCCTATTTTTTTTAGCTCATTTTGTCAACTGCTCCTTAAGCCTCGTACACGAAAACGAGGAAAAAAAACGCAATTTAAAATTAGAAACCGTCGGTAAAGTGTTGAAATTGAAGATGAAAATAGATAAACAGTTTGTTTTCACAGAGTCGATCAAAATGCAAACACAAACTACGCCAACCCGGAAATTTTTTACATTTTAAAACGTATATACTTACAACAATTTGCATACTATTTTTGCATAAATTGTTTTATTTTATTTTATTCTATTTTTTTTTTTTTTTGCAGTAGCTGTAGCAATTGGCATCATCAAGTAATACGCGCCGGAGAGGCGATCACGTCGAAAACTCGAAAACATTTGTAGCGACACGGTGACAAATGAAAAAGAATTTTGCTTTCACCCGCAGCAACAGGTAAACAAAGCTGCGTAACGAAAAAGGAAGCCCATAGTCTACAGAGAACTACGAGACGTACGATAGAGTGGAACGGTGTTTTCAGATGAGATATACCATAGGTACATAGGTACGGGTCGCATGCTAGAAATTCGACGTCGAACAGTATTTGAATTTAACTGAGCGAAAAAGCTAGGCTAGGTTTCTTGCGGAAGAAGGAATACTTGAAAGGAAAGGAAATCATTTACGGAGGAAACAGACTGACAGGTGCAATTCGAATGAAGTGGCCTCTCTCACAGAATCATCATCATCGATGTTATCATGAAAAAAATAGCTGAAAACCATTCTTGTAGATATAGGCTGTTTCTTCGAAGATCACTGAGAAATCCAATCACGTTTTCCATGTTCGACTGTTTTCACGTTTGACTGATCCTATAATCACTGCTATATCGCACACTTGAGCGAATGTAATTTATTTGGCACGTGTAGTAATCAATTATCTCTCAAAACCGAAAAATGTCAAAGTTCACTTAAACATAACTCTGGTTGTAAATAAATCTGAAAAGTAAACTGTTCAGCTTCGAGGTGACAGATAGGAAATTCAGACGAAGAAACATCGAAGAAATCATTACTGATAAACCAACTGTATGTATTTATTTATTTTCAACTAAAAGAGACGATTATACTTGACACGCGTCGACTAACTTTAAACGAAGAATATCACCCGCCATCTGCGGGATGAATTACTGAAATCAACATTTTATTTGGGACTGCAATGAAAATAGGCCAATTGGAAAATTCCAGCACGATAAAGAAAAATCGTAGCAACCCTCAAAAATCGTCCATCACATAAATTAATAAATGCAACGATACAAACAAATTGATAGGGAACAAAATATTCATAATTTCGTAACACAGATTTGAAGTAACAAGGAGACACAAAAAAAAAAGATGCATGAAATCTGTTCTTAATTTCAACAGCACAAATAAGGGCTTCGTCAATGAACAACTGAAAAAGCCAATTTGTGCAAACAACGTAAGCGAAAAAGTTTTCAACATCATAGTTGACGATTTTTACACCGTCACGCTTTGAGACAGAAAAGATCAAAGTGCATCGAAAAAGCTTCCATTAAATAAACCAAAATGGATAATACCCACGACGTCCGGTGAATCATATCCTTCGA
The DNA here is from genome assembly GCA_011428145.1 of Ericerus pela. Taxonomy (NCBI): domain Eukaryota; kingdom Metazoa; phylum Arthropoda; class Insecta; order Hemiptera; family Coccidae; genus Ericerus; species Ericerus pela. The sequence goes on from WOFM01000051.1 coordinate 34,795, forward strand.
ACCGCGGTCACTCATGTAAGCGAAACGATAGTGACGGGAAGGATACTATCACTTATTAAAAGAAGAACTTATGATACGCATTACTATTGACAAAACAATAAAATATATATCTACCGCACGTTCATTCGTTAAATAATGAAATGAGGAGGAAAAATGCCAAAATATTGGTGAATTCGCTGCCTTCATACTTTTAACTTAATAATTTCACTGATGAAAAAACCGTCTTTTGAAGGATCATTAGCTATGCTTTCATTGTAGCCGCTGAGGCTGATCAAAGGAAAATGCCAGCTAAAACCAGCGAATGAATGTGTCATTCTCATGAACTGAACCCGAAGAATTCAATTAAAAACGGAACATGTACCCAGTTTTCAGTTTCACGCATTTTAATTACTTCGCAAGCAGTTAACAATAAACAGAGGCATCAACGTTTCATTTTCTCAATTAAAATACGACAAAAGATCGCAAAAATTGTTTTCGAAAATGAAAGTATGGAAAAATTATTCAGCACTAAGAACGATGTGAAAATTTGAAAACACATCTTAGAATAACATACAGAAATTCTTTGTTTTTTTTTTCCCCCAAGCCAAGTATTTAAATAAGACGATTCCGACGACAAAATTTTTGCATATTTTGGCCTTTTCTGAAACATATTCTGGAATATTTACTCAGTTTCATCAATGTTAGAAGATAAAAATCAATTAATATTAATTTTGTGTCAATTATATTAAATTTATTATCATTGACATAGAAATCTCAATGATAATTCCAATAATCATCGTAATAAAAATAAAAATATTAAAAATCAGAATAATAACTCCACGTACAATAATATTATTTATACTAATTAGTATAATTTAAGAAATTAAATGTAGTCTATTAAATGAAAATAGAATTAAAAAATTTAAATTGCAAATAAATTTAAAAAAATCTAATTACTTAGGTATGTTTTCTTAAGTTGGACGTTGAAATGCACAAGATATACTCGCTCAAACATTTCCAAAGAGAAAGAATTCAAACCAAATCCTTTGAAACATTTTAAACGTATACAAGAAACAATTTTGCATTATTCATGACGATGAAATATGTACGTTAAAGCAGAAAAATTTTACGTTTTTAGTACATCTACATATACTGAAATAGTCCAAATGGGAATACGTATAATAATTATAACGAATTACGTAATTAGCTATTTTTTGCATAGTGATTCGTAAAGTCCTCGTGGTAAGGTTCCGGGTTCAAACGTACAATAAGTACTAAAAACGAAAAATCATGCTCTGTAATAACACGCATTTACTATAGAATGTGGGGAAAAAAAAAAAATTGAAAAAGCTCAAAGAGCGAACAAATCAGACAGCGACAGTACTCGTCATTTTCATCGGTGTAAACAGGCCCTTATCGTTTAACCAGCGACCAAGTTACAAAACGTTGATTTATAGAAAATTACAAAAGTATCCTCGACCAGGCCGAATGCAATTCTCAAGTTCACGATCAAAAGAGAAGAGCTAAACCGCCCCACCAGAGGATATAACCCTCACCTTCATGAAAACATCAACGAGCGAGATCAAGGTGCTCCCAGACGATAAAGAAAAAAGGGGAAAAAAACCCGACATTAATTTACCACAGACGGAAACAAGTAACGAGAAAGAAGAACAAGACTGGACGTACGTAGACTTTAGGTAAAGAACAAGTGGCCGACAGACACACCAATACCTATATATATATATATATATATATATATATATATATATACACACACACACACACACACACATACACAAAACCGAGAGCAGACACTTCACTATTTTATCAGCCAGGAGTGCAAGTATACGAGCAACCACCGCGTTTATTCGTCCCCCTCGCCAGATCCAGCCTCCCTTACCACAACCACCATAATATACGTGTAACCCCTTTGGTCGTTGGTCGTCGTACACAAGTCGTTCAGACTGCAGACTAGTCGACGACGCGTATACGAGGTGCATTTTTTTATATTATATTGTAATCAGTGACAGACTAACAGGTAGTGAACCCGACCGCACCGCACCGCACGTCGTCGACGTCCGAGCCGATATTATGTATAAAAATCGACACTCACCTGTTCTGCATCTCGTATATGCAATCTAGTCGAGCTGCCGTACGGTATTTCTTCGCCGTCTGGTAGACGAATACTCGGAGGCAGATCTAATCGAAGATCGGTGTGCACCGAGTGCAATCGCACCTGTCGATCATGCAGAGCACATCGCTCCCGTTCCATGCTAGCTTCTAGCGCCAACATCTGTAAATAAAGAAACACACCGCACACACATACAATGACGTTGGGTCTTCAACGAGTGGGCGGGGGGAGGGGGCGGGAAAGTACAGAAAAAATACGTTTGCGCACCGTCTACAGACTGCAGCTAAGTATATGAGTAAAAGTCGTGAAGCGTAATTTACATATCTACACTCGAGTACCCGGCCGACTATACCTACTAGTTTTTCTGTTGTTTTTTTTTTTACGATTTAATTTTTACGTTACTTGGCTGCAACATTTACCCACAACTCTGTACAAAGTAACGTTCAATTTGCGCACGGCTCGATACTGAATACGTGGGTGGATACAACCAGGAGTAACAGGCTGCGAGGAGTATTCTACATTTTCGATAATCGATGCTGTACCTACGCAATGAAGAGGAACGAAAGAACGTCCTTTTGATTGCGAAAAGAAAATATCACATTAAATTGTCAGCCGAGTCGTGCGAAGTACCGTTGTTTAATCACACCGAACAGAACCTGAGGGTGAATTTTTTGATACCACGAAAGACGCGAAAAATAAATATAAGGTCTACGTGGCGCGGTGGTAACTGCGGAAAAGTATTTGGCATTTTGGCTTCACAACCGTAAAGGTTGTAGGTTCGTCATTCGACGGTTAAGGCCGTCACATTCCAACTTAAACCAGCCGCAAATTCGATCTGCTTTGCTAGGTGCACCAATTCAATTTGTTATCGGAAAATTCACGTTTGAAGACCACTGGCCACTGGATCCCAACCTCCTCATAGATAAACAACCCAACTGAATGATTTTCTCCAACCTTCCTGGGTAATTCAACCCATTAAATAGTAGCGAGAGCAATTTACGACACAAAAATTGAAAAAAACCTAGGCGTATTTGTCAAATGGAAAACCAGAGAAAACGAAGGGATGAAATACACGGTTCTAAGAGTAAAGCGGCTCCTGGCCCTTGAAACCCCTCGGTTTGCGGATGGTATGATGGCATCAATTTTTCATAAGGTTTTACACGAAAAAGGTTCTCGGAAGCAGAGTTTCACTGTACGGATGTTTCCTAACCAATGCTGGAAGCAGTATGGCATAACGTCATATAAGTTAACAATTCTTATAATGGGAAGATTTGTTGGGATAGAGTCCCATTACGTATGTATTCTCTAACGAATGGGGAAGTAGATCAAAGATCTTTCAGGAAACGGAGCCCCTTGGAGAAACACAAATAGTGTAACGTCGCAAATTAGCAAGCTTAAGAGCACCTTCAGGGTGAAAATAAATATTGATTTTGCAGGGCAGTCGGGCTAATTCTGCCGACTTCAATGACAAATTCGAGGCCACAATTCAAAATGGCAGGGCGAGATTTTCAATTATGCCGATTAAGAAGGAAAAAAAAAAAAAAAATTCACAAACATGTACTAACGGTAAAATGCACGAAACGTTTTCCACTTTTTTATACACTTTTATTGCAGTTACTGACGAGATGAAATTAGTTCCCGACTAACATCTGGGGGCGCTAAAATCAGATTTATTAGTTATTCTTATCAATTATCATCTTTTAATTTTGTTTTCGCTCCTTACGTTTCACGGTCACTTTGGCGTCATGGTAACGTCATGGTCTTCCAATCTGTGCACATCTTATTCAAATCCCATTAAGGTGTCTTTTTTTTCTTTTTTTTTTTATAAAAGCGATCTTTATACAACTCGTTTTCAACTAAAACTTATTCTTCCTTCTGTTACCTATTATTTTCAAAGAGTTTAGAAGACAAATATGAACTGTCGAAATTTTTCCCGAATCCGCAAATGCTCAGTTGCCCTAAATCAATGGCTATATTTTGAAAAATTAGAGTTATGGAATTCCACTGGAACGAAAAAATTAATTAAATAAACGCATTGTTATATATTGGACACAAATCGCACTTGAAATGGAACTCCCTTAATTCTCAAGTCTGGTAAGAAAGAATGACCTTAGCCCACATCTCTTTCGGGGAAATAGAAAATGAATTTATTCCCTTCAAAAAAAAATTTTATGTTCTTCACCACAGAATCACTAATCCTTTTTTTATTTTTTATTATTAATTAGGAACTGATTAATTTAGAGCACAATGTTGGAGAGAAAAATTCTTAATGATTTGGATAAGAAATGTTATTTGATGTAAAAATCAGACAAAATGAATAAATTTAAAAAAAAGCGATGACGTCTACCATGAATAAAATTTTCTATAATTTATTATTAGCACGTAAATTGTACTGATAATCGGAAAAGTTCGAGATGGTAATTATATGATTTAAATAAAAAAAATCATATTAATCGGATGATTACGTTTATAACTGCCTCATTTTTAAAAACTGTCTGAGTGTAGTCTGATTACCGAAGGAGAGACCCGACACGATAAGTGCCAATTAAAACTGTAATGCCGAAACCACCAACACTCGAAAGCAAACTTTTATTTTTCTTTTCTTATTTTTTCAAACTTCACATAAAAATTTATAGTAAAATTGCGATTAATAGACGAAACCCTCAAACCCAGACATAAAAAAGAACTCTAACGCAACAGCAGTTTCGTTAGAAAAAGCAGATTTTCGAAAAATAGAAAATTAGTAGATAAAAAAAATTATAATTGATGATTCTAATAAACTTTATAACTTTTACTTAAAATTACAGTTTAAAACCATTACCTTTTTCAAAATCGAAATAAAAATGGATTTTATTGAACTACCGTTCAGCCAGATCCACAACAAAATTGGTAGCGTATTACAATGGATTATAGTACATATTTGTTCCAAACTTTGTAGTTATTGATCCAAAATTAAACATACGATCAAAATAAAAACAAAAATATAGCGATACATGAAGTACCTTTCAGCCAATCCATACCAAAATCGATAGGTCTGGTCCTTTATTCAATATAAATGTTCCTTCCAAATTTTGTGACTATCGGACAAAAATTGTAACCTTAGTTCTAATACTAAAATTATTCATCACTGAACGATATTCATAATATAGTCAAATAATTACTACCGTAAGATAAGTCTCAATATCACTATCTATAAACCTCAACTCGAATTAAGAAGAAAATGGTTTACATATACTACATATTTTATGGTACAGTGTAAGACCAAAAACTCTAGCGCAGCAAGCCTCGCTGGAAAAAGAATTATGAATTTCGATGATCGCATTAATTATCTGTAAATTTATATGCGTTAATGGTATGTTATGATTGTACGAAATGTGTTAGCTGCTGACAAAATATTAGACAATGTGGAAAAAAAAGCATTTTTTCTTCAAAAAATGAAAAATAAATTAAGATGATATGGTATGGTACATCAAAATATAATTTAAAATAAAACTAATGAAATATAATAAAGTTATGAAATAAAAAGAAAAGAAGACATCAGCGTGTGGTTAATTTTTGTAAAAAGAAAAATTCATGCAAATTAGAAAAAAGAGGGGAAAAAAGCTTTACTGAAAATACTGTCCGGTCGATCTGCATACAATAAACTTTAATAAATATTTATTTCAATTTCAAACATATGGTTATAAATTTCGCATTTTATGACCAATTTACAAACAAAAATAGCGATACCGGAAGTACGATCCAGCCAATCCGCACTAAACTCAATAGGTCTGGTCCTTGGCTTAGTAAAAACGTTTGTACTAAATTTCGTGATTATCTGACAAAAACTGCGACCAGTACCGTGGAAACAAGAAATTGACATCTTTTACATATACATGAATTTGAGTTATTCGTGCCAAAATTTTCCTGATGTTATAAAACAAAAAATATACTCACCCCCAACCCTGAGGGCTAATACCGCACTAAGCGTAATAAGTAGAGTTTCTAAAGAAAAACCTACTTAAAAATAGTGTAATACACCGATGAATGTAGACATATGACAATTTTTTGTGATGAAACAGCAAAACAATAAACCTTTTTGGAAATTTGCGGAGGAATGCTGAAATTTTGGTCATTCACCAACACAGTTGATGAGACATTCGTCGCATTTCAGTCTTTCACTTAGATATATATATATATATATACACAAGCTGAAGTACCCCGCTAACAGCCAAATTAGACAATAATACCACAAAATATCACCAAATATCTGACTTATTTTTTAAGTTTTCTTAATTGAGTAAGAAATCATTCTGTAATTCAAGAAAATTTCAGTTTTTTAACTGTATTATTTCTTCAAAAGATATGTCCTTACAAATATATTTGCGGATGTATTTGTACTTTATCAATACGTGATAATTTTTATGAATTGATTGTACTTCTTGGTTTTGAATGGAAATAAGCTTGAAAAAAGACTAAAGGCAGAGGTTAAATGAAGCACCTATATTTAATAGTTTTTGTCATATGACATAATTGGGCATATATACTGAAACATTTGATTTAATGATTACAAAATTTGAAGGTCATGGATCACTATTGTCATTCAATAAAAATAATAATAGAAAACAGTGACATACTGAAGGTATTTTTTTGGGAGGGAGAAAATCAAAAATTCCCAGCTGAAAAGGTTAAAATTCTGAACTGAAAATTTTCAAGTTTTCATTTATAATATTTTTATTCCCAAATCTTCTGGTATGAAAATTTTAGCTTTTGTTTTGGCTATAAAATTTCATATTTTTCACCAACAGCTATGAAATTTGAAACAAATATTCGTTATGATTTATTATAACTTGATATAAATTTTGGGGAGGATTGGTCATACAGTACTTCCTGTATGGCTATTTTTGTTTTTATTTTGGCTGTAAAATGCTCAATTTGGCATCAATAGCCACAAAATTTGGAAAAATTATTTATCATTATTTATTGTAGTATGCTACCTATTTTGGTGTGGATTGGCTGGATGGTACTTTCAGTATCACTTATTTTTTTTATATTAGTCACAAAATGCGCAATTTTGGAACAAATGTACAAAATTTGAAACAAATATTTATTATATTTTATTGTAGCATCCTGTTAATTTTCGTATGCATCAACCTACGCTATTTTTGTTTTTATATTGATCATAAAATGTGGAAATTTGGAACAATATATCCTAAATTTGAAAAAAATATCCATTATAATTTATTCTAGCATACTATCTATTTTGGTGCAGATTGACTTGATGGTACTTCCGGTAAAGACATTTTTTCTTGTTTTTAGTCTGGCTATAAAATGCTTAATTTTGAAAAAATATTTATTATAATTGATTGTAACATTCCACCAGTTTTTATGTAGATCAACAGGATAGTATCTCCTTCAACTCAATTTTTGTTTTTAATGGTTTCAAACTGTGCAATTTCAAAATTCAAAACAAATATTTTCAAGTAGGATTTCTATAGAAAATCCACTTATTACGCTTAGCCCCCAGGGTTGGGGGTGAGTAAGTTTTTTGTTTCATGACATCAGGAAATTTTGGCACTAATAACTCAAATTCACATATATATATATATCAATTTCTTGTTCTCACAGTACAGGTTGCAATTTTTGTCCCATAATCACAAAATCATTTTTACTGAGCAAAGGACTTGACCTACAGATTTTAGTATGGATTGGCCACATGGTACTTCCGGTACCACCATTTTTGTTTTTATTTTGGCTATAAAGGGCTCAATTTTGCAACAATAGCCGCAAAATTTGTAATAAATATTTATTATGATTTGTTGTAGTACGCTTCCAATGTTGGTGGTGATTGGCAGGGGGTACTTCCCGTACCACTATTTTTGTTTTTATATTGCTTAAAAAATGCAGAATTTTGAAACCATATGTACAAAATTTGAAATAAATATTCATTGAAATTGATTTTAGCATGCTACCAATTTTGGTGCGGATTGACCTCAAGGTACTTTCGGTAAAGCTTTTTTTCCCTCTTTTTTCTAATTTGAATGAACTTTCCTTTTTAACAAAAATTAACCACATGTTCATGTTTTCACGTTTTGTTTTTTTTTAGTTTTTTTTATTATTTCATAACTTTATTATATTTCATTGGTTTTATTTTAAATTATATGATTTGTACCACACTTTATCATCTTAATTTATTTTTCATTTTTTCTAGAAAAAATGACGTTATATTTTACATTGTCTAATATTTTGTCAAAAGTCAACACATTTCATACAATTATAACATACCATTAACATATATAAGCTTACAGACAATTAATGTGAGCATCAAAATTTATAATTCTTTCTCTCAAAAACCTACTTTTTCTAGCAAGGCTTGCTGCGCTACAGTTTTTTCATCTTATTTCTCTCCATAGGAAAAAAAAATGTCTGCAATGAAACTAATGACATTAATACAATCAAGGTCACCAGTTGGCGGATGTATAGCTGCGCCTCTTTTTGGGTTATTCATTTGATAAGTAATTTTCAATATCACTCACACACAGACACTAATGTTAAGATTACTTTTACACACACACTCACACGTAGACACTTACGCAAGATAACTTTAAACCTTAATTTCAGCAGTTTGGCTGGATTTTACTTTTTGAGGTCTATAAACCACTTGTAGGATATTCTTCATATGTGGTATGAGTTTTGAAAAATTTTGTTCAATATATTAAGAGAACATTCAGGGCAGAGAATGGCAACTTGTCTTTATATATTAGAAGAAGAAGATATATATATATATATATAAAAATATAAATATATTATGTGAATATATACCTATACACATTTACTGTACAACCTGTTTATTAAACTCACTTTGGGGCTTGGGCAAAGTGAGTTTAATAACAGAACGAGCATATTAGGTAAAGATAATATAAATAAAAATTTTAGATAGAATTTTACATGAAAAGTTACTACATTCCACCTATTATCTAGGCTGGTTCAATATGTATAGGCTACAGTCACAACAGAATATACACGTAGGCTACGATATTTTAAGGAAAGCTTCCAAAAGCTACCAATTTAAGGGGCGGTGGTTTCATAAATTTCCTCCATATTGCCCAATTCTCTGAATTAAAATTTTCATCGCTTGTGTATAATACATATTGTTACGGGACGACAGCATGGTTTGTGTTCTCGGAGGAAGTGAGTTCACCTAAAGATGATTTCGAAGATAGCAAAAATTAGAGGTTTTAATTATCTCGAAATAAGGAATTTTATTTGATAAAATTCATAACTTTGTACTCGAAAAAATGCAGTAGTGAAAACAAAAACTTAAAATGAGAACTCTTTTAGATTCGTGAAAATGACTAGAAAAATCCGAAAGAAGAATTACAATAATATATTAATTCTAACATTCTAAGAGGTTGAGCAAAATAACAGTTACATGCCAGCTCTATTGTTTCCAAAGTAAAAGTGATTTTCATATCAAATTGTACATTTCAAGTCGGACAGCATTTGGAGTTTTTTCCCAAACAAAGTGCAGTGGTTTCCGAATATCGAGTAGCTAGGTCCCACGGGATGCCAGTGGATACATGTACTTCTAAGTAGATTACGAAAAGATTTCAACCAAAAATATATTCGATATTTGATCCAACTGAACTTAAACTAATTGTTTATGCAATTTTTTTCAATGTTTATCTATATTTGTATTATTAGAAGAAAATATGAAAAATAGTAGGTGTTCTGGTTAGTCCGGTAGTCGAAAGCGTTCATCTAAAAGTTTCAATTTTGACAGGTTGTAGGGTGTCTATTTTATTGCTCTTGATAAGTCCATATAGAGTGATTTTAATTGTAAAGTACAAAATGGCTGGTGTTATAATGTATGCGTGAGAGCAGCGACATCGTACCAGGAAACCTTTTAGGGGTCTAAAATCCGTACGTGTACCTACGTGTAGGAACGGTAAAGTGGTGTACCGCGGTACATAACACCATACATACATGAATTTGTGTTTTTGGTGCTAAAAATTATCCTCTGGTTATAAAACGAAAAAAGTTGTCATGAGATCAAGATTAATAAGTAGATTTTTATGAAATACCTACTTAAAAACCTGGCATTTAGACGAAATCGTAGCTTCCGCACAATTTTCGATAAGAATCAGGAATATTTTATTTCATAATTTTCTTGGCTTCATTCAAAACAGCGATCTTCAGTCATGTATTTTCATTTCTTCATTTTTTCCATAAAATCTTGTTTCCGCGTCAATGCCTCTTACGACCATGACCCCTTCCGAATTCGAACTGATAATCTTTCTACTCAGACGAGAATAAAGTTTAAGGTGCAGAGAACGATTTCTTTTGAACGGCTGATAAGAACAATAAACTCCATTGTGTGAATTAAAACGTTTCACGTGATTGAAAAGTGGAACACATTTCGCTTGATAGATTTATTGAGAGTGAAAAAAGAAGAAAAGAGATTGAGAAATTTGTAAATCTCTGTTGGCACCAACGCCTTAATGACGCCTAAACATCAAAGGTCGTCGCAACGACTCGAAAATACAGTGTGTCATTTCTACATTTAAGCAGCAATAGAAACACGTTTGAAGTGTAGCGATAATTTAAGGACATCGGTAGTATCAAACTTTCGCATTACGTGCAACAAGTTTAGAAAAATTCTTCAATCACAAACTATTTAAAAGAGACATCTAACCTCTTTTTCACGAAGCATTGCGGATTAGACGCAGCTGAGCGAGCATATGATGACAAAACTCTAGTTAAAACATAGCTATTCTTCCTCTCCAGATTAACTGAAATATATAGAGAAAAGATTCCTGTAGGAATCAGACAGGTTCAATATTGTCAAAGTACCTACATAAAAATGCCAAGAACATTTCAAGCTTTCCGAGCAACTGCAGATGCGATCAGCTGGAAGCTTGAAGAAAAACAGTTGAAATATTTTTTTGAGAATGGTCATTAAATTTTTTTTTTTTTTTTTTTTAACAAACAACAAAAGAGTTTAACAGATACATAAATTTCTGAAAGTCAAATTTTAGACGCTCGATATCATTTATAAATGGGCACGGCCACCCAGACCAAGTTTCATTCAGGTGACAGCTGAAGTCAATTTTAAGCAAACACTAAAACACTGCCTTCAACTAAATGATTTTCTAATTGAAATCTGGATTTTTCACAATAAAGAACGATAACTAAGTTACTAACTGACGGACAGACCAACGAACCGAAACACGAGTGAACTTAAATAAAAGCTTGTAAAAACAGACTGTGAGAAAATTTCATGAAAATACTCGACCTATCGCCCGATTATGCTGTAAAATTGGAAACTCTCTTCTCCGATTGAATATCTAGGCTCTCCTTAACAGCATCATTCTAAATAGAGGATATTCTGAGCGAGTTTGGTGATCGAAACAGACATATGAAATAACCGAAAGCTTGAAGTGAGAAGTCCGTAAACACAAAAATGGCTGAAATGAGACAGTGGCACTTTCGCACACGTGCATTCAACATCATTTACCAGGCAATGAAATCAGTTTTTACGATGTTTCCGAAACGGCATATCACCTTAATATCGCGATTATTTCCACCAATTTCCTCACTGTTCCCAGAATAAAAAATATAAAAAATTTTCGGATGAAGGCCACATAAAATCTTCCATTTCATTTAGTTTGTTTTTTTGGCACCTTTTGACCACAGAAAGAGAATATCGTCGCTGGTATTGCCGCGAAATCATAACAAAGTCACAGATTCTGGTTCAGGGACTGGCGAACGATGCGCCAATCTTTTGAAAATTAGTTAGACGACGCGTAGGTACATACATAAAACATTCATTCGAATTTATTACTCGGTTGGAAGAAAACACGCGTCTGGTATACTGAGTACGTGTACACCACTTGAGCAGAGGAAAAAAAAGTGTAAAATATTGAACGAAAGGAAGGAAGGAAACGTTAATAAATCCTGAAGCAGACGGTTACATAACCTTATTAAAATTTCAAGCATCATAAGTCGTCGATAACATTCTCGAGTGCCTTTTCATTTGAAAACTTATCTGCATCTACAGTATCTAAAATGCACACGTCGACTTATGACAAAAACACAACGACCGCTCCAATCGAAATGACTTGGTAAAATTTACGACGAAAACAATCCGCACAGTGAATTTTTGCACTGAAGATCAACCGTTTTTTTCAGCTACTTTGATCAGCTGTTGCGAGAAAACCATTGATATTGGTAATTTATGGCAAATTGTCGGGTAACTTTTCAAACAATTCTCCATATTTTTGTGCATTTATACAGCAACGATGTATAAGTTTGTACCGCTTCTCTACCAACTCCCAACATACAATCCATCAAACTGAAAAACTTCGTTTCAGAACGAAATCAGCTATATCACTACGCGTATACAACACAAAGGCCAACTCGATTTCTTTGTACAAATGGAAAAGTTAAAAAAAAAAAGTTCATTTTAACAGAAAAATTAGGTCAAATTCAAACTATTCTTTACATCAGATGAACTCTGTTTCTTGAGTAGCTAGGTATTTACTCTCTTTTTGGAAGAAATAAAAAGAGAACTCTTTCTTTTGGTCCAGAGTGGGCACTCTACTCCTTTTTTGTTTTTCGTATACTATTAGTATCCAAATTTGTACCAAAAATAATTTTTTTCACTCTTTTTTCTTACTTTTTCTTTTAATTGCAAAACATAATATTAAAAATAGCATGTCAAAATTTTCAAATTACTTACTTTTTTTTGTTTGTTTTTTTCATATACTCTTTTGCTTCGAAAAAACTCTGTGCACTCTGTTCACATAACCGGAAGTATAACACACTGCTTCATTTCATCATCCGTTTTCAATTAAACTAATCACAAATTGTGGACTTTTAAAACGAAAGGAGGTAAGGTAGATACGGTAGCTATTAGTTCAGAAAATTGAATTATGGAACATTGAAAAAAAAATACACTGAAGACAGGAGACGAATACTGCAAACTGAAAGAACGACAGGAACTGAAAAAATTTCACAGATAAATTCAACAATTTTCACGAAAAAAATCGTTACTGAAGAAACACCATAACCGAATTTTGTTTGGTCAGTTAAATATTTTTACTATTTAAAAATTTAATCGAATCGGAAGCACCGACATTCAGATACCAAAGGCGATCCTTTTTCGACCAATTCTCTTATAATTTTGGATCGATTTTAGATAAATTATTTTTAAAATGAATTTGATTCGCAACTCTAGCATTTTGTTGAAATTCTCTAGAAATTTTCGTCACTGTGTAGGCAATGGCGGGCAGGGGCTGCACGAAACGATGACGTAAGGGGGGTTGTAACCGAACAATTTTTACAACACATCTAAAACCTTTCAGTTTTTACAAAAATAAAAAAAAAAAAAAACATAATGAAAGAAGGGAAAAAAATGTTCACCACATTTTTCAATTTTTACAACGGCCGATCAATTTTTACAATAGTTTGACGGCAGTAACGCGTAAGTGTCTGATGCAAATTTAACGTCGATTTCAAGTAACAATTACAGTTTTGAAGGCACTTTCAATTTCGACAAAGGACGTTAGAAGAACAACGAGTTGAGAAAACATGTCGACTAAAATGTTTATAATTGAATTTACGATGAAATTCTCATTTTTCAGTCGCCATGTTTCGATATCGTAGGTATTTTAATTGGGAAATATAAAGTACGTGTAGACTTTGAATTTTCCACGACTCGCTTTGAAAAAGTTCTGTCGACGAAGTGAACCGTGAAAGAGTGGGGCAGCGTAGACAAATCACGTACACCGAGGGCGAGGTAAAAGAAAAATATGGCCCTATTTATAAGGGGAAATATGACGTTTTCCATTAACGCAGAGCACAGCGGAACTGGAAACTTTTGTTTTGGAAACGACAACGACGCGATAAAAATGGAAGAAAATTATTTCACAGAAAAAGTATTTTCTGTTTCCGCCTCCTCAAGCTCCGCCACGCAAGTCTCAACCTCTTTCTTTCTCTGTAACGTTCGCACTTTCCGTCCCCCGCAATTACGCACGCAGACAACTTGCGTCCGACTCAAGTACTATTTCTCCAAATGGCTTACATTCCGAGTCCACGGTTCCAGTCTTTCTTCGCGTCTCGTGCACAGCATCAATCATCCGGACATGTGCTTCGTATTTCAATGCCCATATCGCGGTTTTCACGAAACACAAATTTGCCAAATTTTTTTCTCGCCTTTTTCAACTCGATCTACCTACAACTTTTTTCCCACTTGTTTTTTTTTTTTTTTTTTTCGACGCAACACAAACCACATATCGACACGGCACTGATGAATTGGCTTCGATTAGAATTTGACGATGCGAAGGCGAGTCGAGCTTTTCAATACGTCCAATTATTCGACACTTTCATCTCACAATCGGCGACCAGAAAACACTGGCGGACGGAACAGACACTAGCGCCGAATTCGGCGCAATTGACGGAGAGAGTTAACAACGTATCTGACCTGTCTCAAGTCTGTAAACGATTGCCTGCTCCAATAGGTAGCACCAAGGTGTGTGTGTGTGTGTACGTACGTACACACACACACACACACGCACACACGCACACACACACACACACACCACCACCACCACCACCACCGCCACCACCGAACCGACTACGCAGAACAATGCTTTTTTTTTCTTCATTACGTCGATGCAATTTTATCCTACATAGTTACGTACACGCGCATACAATAAGTACGTAATAAAATCTTTTTTTTTCTTTTTCCCCTTTCAGCTCCCCTCTATTCGAGGACCAGAAAACAGGAAATCTTGCAGTAAGGTGAATCCCAACCGAACGAAAAAATGACTTTGTCGAAGAACTATCACTATCTGAACTAGACGATGAAGCGAAATAAAATTCGATAGTCGATAGTTCGATACGATACGAGTACGAATCTCGTGTATAGTTCACACACACACCGACCGAGGGGGTCCAACACCGCACCTTTTGTACATTCTATCATCGACGAAGGCATCGGTCGAACGATGATGGGCTCGTCACTGATATACACCACTGATGGATTGGATCATGAAGAAAAACCAAAGCCTTCGTAGAATGAAAAAACGAAAACAAAAAAAAAACAATAGCTATAAAAGGATTCGGTCTTATCAGCGCTCGACGTATGTCTACAATATTCGACACCGTATCGAGTTGCAACTAACTGCAAGGCTGTTCTGTACAATGGCACCGAATGTTTCTCTACGGAGGGCTGCGAAAAATTTATGCGAAAATTAAATTTCTGCTTCTTCCGAGTAGAATTTTGAAAGGTCGATCAGATTAGAAGTGGGGCCACGACCACGACGCACGGACTTTGTTCCACACGGATCCGTCGACCTCGGAAACAAATGGCCCACATATGGTGGACAATTAGTAATTAAGAGATGCTGGAATGGAAAGTGTTGAGGCATCGTGCAACTGTAATAAACCACAAAAAGATACTACACAAAAACAAAAATACAGCTTACGTGTAACAAAAACGTTCGTGAAAAAGTTATTCAAGCGAGGTAGGCCTAAAAGCATGTGCGCATTAGCAACTTGGAGGGCCTACGGCCCAATTCTCTGGGAAGAGACCACATACATATTTTCACCAGCGGTGAAGCTGAGGTAGAAGGCATAGTATGATGAAAATATTATGAAAAATAACCATTTCTACTTCTATCCATTTTCATTTGAAGGAAAAATTATTGGACCACAGTCCCACGTATATTCCATCTTGATTTCACCTCTATCCTTCACTCTTCGTCAAATACGCAAATAGATTACCAAAAGAGAACGGTTAGTACAAATATCTTCGCATTTCTGAAAATGGCATTCTCCGAAGCTTAAATTTAGATGATATTGCTGCAACTTTTGTCAGTTTTGTCAACCAAAAATGCCTACGTGTTTCAATTAAGGAAATGGCCAAGCTTCTCGACTGAACTAATGGCTAAGCTGTCAAGATTTGTGCATTAAATTTTCAAAAACACTTTGTGGGAACTGCCATACCTTGTTTTATACAAAATACATTCGCAAATTATAGTCGGCGGATCGCTGTGCGGTCAAGTTCACCGCTTTTAGCTGGCAAATATGTAGGTTCCAGGTTCGATTCCCCGAACCGACACATTTGATACACGGAGGGTTCACTGTATAACTGCTCTACAGAAAAATACACGTGCATTTGGTTTTTAAATTATGAAAACTTACCATTGTTGTTGCAAAGCAAAGTGAACAGCATTTCAGAATCAAAATTTAACGAGAAACCGAATGAATAGATTTAAGGTTTTATCATCAATATTGCAAAAAAATTATTTTTCATTTTGTTTGTTACAAAAAAAAGTAAGAAAAATTTAAGCGAAAAAATACCAGAGTTCAGTTGTCATTCTTGGCCACTTCCTTAATTGAACATGAAGAAATTTTCGGTTAACAAAAGCTGCAGCAATGTCATCAAAATCCCAACTTCCAAAAATGCTATTTTTTGAAAATACTAATTTATTATCAATTTTTGGTCTAAACAAACATGATCAACTGTTTTTTTCATCTCCATTCAGTAAGGAGTATGCGATTTTCAGCTATCTTCCAAGTGCAAGAAAAGTATAAATAATGGCATGCCATTGTATTAATGATTTTTTTTTTTTTAATCAATTTTCCAGACAGCAGAATTTTATTTTATAGCAAAGTCTGGGCTTATAAAAAACTTTACCTTATAGTTATTTTCAGCTAAAACCAGTTTTCATACTTTTTTTTTTCACTTGAACAGATGTAACGAAAAATGTGGAAGCCCTAGCCTCCCTTAAATACGGCCCTTCCTGAAAGCGAAATTGAACCGTACCCTTGCTTTCAGGCCTGAAGGTAGAAGAAAATGAGGGATTCCGCTAAGCCCGAGTTTTTTAGAGACCCGGCATTTTCAAAAAAATGATAAAAATAAATAAAAATTATTTTCGATAGCGGTGCGAGCGACTGCCCCAGTATAGTAAAACCTTTCCCACAGATGAATCCTAGATACTGCATATGAACAATAAAGAAATTTTCACTTTTTTTAAGGGAACCCATAAATTTTAATCACCCGGGCCCGAATTTCTTCGCAACGGCCCATACTACTTAACAATTCTAACGCAAAACGCAAAGGAATCGAAGGCAAGATGAAACGCCGAAGCCAGCCAAATGAAATAAGACTTTTGCGCGGGAACGTACCTATATAGGTATAGGCGACGTTATCCGAGCTATGCTGAGCATAAGACGCTTTTCCAGTGAATTATGAACAATATGAAGAAATGAGAAGGAACGGGAAAAAAAATAAAGAATAAAGAAACGAATGAGGACGAAATTTTTGATAAGTTTTCGTCGGAAATTCCTTCGCCCACTTCTCCTCGTGTTTTGAGGAACGTTGCAATTTCAACCCCTAAATCAAGATTGGCTAAGCAGGAGCGAAAGAAAATGCTACGATTTTTCTTCTTTCGCTTCGGCGAACGAACGCGTCTACAGAAAATTTATTTGTTCAATTTTTTTTTCACCCTTCTCAGACTTTTCATTTCTCCCTATTTCTGCGCCTTATCTCTCTCATCCCCTTATCCTTGTCGTCGTGCAATGTTTCTCTCTCGATGGTGGAATCTCCTGCGCTCGTTTCGATCGAATCCGAAACAATTTTTCACGCTCCTCGCAAGTAAGTATAATAAAATTTCATGCGGTTCTTTTTCGACATTTTTACACGCTGGTGTCTCCGGCTTTTTTAGGTGATGCCAAAAAAGGGAAAAAAATTTCAACCGAAACACCGACACAACGAGCAAAAACGTTGAAAATGAATAATTCATCGAAAATATATTATATTCTTTACTTCCACTCGGTTCGTCTGCTGGTTGAAAATCGTAATTTATGTTCTCATGGTTTTATTATCATTATTATTATTATTTACAATTTTAAAGCTTATAAAGGGTCTACCACCGTTTAGGTACCCTTCAGGGAGGAAAAAAAAAGAGGAATATTGCGATACCGAAAATGTCGCAAAATACGTTACGACGAGGAAAAATATGAAATATTTTAGATTTGGAAAGTACTCCCCGTGCACTATTTTACTACAGGATCAAGGGCCAAGATGCAAGTTCGAAATTAGAAACTTAAAAAATCGGCTCGCCCTTTTTAATTTTCAAGTGATTCAACTCAAACACCGCAGCATCGCTGAAAGTAATTCTTGCACCAACGACATTTTTGCCAAACATTTTTCGACCACTCCCAGCACTAACCAACCACAAGAAAGAAGACTTGAAATTTTTTCCTCGTTTAATCAACTTGCCTCAGATACCCAATGCATTCGGATTGGAACAAAGAATAAAGAGACAATACGATAACTCATTGGCGAAAAACTCGATTTTCCCGTTCCTTCAGACGTATTTTCATGCTCCACTTTTTATTGCTTTCAGGCACCTCCTCGCTGACAGTGTTTTCCGATAACCATTACACGTAAACAAAAATTTCAATATTATTTTTCACAAATAGCCTCTGTCCGTTCAATCATTTTTATTTCTTAGGCCCTGTTGTACTAAATATTTTATCGGCCGATAAGCCGGGTTTAACCTCTAAGTAGCCACAAAATGGAAAGTGAAGGTAGATGAATTCATTTCACGTACTTAGTTGTACTAATGTAAGAACTAAATCTTCGGCCTTTAAAATTCCATCTATATGAAGAGACGGGTCGGAAATACGCAAATTTTCAAAATTTAATGTGATCAAAAGTCTGCATTTCCGGAATCATCAGAGGTTGTCCAAAGTTGCCCTTCGAATATTATGTTTATCTCATGGGTATGTAACACCGTATATGAAACAAATGAAGTATTATCCAACTCCGTTAAAAAAATGTAAGAAAATTTAAAAATAACTTGAAAATCAATTTTATACAAATATAAATAGATTTACCACACGTTTTACTAGCAAGTTTGTAGCAGATCTAGTGATTTAAATTCATAATTTGTGAGCCCAGATTTAACTCTACGGGAGGTTTGGGTGAAAAACTATGTGTGAGCCTACACAACCCCCCCCCCCCAAAAAAAAAAAAACAAAACAAGAAAAACGTCTTTCAAATTTAGATGTAGATAGCCAATGATGTCCAATAACAGCGAAGATATTTAAAATTTTTATTATTCATGCAATATGAAAGTGAAGGATCTACAAGGAGCGCTAAAATCGCCTCTTATTATTGCAGGCTGAAAACATCGAAGTTTAGGGATAATGAAACGAGCACTGTGTTACGACAGTTGCAGGAACATGTTAGAATTAGCTTCGTGCAAAATAATCATTATTTCGTGGTGGAAGGTTGGCAGCAGTATTGGTATATTTTTATAAGTCGCAGTAGTGAGTAGAATAAAAGCTTATAAAAAAAGAGAGTTATCTCCAGATATCGTCATCTCTCTTTCATCCACTGTCAATTTATCAGAATCAGATTAACTGCAGCAAAAAAATAATTCATGTGGTTTTTGGAACTTCCTTTTTTATGATTTTTATAAGTTTGACAAACATAATTATGAACAAATCAAGAATAATTTCGAACATCACAAAAATTATTAGGTAATAAATCATTGCTGCAATGAGTAAGAGACAGCACTTACCTTCTTCACAACTATTTGTCTTTTCAACAGGTTCCTACCACTTTGTTTGCATTTGGCTTTACGATAATGCATGGTCCATTATCCCTATACTTCGATGGCTGAAAATGGAATAATGTATTTTTCCCATATATTTTTCCATAAGAAAAAAAAAAATTTGATTTTCTGAGAATGGAAAAGACTTTAATATGGATGATCATTAACTGTCAGAAGATAATCTTTAAATCCTACCCAACTGTAATAATAAGAACTTATTTTTAAAAGAAATTTTCACAATATAGGATCAATACATTCATATCTATTTTCATTCATTATCCTGTTTTCAGCTAATTACTATCTTTGCCAACAGAGTGCATATCTTTTGCTCTCATCTTTGCGTATATATGTAATGGAAAGTTGATTCTCCTAGTTCTGTTCTTCAACGATAGAGTGTTTTGGGGAATGAAACTACTGTAAGATGTATATCTATATATTCGCATACATAGATACCTATAGTAATGTGGAAAATGGAGTAATTTCATTCCCCAAAAACGCTATCTGTGTCTGATAGTAACTACCTATAGAAATGTTATACGAATCAGCTCTCCATTACATATATGCTCATAGGCCTCAACTTTTCAATCACTTTGATTTAACCAAAGTCCTTATCAAATATATAAGTCATTTCACTCCCTGAAAAAGTAGGGCCATCAAATTTAGTTCCATAAATAACTACCACAGCGTACATTCACTGGAGTGTTCCCTTTAATTCTATATTAATTACACTGCAATTGAAGTTCAAAAAACAATTGCAATACAACCATTGATTTTAGAAAACTGAAATTTAACAGAGCCATTACCACATGTTAGCTCAGTATTGTGAAAATTTAATCAAAATTACACGTTTGGATATGTAGATATCGTGGAAATTATGTTAAATTAAATTATTCAAATTATATGAACTTAATCAATTCTCAAGAATCAAACGTAGGACTGAGCTGAAATTTTGATACGTTAGCGAAATAATCTGTAAAAATTCGGATGAAATCGTATGTTGGGTTAAGGAGATATCGCTGAAATTCTTCAACTAGGTTTGAATTACAGAATCCAAAAAGAATTTCAGCGATATTTCCTAATCCTAAAGTACAATTTCATCTAAATTTTCACAGATTCTCAAGCTAACAATTCAAAATGACTCATCAAAATTTCCGCTCAGTCCTAGGTTTGGTTTTTGAGAATTGATTGAGTTCTAACCTGATACAATTTCCGTAATATCTTCATAACCAAACTTACAATTTCGATAAAATTTTCACAGAATCTTGACCTAACATATGACAATCTTTCTAAAAGCAGTTCCCGATAACACCGATTACAATGGAATTAAATGGAAATCCTAGGAATACCGATCTAATAGGGCGCTGTGGTGAAAAAATGTGGAAGTAACTGGCATGGTACAGAAATTTTACATATAAGACAAGGAATGAAATGACTTGTATATTCAATAATGACTTTGGATTTGAGTAACTTATTCATTTTTGTGGGGGCTCTGTATGCAGCACGCACAGTGGACCCACCCTAACAGTAGAACTACAAAAAGTCTTAATTATTCAAAATGTTTTACGACTGAAGAAAAGTAGATAGTCATTCGGTATATTTTTACTTTACCAACAGCCGTGATGTATAACCCTATATATGCAAAAAATCTGAAAGGAAGTACATAACAGTGCATAACACGTATGACTGCGATCGACTACAAAAAGAAACAGCACTTTTTCTTCCAACATTGATAAACTTGGACAGCAATCTTTGAAAATTCAAATTAATGATAAGATAAAAAGGGAAATTACTGCTAAGAAGAAAAAAATAAAGGCGAAAATTTCGGTTGGAAGCACTATAGAACAGTGCACCAATTCAAAAAGTGTAAGAACATAAAACGAACCACTGAAATGAATTTTTAGATTTAAATAAAATCACCAACACAGATAATGAAGCAACATGAGACGATTTTGCTTTTGTAAATAATACGAGTTTTTTTTTTTTATTATTTAAACTTTATGACATCTTACATCTAGAAAATAGGAAATACGGTAGACTCATTTTCAAATTCTTTTGAAATCGAAGAACAATAGCTGAACACTTCAAACGACAGCGAAAAGTTCATCAATAACAAAACTGATTGAACTCGACAAATTTACCATCAGATTAGCGCATTACGTATTTTACAAAAGTCTCAAACATGAGCGAAGTGGTCAACAAATAACTCAAACTTGAATTCGAGATTCCAAACACATTCTCCTCAAAATGAAACTTACTAA
The DNA here is from genome assembly GCA_011428145.1 of Ericerus pela. Lineage (NCBI taxonomy): Eukaryota > Metazoa > Arthropoda > Insecta > Hemiptera > Coccidae > Ericerus > Ericerus pela. The sequence goes on from WOFM01000051.1 coordinate 56,775, forward strand.
TCTACTTCTGAGATGTGCGATGTGTGGAACAAAAACGAAATGTGGAACCTAATAATTTAGGTAACATCCGAGTCAGAAATACTCTGACCACTTACATAGATACAATCTTGCAAAAAAAAATAATTAAAGACGAGAACAATAAAATATTTACCCCCATAATGCGAGTTCGCTGCAGTTTTCTCTCCAACACTGTCACTTTTGCAACAAAAATAAATAAATAAACAATCAAACAAACAAATAAATGGAGGGAAAATCAATACTTAGCAGAACATAACGCAGTTCAGAAAAAAGAAAGAGCAACAATTACAAATTAAAAACGAAAAGAAAAAAAGTCGCGATGCAACGAGCGACACAAAAAAAGAAAGATAACGACCGGAGGTTTTGTCGAGAATTTGGAAAATTTCATTTAATTTTTCGTGTGACGAAGACTCGAACACTGAAGTGAAAGCACAAAGGACCACAACGATGAAAACCAAACGTGCGACGACTGACGAACTGAACGAACCGAGTGACGATGATAATAGTCTTTCGTTTTCTTTCCAACTCTCTTCTCCCGCCACCCACCCTTTTAATGCAATACTTCAACCCCCACCTTCTTCTTCATCGCCTCTTTTTTTACTTCCTCGATCGACGCGACGCAACGCGACGCGACGAGACGACCGGCTCGTTGTTAATCGCCACCCTTCGTCCAAGAGAGACCATAGTGAAGGAGAAAAAAAATGAGTGAAGGAGTAGAAGGGAGAGTAAAAGAGAATAACAAAAGCGAACTGGACGAACGACTTAACGATACTTTTAAGCTTACACTATACTCCTACTGTCAGCTGCAGCAAGTCTTGCACAGCCCTTATACCGAGTGCTCGGATGTTCAACCGTTAAACATAGGTATACAGTTTTAATACAAAAAAAAACTCTAAGCAGCAGCAGCTACTTCAGAAAAAGTAGGTTTCAAAAAATGTAAAATTAGGTAGTCACTAAAAAGTTATTGACATACCTATCCTAATAAATATTTGTTCCGAATTACATTCCCATAGGTTCAAAATTAAGCATTTTGTAGACGAAATGAAAACGAAAATAGTGTTGCCGGAAGTACCGACCGATCCGCACCAAAATTTATAGTAAGTTATAATATTCCTTACGAATTTCGTAGCTACTGGTCGAAAATTAGAAATTTTATAGCCATAATAAAAACAAAAATAGCCATACTGGAGAGTACCGTAAGGCCGATCCGCAACAAAATCAATAGGTCAGGTCCTTGGCTTAGTGCTAATGTTCGTTCCAAATTTCGTGACTATCGGATAAAAATTGCGATCTGTACGGCGGTAAGAAGAAATTGGCTAAAATATATATACAGGGTGTCTGGTTTTTGTTTGGCAAGCTGGCAGGTACATATAGTACTCGAAAAAAGAAAAACAAAATTCATATATGAAAAGTTGCCTACTCAAAAATTGAAGGGGCTATGGAGTTTTAAAGATTACAAAAAAGCACAGTTTTCAAGCTGATATACAAGACACTGTAATTGATGGAATCAATAATGTAACTAGTAGGGCTGGTAGTACTGGCTTTAACGAAACAAAAATATTGAGGGGGCTAGAAAATGCTAAACTTTGGGAAAATTGAAATTTTCACAAAATCACAAAAAAGGCCTATTTTTACCCTACCATTAGAAGAGTAAATAACAATTTTGGAGGGATTCCAACTAAGTGAATTTTTTGTAGGTATCTAGAGAAACAAAAAAATATATCACCATCTTCTCTCAATTCTGAGTATTTAAAAAGTTATCCTGCGTTGAGTAAAGTTCAAATTCAGAGTTTATTGTGTTTTTAAGCTATGTTCATCTGAAGACATAAAAATTCAACTATAAATTTTTTGAAACAACGTAGTCTACTAGTACTCAATAAGATAAGAAAAAAAAGCTGTATGAACATACCACTTATTTTCAAAATTGAAAAAGATACATCGCTCAAAAATTTGGAGTCCCAAACATAAAAAAAAATTTTAAAAATTTTAAACTTCAAAAATTTTGCAAACATGTTGAAACATTGCTGTAATAGGAAATTACGCCAGACATGCAATTTTTTGACAGTAATGAATGAAAAGTTGCATACTTGCAAATTGAAGGGGAAAAACTCCTGGTAATTACATACGTCATATTGTTTGTAATTTATGAATTTCCATAGAAAGAAAAATGTGGGATATACCTACCAAGACATTAATTTATTTTACGATTTATATCATTTGATTTCCCACAAAAATGACTGACCCTACTACTGGAACCAAGTACTCGATAAGACTCGTCTGCAGCAGTCGAAGTATTTCCATGGCATTTACCATAAAGGTAATGTGTCTGGACATATGCACTTATCGAGTACTTGGTTCCAGTAGTAGGGTCAGTCATTTTTGTGGGAAATCAAATGATATAAATCGTAAAATAAATTAATGTCTTTTAGGTAGGTATATCCCACATTTTTCTTTCTATGGAAATTCATAAATTACAAACAATATGACGTATGTAATTACCAGGAGTTTTTCCCCTTCAATTTGCAAGTATGCAACTTTTCATTCATTACTGTCAAAAAATTGCATGTCTGGCGTAATTTCCTATTACAGCAATGTTTCAACATGTTTGCAAAATTTTTGAAGTTTAAAATTTTTTTAAATTTTTTTAAATTTTTTTTTAGTTTGGGACTCTAAATTTTGGAGCGATGTATCTTTTTCAATTTTGAAAATAAGTGGTATGTTCATAGAGCTTTTTTTTCTTATCTCATTGAGTACTAGTAGACTACGTTGTTTCAAAAAATTTATAGTTGCATTTTTATGTCTTCAGATGAACATAGCTTAAAAACACAATAAACTTTGAATCTGAACTTTACTCAACGCAGGATAACTTTTTAAATACTCAGAATTGAGAGAAGATGGTGATATACTTTTTTGTTCCTCTAGATACCTACAAAAAATTCACTTAGTTGGAATCCCTCCAAAATTGTTATTTACTCTTCTAATGGTAGGGTAAAAATAGGCCTTTTTTGTGATTTTGTGAAAATTTCAGTTTTCCCAAAGTTTAGCATTTTCTAGCCCCCTCAATTTTGAGAATAGGAAATATATGGTACGGAGATTTTTGTTTCGTCAAAGCCAGTACTACCAGCCCCACTAGTTACATTATTGATTCCATCAATTACAGTGTCTTGTACATCAGCTTGAAAACTGTGCTTTTTTGTAATCTTTAAAACTCTGTAGCCCCTTCAATTTTTGAATAGGCAACTTTTCATACAGGACTTTTGTTTTTCTTTTTTCGAGTACTATACATACCTGCTGGCTTGCCAAATGAAAACCAGACACCCTGTATATATATATGTAAAAAGAACAATCTTCTTTTTCAAATAACTACAATTTCGTATGTTACTCTCGTTCATTCATGAATTCGTAATGTTTATTTTTGTTTGACCCACATAAAGAAATCGACACTATTCGACTATCTCATATTTACCATTCCGATCTTATTTTCTTTAAGTTACGTCATTTCATGTATTATCGACTCGACCATCCTTTGTTAAATGACATCATTTTTGACCATACTCAACATGACTATTTTCCTTTTGTAACGAACGTTGATTTCATTTATCGAATTCATTCACAGATTCATTCGCCCGTTAATCGCCGTTTCATAAAGACAGATAAAACCTAGTCGTATCTTCGTTCGTTTCTTTGTGTATAATAATCTTGAATTTTCTAATTTCACTACCGTTTTTAATCGAGTCAATAAACTCTGCTTTTGATTACGAGTTCACGAAACTTTATTTACGTGCAAATTAGATCGAGTGGAATACCCAGAAATGAACTTACATATATATATATATATGAACTTGAGTTATTAGTGCCAAAATTTTCCTCAAGTTATGAAACAAAAAACGTACAACCCCAGGTCTTTCCACGACACCAAGATTAATAAGTAGATTTTCTATAGAAAAACCTACTTAAAAACCAGGTTCCTGTAAGAAAACAATATTAGACTCGCTGAAAAATATCGAAAAAAACAGGTTTTGTCCAGGAAAATATTATCCCCATTGTCTCTGAAATTGAAAAGTACATCATGATGCCAATTTAACATTTTCTCGTAATTGGTCAACTATTTGGCCATTTAGACCCCATTTTCACGTAAATGTTGTTCAAGAAAATCTTTAGACAAGTGCTTTTAAAAAGCAACGACTTAAATTTTTTTATAACTCCTGAAAAATTCAAAAAGTAAAGGGTTGTATTTAGTCTCCGATAACTATCCGCTAAATAAATTGTTTTCAACGCAGACGTTTTAGAATTAAATAAATTATATCAATATTTCACAACAGCATCTTAAATAAAACTGATTTTTCGAATGATGAATTAGTAGTACGTCGAGGAAAGTAGAGGGCAGCTTACATACAGTACGTAAGTAGTCATTCACTCGTAATATTTCCAAGAAGTTATTGGGCCAAATAGAACACGAAGTACAGAAGTTTCATCTTAACCAAGTAGAGAGGGTTCAATAGTAGAGGAAAAAAATTATAATGCAGTAAAGTATCAAATACAATCTATAATAATAATAATGAGCCACGAAGCACGTATTATTGCTTCAAAAATAATAAATATCATAGGGGGGGGGAAAAAAAATTCGAAAAATATGGATGAAGGACTTACACCGCCCAACCAGAACTACCTAAAAGTAAGGAGGACAGAAGTTGGCAGGTGGTTGAAGGAAATATGTGATAATTATGAGGAATAAAAAAACCAAAAGTGAAATTTCAAAGAAACTAGAATGGCAGTCCTGTAATGGTATTTGTCACAAATATAATGAGACTTTGATTTCTTTTTTTCCATCGTTTTTTAAATCTTTTTGAATTAACTTTTACGTTTTTACGTCGCACTGAAAAACAAACGCGAAACATTCAAGTTATTATTCTAGAGCCCTACTTATGGTTATCAAATAAATGAAAAATGGATTAGAAATCACGTAACTGAGAACGACAACACAACGAAATTAAGCAATGAAAATCGAATAGTTTTGCGCAATAATTTGCAACGCAAAATGGAAAATTTGATACAGAATTGACATGAAAAATTTCGACAACCTTTTATCCAAGAAATTGTGCGTAAAAATGGATCGTTTACGAACAGAATCGTCGTATTCTTTGACGAGCTATAAAACCGTATAGGCAACAGCACCCAGAAAGTGACGAACCAAAATTTTATCATGCAAATAAATATGAAAATTTTCACGATGTAGATAGTGTGCTACTAGATTACTATTAGCTTTTAAGCACCAAAGGCACCATGCAACGTACCGAGTACATGAGTACACCAGAAAAATTAAAAAAAAATCTTTCATCAAATCAACACTTCAACCTTTATTTTAATAAAACGAGAAAAAGGCATAATCGAGCTACAAATGTTATCGCAACAATAGATTTGTTTCGATGGTGAAAACACTTAATTACAGCCATAATATTTAACAAGTATTACGGTGAGCATAATGTTGTTTACGTTCGCTGCCAAATGATTCTTTTACCTTATATGCCGTATAACTGGCCTCGAGCGATCGGTACTTTTTGCCTCAAATCAAATTCTCATTATATATACAATTATTATAATAAAAAAAATTAATTTTTCATCATTGAACAGCTGTTGAAAGCGATGCAAACAACGACGTAGAGAGTGGGTCTGAGGGGTCCGGACAATCCCCTTTAACCAAGGACAAAACCTGGCACTGTCCACTGTTGGTGGAGGTGGTAGTGGTGGTGATGGTGGTGGGTTCCGGGGCGAGTAGAGGGGGGGTCATAAAAAACAGCCAAGAATATGTGGATCCCCCCATAACGGAGCTATTAACTCACTTCATTTCAAATGAATATTGATGGTAGGTAAATTGCTCAAAAATACATAAGATAGGTACAACAATCAGTTAAAAGAACTATTAAGTGGAAAAAATTTATTTGGAGACGCGAAAACGAAACTTTCTGAATTTTATAAATAATGTTCTTGGGGTCGACATTGAGTGAGACCTTCTGGATCATTTATGCAAGTGTACTGAAGCTGGTCAAAATATATCCTCGGAGTACTTTTATTTATTTTTCCTCCAAATCATACCAGCGGAAGAGACGTATCCCTCAGTTAACAATACGTTTTCAACGAACTGTTGAATAAAATGGAAAATAAATCGATCAACAGACTGTGCAAATTGCAAAAAAATAAATTATTCGTCGACACGCATTAATACCCGCCGATACACCTGACACGCGAGTTCAAGTCGTCGGAGGCGGTGGTGGTGGTGGCGGTGGTAACGACGACGACGACGACGACGACGACGACGACGACGAAGACGACGACGGACACAATCCAAGGACACATCCCAAAACCTTGAGCCCTGTGCACCAATTTCGTCGACAATGCCTCTACCCCTCTCTCCAACGCCACCGGCAACCGGTCAACACCAGACAACAGGCGCACAAATCGCATACCTTCGCACCAAAAATCAACTCCTCCCTCGACCACCACCGCCACACCGTCCTATCTTTATCCTTACAAACTCATTCGATGACAATGTGTGTGCCCACACACACACACACATACATATATATATATATATACACGCACACACGCCAACATTTGATCGCCCGCAGACAGACGAGACAAGACGCACCAAAACAGTTTCGGCGAACGACATACCACCGCAGGTGCTAGACAACGCATCCGGATGGGAAACCCGCCCAGCAAGAAACGAATCAAAAAAAGCTAAAACGCTGCTCCGACGGCACAGCATAATAGCTGAGGCCTGAGCAGACACCAAACGGACAGCGCACACAGAGACGGAGGATGTAAACGCACTCTCGCTGTACTCTCCCCATCAGCTTCATCTCACTGTTGCGGGCCAAAGAGAAGTAACCTACCCCACTTCATTCATCATCGCCAAGGTGCACCCAGCACACCACCAATCGACTTTTTCAACCTTTCCTTCATTTTTTTTCTTTCCTTTCCTTTCCTTTTCTTTTCCGCTTCACGTCTCCGTAAATGCAGTTCGCGCGGTACACGATCCACATCTCTCCGCCCTCAACTGGGGCAGAAATAGAAGGGTGGCGAGGGGAGACGATGGCGACGGTAACAAGAGCGAAAAAATCAACATCATCAACATCATCATCATCATCATCATCATCATCATCAACAACAACAACAATAACAATAGAAAGAACAACAACACAAAAAACGGGTAAAATTAATAACGACTCGTCGATGCACTTTCGTGATAAAAGAGATTCCAGACTGCGATCTATCGGACGAGAGTTTTTTTCGTTTTTTGTTTTTGTTTTTTTTTTTAGCCCCTACTCGTTTCCTCCAGCTTAGCACAGCTCGTTTTGCATTCTCTGCACCACACTGCACAGTCTTCTTAACTTCATATCGGCAGACAGACGGAGACACGACGACGACGTTATTGCACTACAAAATTTTCTTATTTTTTCCCACCTCACCCTAGCAGCCCAACCTCCCGCCCAAATAGCTACCTTATACCTCTTGAAAAGCAGACAGACAAGGAGACGTACCATCGTACAGAAATGTAGGGAAAAAAAAATCACGTACACTTTAGGAACTCCTACGAAACAATTACGACGACGCGTCCCTATGTCTGCTGAAGGAGAATGAAAAAAAAACGCTAATAAGGGGGATTTTATGAGGGTGCAGTCTGACAGGTTATTGGTCGATGTTATATACCTGTCAACATGCCAAAGACAACAAACGAGTTTGAATGACATTCAAATATCGCTCTGGCTGAAACAAGAAGAATACAGTTACAAATTAAATTTTTTGGCAAACGTTATTTTATAGGGTCGTCAGAAATAGCGGAAAGAGGGGAAAGAATTACAATGAAAAGTTTATCAACGACAAAATAAACGAGAAAAAAAACTTAACCTAATGAGGGATTCTTGAATACATGCGATCACAAAAAGTGTTTCGACTGAGTATAATGAACGCGACGAAACACATACGAATTTCATTACAATTTCAATAGTAGGCAACAGATAATTTACACTGATATGAACGCCGGAACTGAAAATTAGATAAGGGCACATCCATAGTTCAGATCTATAAAAACCGCGAAAACCGATTCATATTTCAATTCAACGGAAGCAACGGGGTAATTTAAAAAACAAAAACAAAAATTATAAACGGAACGTGACCACTGGCCCTGGCCAGTGGAAATCATTCAAAAAAAGTAATTAATCTAAAAAAAATACAATATTTCTCTTTGAAGACGAGACAAATAAGAGAATAAAACTTCGAAATATACCTTAACCCAGGTCTCGGGTATTGGCCTGCAAAAAAATTTTATTTGTTTACAGACTAAAATTCAAAAGGACAATTTCATAAAACTGTCAATTGAAAACTACAATTTTAAAATTCAAATTCTAAAATGAATGTGGGGACTCACTGGTATGAGGAATAGGGGCTCGGATCCCTCGACGACAGTTGCCGCCCCAAAGGGCTGGCAAATAATCGTCCTTGTGATGTAAAACACACACAAATTACATTCAATTGTAATTACCTTCATGTACATACAGGTAATGTACGAGTATTGAATCGTGACACATCTCAACAATCCGATGATGTCACAATCCGTACACAAACCGGCCCATCATCTTTTATCACCACAAGAGATGACGCAACTGGGCCATTCTCACTTACATACGTATTTGTTACGTACATGTGTCTGAGTGCGTGTAATTAAGCCAGTATACAAACTATCCAAACCGGCTCTAAAATTGCCAGTGTTTGCTTTGGTTTTGGCTTACCTATATGTTAAATATGAAGTGGCTGAACATGCTTAAATTCTGTTGAATTTACCTTCTGGTGAGAATACTTTCTCACAACATGGTATTCCACAGTGGTGACCCCAACATGATTTTTGGCTACGTCGTGAGGTGTCTAGAAGCGCGTTGCGCTTTACAAAATTTGCTTCGGGGCTTTTAGGTTATTAAAGATGGTGAATTGGATCCTAATTTATATGGACTAGTATACATAAGTTATTTTTTGGCTTTTTAAGGTTTCAGCCTACTGGTGCGACCTAGATGATAATGAAGTGGTAAAAAATATCGCATGCGATACTTTCCAACTCTTATCACCATTCCTAAGGTGGTATAATTTATCAAGACAAATTAGACCACCTGGGTATTCATGTAAACAAATATTTTGAACACATTTTAGCTGGGTATCAACACTGTACCACCTGTTTGATCAACACAAAAATTGGTAGCATGTTACAATAAATTGATGTGAATATTTGTTTCAAATGTCATAGCTGTTAATCCAAAATTAAGCATTTCATAGTAAACATAAAAATGAAAATACCAGCCTGTCCACAATAAAATCATTATGTCTGGTCCTTGGTTTAATCTGATAGTTTGTATCAAATTTTGTGACTGACAAAAATTGAGACCAATATCATGGTACCAAAAAAATAAAATAGATATAATTGTAAGTTTAAATACCTACAAGAATTACAGAAAATAGTACCAAAAATTTCTAAAGGTAAAATAAAAAACATACCCACCCCTATCCCTAGAACTTTTGTCAATCTTGGTCTTGATCATGGATTTGTTCATCACTAAATTGCATAAAACCCATTAAGCATGAGTTTTTAAATCTAAAAGATATCAGTACCACTGAATTGATTTCACAAAGCATTAACCCCATTAGGTACCAGAAATTGGAAATTTTGAAAATTTCAACTCAAAAATATCTATTCACATAACACCCTCTTTCATTTTGCAATTTTTACTATCTACAAAACTTCATTTTGTCAAAGTATACATACCGCAACTGAATGTACTCTGAAGAAAAATATTTTATTGTTTTTGAAGACAAGTTGGCATTCTTTGTCACAAATATTTTCCCAATGTACTGAATAAAATGTTTTGAAATTCATACCATATATGAAGAATATCCTACAGGTGGTTTATCGACCACAAAAAGTATAATCCATTTAGCCAAATTGCTGAAATTAAGGCTTAAAGTTGTCTTGCATAAGTGTCTATGGGTGAGTGCATGCGTGAGAGTAATCTTAACATTAGTTATCTGAGTGTGAGTCCTATTGAAAATTACTTATCAAATGAGTAACCAAATAAGAGGCGAAGCTATACATCCGCTAGCTGGTGACTTTGTTTATCTTAATGTTAGCAGATTCATCCCAGACATTCATTTTTTTTCCTATTGAAAGAAATAAGATAAAAAAACTCCAGCGCAGCAAGCCTCGCTGGAAAAAGTAGGTTTTCCAGAGAAGGAATTATGAACTTTGCTGGTCACATTAACTGACCTTAAGTTTATAAGCGTTAATGGTATGTTATGATTGTATGAAATGTGTTGACTGCTGACAAAATATTAGATAATGTGAAATATAACTGCATTTTTTCTTGAAAAAATGAAAAATAAATTAAGATGATAAAGTATGGAACACATCATACAATTTAAAATAAATCCAAGAAAATATAATAAAGTTATGAAATAAAAAAAAAAAACATAAGCATGTGGTTAATTTTTGTAAAAAGAAAAGTTCAGGCAAATTAGAAAGAAGAGGGAAAAAAAGCTTTACCAGAACTACCATCCGGTTGATCCGCATAAAAATTAGTAGCATGCTAAAATAGATTTTAGAGAATATTTATTTTAATTTCTTACATATGGTATTCCGCATTTCATGACCAATATAAAAACAAAAATAGCAACCGCCTAGCCAATCTGTGCCAAAATTTGAAGTGTACTACGAATCAAAATAAATATTTTCTCCAAATTTCGTGGCTATTGGTGCAAAACTGAGCATTTTATAGCCAAAATAAAAACAAAAAATGTGGTACCAGAATTACCGTCTGGCCAATCCACATTAAAATCAATAGGTCTGGTCCTTGGCTTAGTAAAAATGTTTATACCAATTTTTGTGATTATTGGACAAAAACTTTGACTTGTACCTTGAGAACAAGAAATTTATTTATACCTATATATATATAAAAAAATTTATATATATGTAAGAATATGTATTCACATTCTTAAAATAACCACAGTTTCTATCTGTGTTTCGCACTCGCTGATATAGTGAGTTGCAGAAATCTCTCATATATATATATATATATATATATATATATATATTAGATTTGTATTATATTCATCTATTGATGGATTTTAAGTATGGAAAGATGAAAGATGTGTCTACATGATTCTTCATTATTTTCTAAAGAGCTTACAAATCCATCAATACATGCCAAGCTAGTGGGATGATCTTGAGGAAGACGGAGTGCTAATTAGTAAACAATCAGCTCAGTTCTTTCCCTAGTGCGGCTCCCCCTCGAAGAATGGGGATGTAAGAATATGTATTCACATTCTTAAAATAACCACAGTTTCTGTCTGTGTTTCACACTCGCTGATATAGTGAGTTGCAGAGATCTCTCATATATATATTAGATTTGTATTATATTCATCTATTGATGGATTTTAAGCATGGAAAGATGAAAGATGTGTCTACATGATTCTTCATTATTTTCTAAAGAGCTTACATATATATATATGAATTAGAATTATTGGTGACAAATTTTTCCTGAGGTCACAAAATGAAAAACGTACGTATCCTCAACTCTGGGGGCTAATACCGCACTAACCATAATAAGTAGATTTTCTAAAGAAAACCTGATTTAAAATATTTGTTCTGAATTTTGAAATTACACAGTTTGAAACAATTAAAAACATAATTTGACTTGGAGGAAATACAGTCTTGTCAACATACATGAAAACTAGTAGAATGTTACAATCAATTATAATAAATATTGGTTAAAAATTAAAAATTTTAGAGCCAGACTAGAAATGAAAAAAAATATCTTTACCGGAAGTACCGTCTGGTCAATCCGCACAAAAATTGATAGTAGCTACAATAAATTATAATAAATATTTTTTTCAAATTTCGTACATATTGTTCCAAAATTCCGCATTTTATGACCAATATAAAAACAACCGTCTGGCCGATTTATGCCAAAATTGGTACCATATTACAACAAATAATGATAAATAATTGCTCCAAATTTCGTAGCTATTGATGCTAAATTGAGTATTTTATACTTAAAATAAAAACAAAAATTGTGGTACCGGAAGCACCATGGGACCAATTCACGCTAAAATTTAAAGCAAATTATAATATTTGTTACAAATTTTTTAGCCGCTCGAAAACTGGTAATTTTATAGCCAAAACAAAAATGAAAATAGCCATACCGGAAGTACTGTACGACCAATCCACACTAAAGTTTATATCAAGTTATAATAAATCATAATGAATTTTTATTTCAAATTTTGTAGCTGTTAGTCAAAAATTAGAAATTTTATAGCCAAAACAAAAACGAAAATTGCCATACCGTAAGATTTGAAAATGCCTTCCGTAGGTCACTGTTGTCTATTAAAATGTTTATTGAATGGCAACAGTAATCCATGGCCTTCAAATTTTGAAATCATTAGATGGAATGTTTCAGTATATACGCCCAATTAAGTCACGAAGAAGACTATTAAATATAGGTTCCTCATTTTAACCTCTGCCTAAAGTCTTTTTTCAAGCTTATTTCCACATTTTAAAAGCAAGAAATACAATCAATTCATAGAAATTATCGAAGATAAAGTACAAATATATCCACAAATATATTTGTAAGGGCATATCTTTTGGAGAAATAATACGGTTAAAAAACTGAAATCTTCTTGAATTATAAAATTGTTTCTTACTCAATTAAGAAAACTTAAAAAATAAGTCAAATATTTGGTGATATTTTGCGGTATTATTGTCTAACCTGTCTGTTAGACGGGTACTTCAGCTTGTTTGATAGGTGTAAAAGAAACAACAAAAAAATTTATTATTGTTGTTCTCTTATCTATTTGTTCTTTCATTCATAATCATAAACAAATCGAGAAAACTGTTTGCTAAAAAGTAGGTATGAGAAAAACAAAATCTACAAATAATGTACGCACACAGCATATAGTTAACAGTAAATATATAATTTTTTAGGTAAAATTTCTTCTCAATTCTACAAACCATTTCCTACTGAAAGACGTCTCTTCTTTTCTTTTTCTTTTTTTTGTTGATTGTTGGTTACAGCACGATTTGCTTTCGAAAATGACAAATTTATTTTTTCCTCCCTTCGTTAATTAACGTCGAGTTACAGCAAAAACAGTACTTATCGTCTGTATTTTTTTTACCTTGGTGAACAATCGCTCGTGAAACGTCGAGCTAAAACAAATGTTATTTTCGACCTTGCAAGCTCGCTAGTTCAATTCACGAACTTCACAAAAAAAAAAACAAATTTCCAATTTTTTCACCGTCTTGTTACCAACAAGCCACAGCACGAAGAAGAAACGCCTTAATGAACACACGAATACGAGGACCGTCAGGTGAATCATATTTTAAGAATCGGAGGGAGTGAGAGGAAGCGAAAAAATTTAAATCATATTTTGAGCAACGAAATAAATTACATAATTTATACATCTAACTAAATAAATTTTCCTCAATTCTACAAACGCAAGAGTGCTACGGAATTAAAAATTTGGAACATTTAGAATTTAAAAATTGATTATTTCTCAATTTGGCTTAGTACGATTGACATAAAAAATAACAATTACGATAAAAATGATTTTTTTTTTTTTTAAATTCAACTTTGCGTGAAAATAAATCTAAAACACTCATATAAAAACACAGCGATCGCGATCGCAGCTCTTTGCTGGTCACACAGAATACTTCATGAAATTGAAATTGAAATTGAAATTATTATAGGCAAGCAGAATAAAATCATACAAAAATAGGTGAAGACGACGGTGGCGTAGCGAAATCAAGATTCTAGAGGGTCTTTTCAAACATTAAATTCACGAATTCTTTTTGTTAGCCACTAATAAGTGAAGAATTATGAAAATGGTTTAAAGACTCATATCCCCTTCGTCGCTACGCCACTGGATAACAGCATGGCGCTCTGACAAAATCCAAAAAACATCAAAATAACCGAAAAATCTCGATTAATTCTGGGATGAATTTTCATGCACAGATTCCCTTACCATAAACACATTTACACATCACGACCTCCGACTGAATAGGAACCGTAGAGGGAGGCTATAATCTCCAAAGTCATCTTTGATTACATTATTGCTAAAATTTTGCTTACGTCTGTATGTCTGACAGAGAGTATTATAATGCGCCATCATAAAGCATACCAAATCATAAAACAACATAAACAATTTTTCTTTTTATTAAAATGTAAAACTTAGTGATTTTTTCACTGTTTTTCACGATAGAACTCAATATTAACAAAAATGGTTGGACCGATGCAGTCAAAATTAGTGATCAAAATATTTTCAATTTCAAGGCATTAGGTAGACTCACGTAAAATGGCTTAATTTTATGAAAAGAATTTGATGGAGCCTTTCTGCTATCATCCAGGGCAAAGAGAGATTAAAATACGATATGAGGAAGACGCATAATAGAAACGAAAAAAAGAATCTAACCCTTAATTGCTTAGAACTGTCAGATTTTTCGCAGCACTTATAATGTTTTAAATTGAAAAAAACAAAAAACCAAAATCAAAACAAACAATCCTAAAAAAAAGGCGTGCGAGGGTCCCCCCTCACATATTTAATGTGTAACTGTAAAGATTCAGCTGAGCGCCGCCAGCTCGCCACAGATGTCTGCTTATGAGTGTGTGTGTGTGTGTGTGTGTGTGTGTGTGTGTTTGATTTTAGTATCTTGGTCGGACACACACCTGACTCCTCACCAGCTTTAGTCGGACTAAAAACGTTGGTCGGACACACACAAGGTCCGACCAACGTTTTAACTGTTTTTTTTGGATTCAGGGGGTTATATTTGCATTGAAAAAGTTGGAAAATGTTAGTCTTGTAAAAAGTCCGACTAGCATACTTATGGCCCACTCATCAAATGTTACACCCCGTGTGTGAAATTTTATTTTGGAATTGACAATAGTACTACGTTGGTCGGACTTCTGTGTGTGACGTTGGTTAGACTTGAGTCTGCTGGTATGTTAGTCAGACCTTTTAAAATCAACGTTGCCACAGTTTTGGTTATGATGTGACAGCTGCAAATAATAATAATACTGGATAATAAAGGAAAAAAAAAAAAAAAAAAAAATTTTCCAGTTGACGTTGACAAGAGATTTTTTTTAGTCAGTACTTGTGGTCTGTCTTACGATAGATGCAAATGATATTAAAAAAAAAAAAACATTTTCAAGTCAACAGTAAGATGAGAGTTAACCTTGAAATTTACCAATTTTAGTGTAAAATTTAATAATAAAAAAAAAATACACACCCGTTGATATTGATGTATGTTCTATTGAATTATTTTCTTTTCTGTTCATTCTTTTGTTGTTTCTTCCCGTGAGTGTTCTATTTTTTTTTTTTTATTACACGTGGTATTATATTATAAGATGATTACATGTAAAAAGGCAGTGACAGAGAATGGTAAATGGCATTTGATTAAAATAATTGAATTTTTTTGAACTACCTACCTATCCTGGATAAACTGTGTAGCATTTTTTACTAGGTACATATGTTATAGAAACGTGGATCTAAGGTATGGTCAATATACCGGGAATTTTATTTCAAAAACATGGTCTTACAAAATGAGCTACTTGACCTAGCAAGCTATCTTTATTTTCTGAAGATCCAAACCAAGATAAAAACTTCACGTAAAGTTCTAGAAATATCTGTCAGGCACTTAGACGACACTTTGTTAGGCCCACATGGAAATGATTGAGAAATTGAAAATGTGGACTTTTTTCTTCTGTTTGTTTAAAAAAGTAGTACGCCTATGCATCAGTTATTAAGAAAACCCCCGAATTAGAATATGTATAAAAGTAACAGAAGTTGTAGAGAGTGTCAGGAAAATTTTAAGGTTGGTAAATTGGGGGGTGCGAAGGTTTGAAAGGATTAAAAGTTAATGAAATGATGATCAAAATCCTTCTCAAACTTGAATGAAAGGAGTGACTAGGAAAGAAAACTGCTTATCAAAAAGAACTAAGGAAATAATGAAAAAAACTCTAGAGCAGCAAGCCTCGCTGGAAAAAGTAGGTTTCTGAGAAAAAAAATTATGAATTTTGATAGTTAAAATAATTGTTTTAAAGCTTATAATGAGTAAATGGTATGTTATGATTAAATGAAATTTGTCAACTGTTGACGAAATATTAGACATTGTGAAATTTAGAATTATTTCTTGATATGAAAAAATCAGATCTTGAGGAAGCTCTACCGGAAATATTGTCAAACCAAAACTGATAGCCAGTGGCGTAGTTATGGGGGGGGGGGTATGGGGTTAAACCCCCAAAATTTTTTTTAAACAACAATTTTGTACACTAATAATTTTTTTTCAAGTTTGTAGTTTTTAGCAGTCGAAAACCTCCTATCAAATTTGGTCTGACTTTCACAATAGGGAATGGGACTTACATAGTTATTTGTTTCATGATCTCCAGATTCCAAAAATACCCATCTCGCATTTTCATATTTCTTTATTTATTTTATTTAATTTTTTTTTTATTCCGGCCTATATTTTTTTGGGAAACAAAAACAGACAAATGGCTGAACCAATAAGGCTGAAGTTTGCACCAGAGGTCAGTTTCAGTGTAAGAAGGGTCTGATAGAAATTTTGAGTCAATTGGTTTAGCGTTTTCGGAGATATTGGCCAAAATATAGCTAAAATGAGCAGGTTTTTAAGGTTCATTATACCACACCCCTGTGCCACAAATTGAAAACCTGCTTTTCTAGCGGGGCATGCTACGCTAATATTTTTAAAATTTTCTTTTCATTGAAAAAAAAACAATTCTAGCGCAGCATGCTCCACTAAAAAAGCAGGTTTTCAATTTGTGGCACAGGGGTATGGTGTAATGAACCATAAAAACCTGCTACAAATTCGTACTTTGGGATTTTGTAAAAATAATGTTTTCATTTAGCCAATATCCTTGGAACCGCTAAACCAATCGGCTCCAAATTTCTATCAGACCTTTCTCACACTGAAACTGACCTCTGGTGCAAATTTCAGTCTTATTGGTTCAGCCGTTCGTCTGTTTTCATTTCCCAAAAAAATATAACCCAAAATAAAATAAAATTAAATAAAATAAATAAAGAAATATGAAAATGCGAGATGGGTATTTTTGGAATCTGGAGATCATGATACGAATAACTATGTAAGTCCCATTCCCTATTTTGAAAGGCAGACCAAATTTAATAGGAGTTTTCAACTTTGTCGAAAACCTGTTATAAAGGTTGGGGGTCAAGCTTTCCCTGAACCACAAACTTTATATAAAATGTAAAATAATGCAATAAAACCTCTGAACATAAATTCCTACACTTGAAAGAACTACGATTGATTAAGCAAAAAATCTACCCTTGAAGTTTTAGCTCTAAATCAACTCTGTTTAAACTCAGTTCTCAGTTCTACTCCATGGATTTATTTCAGTGTCAGTTCTGTGAAGTGGGAGAGAAATTGTTTGATAGAAAGGAAAAGTTGAAATATAAAAATCATGTAATACACATATGACTACATCTTTAGAGGAGAATGTTTCATCAAAACTTATTCACTAATTTAGGTTAAAATTTCAAGAAACTGGACATTATTTGAGAAGTTTTTTTTTTTGGAGATTTCCAGTTCTGGATAGAGAAATCAAATAGCCTCCTCAAATAAATTGTGTCAAACTTCACAGAAATTAATACCTGGGTCAAAATAACAAACCACCATATTGGATAAAACACTTAAACTTTGCTGGACACTGAGTTGACACTGTTGGTGAAGGATATATAGGTATTTGTTTTTGTTTTTTTGTTTTTCTCAAATAAATTGAAAGATGAAGCTTTTGGTTGATTAGTTTGAGAATAGGAAAAATTGTGCATCAATATGGTGTTTAACTTATCATAGTGGTTGACATTTTTGGCCTCAGTGTCTGGTTCAATTAGGATGCTTAGGATGTTGAGAACAAATAATATGGTGACTACTCATCCCTTGATTATTTTTGGAGGTATCACATTTAGTCAGAAACAAAATTGATCTAGGTTTTGCAATCTTGGTCAGAGTCTTGTAAATTGACAAATTCAGAGTGTTTCCCTTGAATAATAATTTCCTAATTTTAAAAATTACAAATAGATAGTTCTTTGACATGCATTTATCCAAAAAAATTGGGGAGGTTTGATTTTAGGTGACCAAACAGAAAGTAGTCATATTCTATTTGGATGAAAAAAACTATTAGTGCTTTTTGATAACTCCATAGTCCCATTCTAATTAGAAAAAGACAAAATTAGTTTTCTAAAGAAGCTGATCTATTGACAATAATTAATTTCTTTTTACAACAATTATTCTTTCTACCCATATTTCCATGAAAAACTGTGGCAACATTGCATTTATGTCTTACTAGGGACATAAAAGAACAGGTGATGTGTACTCTTGATGTCTGACCAATGTTCATGAGGAGTCAATTTCAAATAACACAAAGGTTTGACTATAGACTGATATGATTTCATTTTTGTGTGTAAAAACACACACACACGCAGTCTAACCAACATACTGTTACAGTATTTTTTTATTATTGTGTGTATAGCTTTGTGGGTTGGGCGGTTTTTTCAATGTTTTGAAAACTACGACATTCTGCTATCAAGCAACATTCTAACCTCAAAAATAAAGATTTTTTTTTGGGTCTTACTAAGGCAGTTAGGTGTCAAGGTCCAACTAAGATACTATAATCACGTATGTGTGTGTGTGTGTGTGTGTGTGTGTGTGTGTGTGTGTGTGTGTGTGTGTGTGTGTGTGTGTGTGTGTGTGTGTGTGTGTGTGTGTGTGTGTGTGTTATATGACAAACAGAATTTGAAACTGGACAGTGCGCCATGCAGTTTTTTTATGCAATCTCAACTTTTTCATATCTAATATTTTTTTACACCTGGGAGGAAGTGGACTAGAGAGCAAGAATGTTTACACATTAATAAGATAGACTACAATGATTGTTAGATTTATTTTTACTTCTACAATAGTCAAAATATATTAGACAAGATCATGAAATGATGGGTACAATAGCTACATTTAAAATACATATTTAAAAAAAAAAAAAAAAACACTTAAATTAGTGAATTTTTAGTTGACTTGAAGGAAATGTTCCATCCGTAATTAGAGATTATCTAGTTTTTCCAAAATTTTTCTTCTATAGATTTTTTACTTCATAAAAACAAAGCTTGATCTTTTTGGGTAACAGAAAAACATACTAAAATAAGAGACCGAGTTAAGGTTTTGGCTTGACTGAGAATAATTATTTTTTATACAGGCGGATATCTACTTTTATAAATTCTATATTCTGTTTTTTATGTATGTCACCAGCTTGATTCAGTTATAAATTATTTAATATACTATTCTTTATGTTCATATCTGCATAAAAAATGGTAGCAGATCAAACAACTACGGGTGGGTAGCTGGGCAATAATGACAAGGTGAGGACTTATCTTTCTTTGAAAAGCGAAGAAATCAACATACTCGCATCAGCTTCTTTATTTGAGAATTTCAAAAACCTATATATTGGTTAAGATAAGTGATGGGCAAATATATGGGCTGTTGCCCCGTTAAGTTTGGTGGAAATAATTATATTCACGTTTTCACATGAACCTAAAAACTTTTTTTTTTCTGCTTGATTGTTTTTCTGTAAGAGTGTCTCCCTCAATTTCTCCCAATAGCCACGTTGCTTTAGTTACTCTATCTCTTTTTAAAAACTCACAACGCAATTTAAATAAATAACTCATTGTGTGTAGGAAATACGAATGTTATTGTCGCACTTTACTAATCAATTGACACTAAACTCCAACGAAACTATCGCAGCTCATTTAGGTTTCTTTGAATCGAACCGAAAGATACCAACGGATAAACTCGTGTCTTGTAGTAGTTCCAAGTTTCCACGCATGTTTCAAGCATACAAAAAGAGTAGAGAAACGGATGTTTGAAGTGAGAACATATTTCAAGAAGAACGCTTCTCTCGAAACCGGTTCTTTTGAGAGGACGAATTGTTCACAAGCAACCCATCACGTGTGAAGAGTAATTAAACTTGAGTATCCGGACTGACAAACGATTGGTCTCGGGAAATTCCAAGAAAATGATGGATTAGCCTACAATATAAGAGGAAACTTACTCTTTCAACCTCTAGTACACGTCTGGCTCATAGCTGTTAGTGTTATCAAATAGTCCGGCCAACTGCAAGTACGAGTAACAGAGTAGCGAATCTTGGTCGAAGGTACATTAAAAAACACCACCCAGGAAAAATACTACTTCGAAAATAAGGACAGAAATAAGTAGTATAGCCGAAGGAATAGTTGTCAATGGTGGCCAGGTGCTGTTAACAGAAAATGGATGGTGAAAAACTGTACACAGAAGAAAAAAACCGGAAACAACATCAGGCAAATAAACGGTTAGTTATCTTTTATATGATTCCCCATCGCGACGAAACGATTTGCATTTGAAATGGCTGAAAGAAAGCATAGATTACTGGTGGCACCACGTGATGGCGCACTCACATCGATTAAAACTCGATGCCAATTCGATAGCAGCAGTGAATTTTAAAAAACAAGCAAACGTACTCGGCCGATGAGACACGCAGCGAAAAAGAAACGATTGTATTCGAAAACCAAATTAGAGCGTCGTCCGCACGACTTTCTTCAAGGCACCAATAAAATTAATACAGTTTTACGCAAAAACAGGCATCAACTAGAGACAAATGCCGTCACGTACGTTACGTGTTGGCGAAAAACTACTGGATAACACCACCGACTTTTCTCCGAAAATGCCTATCTCGCCAAGAAGAAAAGGCTGCAGCTTATCACCGATATTCTCGGGACGAAGAAAAGAAAAGCAACTGCAGGTACGTATGATAGGTATATTATGCAGAATACCTACACACTGTACACTTCGACGCGTGTCCATTAACTCAAAAACAGAATGACGTCATTGAAAATAGATTAGGAAAAGAATTCGGACAAAAATTGACGAAATTAGAAATTTGAAGCGAAAAAAATGGATTTAACAACCTCAAGTATAACAACGCTCGGTGAATAAAAATCGGAGACAGAAACAAAGGGCGAACTGTAGCCTACTTTCAAATTTTAGGTACGCACTAAAAATATATTTTAATTATAGATGAGTAGAAAAAATACGTCTTACCAACTCCGTTTTTTCTTTAGAAAATGGTCATTTAACCTTCAGATTCATGCTACTATGCTAATGAAGATAAACAGAAGCGGAAAACAACCATTTTCTGCAGCAGTAGTTGTTTCCCAGGACTGTGTCAACCAAATTTGGAGTTTTTATATCAATTTTTATTTTTTCTATTCACGTAATGTAAAAAGAAAAAAAAATTGCAGAATTAAAGACTAGAAAACACTGATGATAAGAAGGAAGATCATTGATTAAATGGTAACTTTTATTCCGATTTGCTCTGCATAACTGCGAGAGCGAAGCCAGTTTAAAGTTAGTCTCATCTATAAAATTATTTTTTCCATTCTAATTAAAAGAGTTTCCATTCACTTACAAATTAAAATCATAAAACTTATCAACACTGAGAAAAAACTGAAGTCGGGGCTTATGTGTAGTATAACCTAGTGTGCTTCAAACTGATACCTACTATAGGCGATGACATAGATTTTTTAGGGAAACTGGGCACCTCCTATAATTTTCTGAGGGGACCAGCCTTTTTAATAATTTTGTTAATTCAAGTATATAAATACATACTGTGGGATGCCGTGGTATGCGCAGGTGTACAACCACTATTCGACCTCATGTATGTGTGAGCCTTGCTCAGTATAAAAATTAGATTAGTAGTGGTGAGCTACAAACCCATGTGTACCAAAAGAGTGTTTGCCCTATGTAATGTAGGGACAGACCACACAACCTACCAGCGAGTGCACAAGTAAACCCGTCATCACTGGTAGAAAGTTGCCACACTACTCTCCCCCAGTATGTTTCCAGGGGAAACGGACGATGATAAATGCGTGCAAGACGCCAGTGTGCCAATTTGGAGGTTCTCAAGGGTTTTTAAGCCCGAGGCATCTCCTTGTCACTGGTGTTGTGTGAGGGTCGATTGCTGTTGTCTGAGCAAGAGTTGATCGAGCCACATTTTGACTGAAGGAGAGAAAGAGAGAGAGAGAAAGAGAGAGAGAGAGAGAAAGAGAGAGAGAGAGAGAGAGAGAGAGAGAGAGAGAGAGAGAGAGAGAGAGAGAGTAGAGTCATGTGGACTCAACACTGAGGGTGTGTAACCTTATGGGTTCAACGCTGGTGGATGAAAAGCGGAACTCAGCAGGTTCAACACTGGAAGAGGTGGTATAGACATCAACTGCTCTGTCAAGTGAGATAGTCTGAGGACAGTGGCTCATTGCTAATCCTTAGTCAAAACTGTAACCAGGTACGTGTATTGAATAAAGAATAGAGCAATATACGATAGCCTATCCTAGTTGTGTCATGTGAAGCATGAGAAGGTAGGTGGAAATTGAACAGTGCCAATAAGGGGCAACGAGGTCTGAGTAAGTCATTGAAGACTGTTCCACCAAGACTCAGCTGGACAAAGGGACTATGGAGGCTTGGTACAAGAGCAGGGTTACCATGAATGCAGTGGCTCTCAACTTGTGTAAGGACTGCCAGAGATGGAAGAAGCTCTAGTTAGTGGAGCTGTAAGAGCAGCAACAGTAGTTGGCTCTATGATCGCAGTGTCTGTAGACTGCGATTTGAAGGGCTGCTGATGGGTGATTGCTTCATCAGCAGTGATGGCTCAATAATTGCGAGTTTGCTGAGTGTTGTATCAACAGGGATTGTCGGATCACCGAGGGTAAGCTGCGATAGAGCAGACATAGAATGACAGTGTCATCAACATGACTGTCATTGAGTTGAACCAAGTGGTGCTGGTAGGCACTTGGTTTCTCACCAGGTTCACAGACTGTCTGTTCAAGGAATTGCCATACCTGCATGTTGTTCAAGGGTGAAAACTCCTCAAGAATCAACTGGCGGAGGTTACTCCCATGTTTGCTGAGAGGGATTGGTGCTATACAGTGAGTTGGAGACTACGTTAGCTACCAATGGTGGGAGCAAGCCCGAGATGGCTAAGAACATCTGGTGCTCCATGGTATTATCATAAGCGCGAGCCAGGTTCTCAGTCTGTTGCAGCCAAAGCCGCACATTCATCACGTTGAAATGTGGCAGAGCATTCAATGTGTAAGGAGGGGTTTGGGCCACCACTGAGATATTTGGTGTGGCAGTCATGGTGGATGCCAATTGCCATTGTAGAACAGGCGATAAGTCAAGCAGGGTATGATAATCATCCTGCTGATGCAGGAGTCTGGATGTTCCCCCTCCAAGAGGCTTAGAGGATGTCGGTGTGTTGGAGGAATGGAGAACTGCTGACAACGATGTGATTGTGCCGGTAGTAAGGGGAGGTGTGGACATATTGGAAGGTACACCAGTGGCCTCAACCCTCGAGGATCTCCCACTCTCTGGTGTTGTTGGGGTCTAGAAGACTACTACTAACTCAATTGGCCATTTGCCAATAACTGAACTTTGTTCACACATCGGGGTTACCACTTGTGGGATGCTGCAGTATGCGTAGGGGTACAACCACTATTCAACCTTGTGGATGTGTGAGCCTTGCTCAGCATAAAAATTAGATTATTAGTGGTGAGCTACTAACCCGTATGCACCAAAACAGTGTTTGCCCCACACAACCTACCAGCAAGTGCACAAGTACACGCATCACCACTGGTAGTAAGTCGCCACACATACCAACTAAAATAACATTTTTTTGTAATAAGTAAATAATTTTACTCCATAAACTAATAAATTTTAACATTATTTTTGTCTTCATACAGGGCTGAAGAGAGAAAATCTGTACCCAGGGGTCATGTAGACAGTTGTGTTCCAAAAATATTTCTGAGTGGACTTTATTTTCTTTAAAAGTACCTATAAAACAATTTTGAGAGCAAAGCGATTGAAAAAATAATTTTTAGGTGTTTTTTGTAATCTAGAACATTCATATTAGGTATATTATTTGACAGTCTTTGTTTTTCAAAGTTTCTAGATAGTACACTGCACAGAGCCCAGTTTGGAACACCCCTGCATATACCTGAATGTATTTCAGCAAACTGACAGTGCTTGGGTGAATGATTTGCCCACAATCATTCCTTCATCAGCCTTTAAATTTTTTTTTTTTTTTTCAATAATAACAATCCACTTATCTGCCTGGGTGTAATTGATCTGGACCCACTGTAACTCTTTTTCACGTTATTTTCATTCTCCCACCACAATTTTGGTAAATATCAGCAGCATTCTGGCATTCTACACGTTCAGTCCTTTCTATTGATAACTTCTTCATATGAATCTCTCTATCCCCTCCAACACAAAATAGAGAAATAGGTGCTGTGATTTTACCATATTAAAGGATGGTTTATAATCGTTCATTCATTCTTTATCATCCAATGTGTAAAAAGTTCACTAAAGAGAAACACTGCATTATGGTTTATACTGTTTCTCTTAATTTATTGTCTAAAAGTTAAAATTTCCCAACTTTACAGAATACAGTGTTATGTACCACATTTACCCCCCATTTTTTGCCATTACAAAACGTCTTTGTACATATTTTTAGACCACTAACAGTTTCTCACACATTCTCTCTGCTCTTTCCCACACCTATAGGTACCTGCCACCTTTTACACCCCTAAATTGATCTCACCTGAATATATGCCAAAACGAGAGCAATAAAATCTACATTTTACAACCATGTCAAGGTTGACTTTAGACAAACACTTTTAACTACTAGACTAACCAGAACATCTATTGTTTTTCCATGTTTTTCCAATATTCTTTTAATAATACTGTGGACCGCCACACTATACGTCGGCACATAACAATACTCACTCCCTCGATCACCGTCACCCGGCACTGTGGCCGAGTGAGTACGGTGCTGCCTTTTGTGGTGGTGAGCGAGGGAGGTTTTTAGGTGTTCGGCCGGTACGGGTTCGAATCCCCGTACCGCCTGAACACCTAAAGTGGTGACCCCGACGTGATCCGGGAGATGGAATATTCACGCCATCTCTCGGACACTAGGCGAACTACCGACTGTACTGTGGTGCGTCACACCGCCGGTTCTCTGCGTGACGGCGCTGGTGGATGTATGCCACGGAGCGGTGATGTATGGGCGGGGCATCACCACGTTCTGGTGTACGTCCCTACCTAGGCGCCTCCGTATGGGAATTTGTATTACGCTCCGCTATACTGGGGGGGGAGTGGTGTGGCGACCGCCACACTATACGTCGGCACATAACAATACTCACTCCCTCGATCACCGTCACCCGGCACCGTGGCCGAGTGAGTACGGTGCTGCCTTTTGTGGCGGTGAGCGAGGGAGGTTTTTAGGTGTTCAGCCGGTACGGGTTCGAATCCCCGTACCGCCTGAACACCTAAAAATACAAATACAGGTAAACACAGAAAACAATACATAAAAAACTTAATTAAGTTTTAATCAGTAAAATATCGAGTACATTCCTTATGGAATCCATTGTAATCCAAGATGCAAAAATACGTATATTATAAATATCCGCTGACACCCTGTGTGTTCCAAAAATATTTGTACCCAAAATACCAAAATTTGTAGAAATCTTTCTATTAAATTAAGGGTTTTGACAGCCTCGCTTACTCCCCTATAGGAAGCTTCCACACTTAACCTGCCAAAACCCCCAAATATGTATCGAAAAACTAAATCAATTTTCAGAGAAAAATCACTTACAATCAGGCTGCTCTTGAAGCAAACATTTCTTTAGTCAAACTTATAATTTGGCTATCTCAAGTTAACTTAGTCTTTGATACGAAATCTACATCATTTTTCTCCCTGTGAAGAAAGTCAATTTTAATATCTTATTATTTTACTTTTGCCTATTGCAAAGGCATTTAGAGGTTAAAGTCGAATATTTTCTCATTTAAATTGTGAATTTTAATATAATTAAAATTCCTCATTTTGAGAAAAATAAAACTTTCTTTCATTTGCCGTCAAAATCTTCTCTGTTTGAGTCTCCTTAAAACAGAACAAACCTCATTGCTTTCGCCCCATAACAACAGATTAGAGATGTGAGAATAGAGATGTGAGTTTAAACACTACTTAATGCATATGACGATTATCCAATTTTTTTTTAGTGGTTATTTTGATTTTCTCAGAAAATCAGAGCCCAAATGAATCACCACCTTTGATCCTCTCTCCAGCCCTGCCCCCATTAATTTTATAAACATTAGCGTTTTTGGGACACTCATTCAGGCTGGGTCATGATTTTTTGTCTGTAAAATACCAAGTCTCATTAAACAAGTTCTGGATTCTCACTTGATGAAAATTAAACTTTTGATTCATTGTGTTTTTTAAATTTACACTTTTCCTCCAAATATTTCAAAGGGAGAAAAAACTGGAAATTTCTAAAAAACATAAAAAAACTTTTCTTCTCAATAGTCATGTCCTCCCTGAAATTTATGGTGACCGTGTCGAAAAAAGGGGTTGCGCTACGGGCATGCTAAAATCTTCCAAATCATCCTTTACACTTATAAATATTGTATTATTGCAAAACTTAACTTCACACAGCCACAACTCTGTTCCCTGGTTGTAATCCACGAATTATTAAAGAAATGATACCCGAAAGATACATAACCTGCATTTACATATCATAGGGAAAGACTAGATGACGGCGGTATAAAAAGTACTCTTTATAATTCTGACGTAGAAAAATATACATAAAGAATTTACAAAATACAGGAGCAATAAAGTTTGGAGATGCTGTACGTTTCAAGTTGAAAGTATTTCTGAGAGCTCAGCTAAAAATTAGTTCCTCATATACTTAGTTTTATTACATGTTTTGCCAGCAGATGTAAGTCGCAACCCTTACCTACTGAAAATGGAGACTGTGTAAGTGTCAGATGAGAAAACAGTAATGATAGTGTAAGGGGGATGACTTGTCTCGCTTTTAGTAGTAAAATAAAATATGTTGAAGTTATTTTAGGGCATTTCTTGATGTTTGGTACGAGGTATAACACAGAAAAGTAAAAAAATCTATTGAATTTGTGTAGTTCATTCGCAATTTCAGAGCTAACTTTAATTGAAAAATAAAGCGGGAGTGCTCGTATTCGCACTTCAGCCACTGGAATTGGAAGTTTGTGATGATGTAAGCGTCGATAGTCCATCAAGACTGCCAGCGATTGTGAATAAATAAACAATTGGTTACCACTTTTTGTTTAAAAAAATAAAATAAAATAAAATATGATAAAAAAGGGTAAAAAAAAGTTGAATTTTTTTATTGTGACTGTCATTCAAGATTTTAGTGAAATTTACATGTCGGTGACGGAAGCTGTAACGATATTTTCGTATTGTTCATAATATGAAATATTTTCGTATTACTAATTATCATCATCATCATTACTCTCTCTCTATTTTTCTATTATTTCCCATTCATTATCTCTCACGTCAATTCTTCAAGTCAAGACTTGTTTGATGACATCATTTCCTACATAAACAGTTACTGTGTTTACTCATAAACAATGAACTCATCTTTTGTTTACACTGTTTCTGCAATCTTGCATATATACTAATTTCTACTAATTTATTTGTGAACACCCATTTTATGTCATATTCTTACAAGACCATTGGTCATACTTACTGTACATATATTTCTATTAACTAATAAGATCAAAACCCTTCTCCAATACTCTGTAAATTCGCTTGAACCTTCCTCTTTTTACTTACTATATAATCTCATGTTTTGTACTATTTCATACATTCTAATTCATTCTACTTAATTCTAATTCTACTTCAATCAAGTTTACCTTTTGATTACTCTGTTACACTAATTCTTTTAATCTTTGATGTTTATTACTGTTACTCTTCTATAAAGTTTATGTCTAATACACCTTTTTAACTAACTTGTGTATTTGATTGTTCTGTTACGATATATAACCGTCACAGAAGCGTTAACATTAATATTATTCTTTTTTTTTTTTTTTTTTTTGTAAATAATGATAATTTTGATTTTCGAAGGTATAACCTGGGAAAATATTGACAATTATATTAGATCTTATCGTTTGTTAAACATTATTTCAACTTTTGCACTCATTCAATACGGTACAACATTTGTTGAGAACTATTGTGCACACTGGGAAAATATGGTCCAGGAAAAAACTCATCTTCAAAAAATGTAGCCTAGCCTGCCTAAGGAACACAAACGTTGATATCTACATAAAAACAAAAAAACAGTAAAACCCCAAGGACACCACGTAATCTCAATTTATAATATTTAGCGATTTCCAATTTCAAATAAGACTAACTGATTTATGTCCGATAGTGCGATGATAAACTAAACGCGCACTTCCTGAGTAATCTTGGTAAAATTTTAGCGTCATTTAAACCAATAGGAAACATTCTAAGAGCACACTTGTATATCATAGAAACCATTTAGTAAGTACCTAAGAACCTGACAGCTGGAGATTTACATCCGACTATACTACATTTGGTAAATTGTATATCATTATAACGTCACAAATTATGTCCACCAGAATCCCAAAGTCCTAACACACCTCACGAGTAAACAAATGGAAAAATAAATCGGTGCAGCTTGACAAAAGAATCATAACCACATGAAGTTCCCAAAAATAATCATATTGCTAAAAATTCCAGCGCAGCAAGCCTCACTAGAAAAAGTAGGTTTTCGGGAAAACGAATTACCTATGAATTTTGATGGTCACATTAATTGTAAGTAAGTTTATATGTGTTAATGGTATGTTATGATTGTATGAAGTCTATTGACCGCTGACAAAATATTAGACAATGTGAAATTTAAAAGTATTATTTCTTGAAAAAATAAAAAATTAATTAAGATGATAAAGTGTGGTAGATAATCATATAATTTAAAATAAAACGAAAGAATTATAATAAAGTTATGAAATAAAAAAAAAGAAAACATGAATATGCGATTAATGTTTGTAAAAAGAAAAGTTCATGCAAATTAGAAAAAAAAAAAGAAGAAAAAAAAGCTTTACCGGAGGTACAGTTCAGTCGATTCGCACCGTAATTGGTACCATGCTACAATAAATTATAATCAATAAGTATTTAAAATTTCGTACATATGGTTCTGAAATGGCGCATTTTGCGACCAGTATAAAAAAAATAGTTGTATCGGAAGTACCGTCCAGCCGATCCACGCCAAAAATGGTAACGTCCTATAATAAATTATGATAAATATTTGTTCCGAATTTCCTAGCGATTGATGCAAAATTGAGCATTTTATAGCCAAAATAAAAACAAAAATGGTGGCATCGGAAGAACCGTCCGGCCGATCCGCACCAAAATCAGTAAGTCTGGTCCTTGGCTTAGTATAAATGTTCGTAGCAAATTTCGTGATTATCGGAGGAAAATTGCGACCAGAACGGTGGGAAGGGAACAATAAATTGACTTATGTCTATGTATCTATCATATATATACATATATGTATATGAATTTAAGATATTGGTGCCAAAATTTTCCTGAGGTCATGAAATGAAAAAGTGCCCAGCCTAAACCCAGGGGGCTAATACCGCACCAAGAGTAATAAGTAGATTTTCTAAAGAAAACTTACATACTGAAAAAAAAAAAACCTCTCATAGAGGAACATAGAGCCGCGGTGTCGGTGGCGACGGCGTCTGCGATAAGTACGTAAGTTCAATTACGTACCTTCGTCTGATTTATTTGAAACCCGAGTGAGAGAGAAAGATACGATGCCATAATTTTCAAAACGATGAAGAGTAATAAATTCTACGACGCCAAGTGCGAATGAGATTACAGGCAAAAAAAGAAAAGAAAAAAAGAGAGAAAGGGGAGAAAATGCGTACTTACACGAGAAGCTCCAAAAAGAGGAAAAAGTTACACGAAATACATGACGAGATGGAGATATAGAGTAGGTGAGGAGCGATCGGGGCTGCGGGCTGGGGTCTGAGGGAGAAATCGTTTATGTAGACGATGCCATGTTTCACAACATCATCGTGTATATTATTTAGCAAAGTCGGCTGCAGACGCAATAGTAACAGGACACCCGTAAACGCAGAGACAAAAAGTTTATTTTGTCGCCTGTCGCAGTATAATGACCCAATAATTTTCTCTCTGCATTTACACAACAATTTTCTGTGCTAACG
This sequence comes from Ericerus pela, assembly GCA_011428145.1. Taxonomy (NCBI): domain Eukaryota; kingdom Metazoa; phylum Arthropoda; class Insecta; order Hemiptera; family Coccidae; genus Ericerus; species Ericerus pela. The sequence continues at coordinate 86,989 of WOFM01000051.1, forward strand.
TTCACGTCGTAATCAGTCTCTCTCGCATATACCCGCACATCCATCGTACGAACACCACATCACACTCTCTTACTCGATTTCTTTCCATTTCTATTTCTTACACGCAGTCCCTTTTACGCGGCCATTATTAAACCTTAATTGAAACGAATCTTGGCGATGACACTGACCCCCGTGCAACACATTGTCTGTAAGTTAATACGGGCACTAACATGCCAATCTAGCTCGTGTATATTCACCACTCTAATCAGTCTATACGACCCTTTAAATTGACGTTACTATTTGACTGAAGAAGAAAAAGAAGACAAAAGGAGAAGAAGAAGAAGAAGAAGAAGAAGAAGAAGAGGTGGAAGAGGAGGAGGAGAATATGAAGGAGGAAGAAGAAGAAGACGGCGACGACGACGAAGAAAATCCCGTCAAATAAATAGCACCACATAATGAAAAGCCATCACACCTTTTTGCGAGGCGACGACAAATACTTTGTAAGTGCAACACGTAATCGTCGATATAATTTTCTTTTCTTTTATTAGGTACTTCTTCTTCTTCATTTTCTTTTTCTCCTTTTTTTTTTTTCCATTTCATTTTTCTCTTCACTCCTGCCACAATTTTTAACGCCAACGGATAAATTAGCTCCTGAAATAATGTACCAAAGTTGACGCCGCGACGGTTTCGGTGGAAAACCCAACATGAAACCGAAACACAAGACTGAGCATTAAACGTGATCCGCATTCGAAAGATTACAGCTCGAGTCGGAGTCGGGTCAACGTTCAACATTTGCCATTTATTTTTCCAGACGATGGATACACAAGCAGAATAAGAGGAGCGACTGTCTCGCAGCACCACAACGTATTGAAAAAATCTTCATTTTTGTCACAGTCGAGTCAGCAACTTTTGAAATCCGTTCGACGAAAATTTTAGCGGTGAAATTTTCAGTACCATGAACAGGTGTAAATGGGTGAAAAATACTCTGAACAGGATTTTATTTTTTTAATTATCTTTGGGTTTTTGGCAACACAGCCATTTTACCCAGCAGCGTCTACAGGTTATTTACATGTCGATATCGAACGGGAATGGGGAGAGGGAGTTCTACAACAGAACCAGCGGCGTGGATTCGTTCTTCTGGCCTACCGCATAGCGTACATAAGTTTGACTGCAGTGACTCGCTTCAGACGATTGTTCATTAGTTCATCTTACTTAAATAATGTATTTCACCATTAAAAATTTTTGCCAAATTTTTTACTAACTGCATCAGAAAGAGGTATTGTGTTTGACCCATTTCCTGGCAATCTCATGAAATTTTGTGCCACTCTGCAGCATTCAATATTTATCGTAAAAATACGAATAATGGTTAAAAAAATTGGTATTTATGCGGTGAGTAACACTGGCCAAGGAAATCCGAAAAATTCCACATAGATCACCCAAAAATTAGATTCAAAATTTGGGAATTTTTTTCATCAAGTAAGTAAGATGACAAATCACAAGCCCCGATTCCAAATAAAACGGAATAACGCATCCTGATTTTTGCATTCAACCCATATTTCAACTGCCAGTGGCCCCTAAAAGGGGCTCAATTTTGAGTTTCCACATTTTATTGTGTGATACATCATAGCATATGTTTTTTGATATGCCTTCTCGTTAAATCATTATTACTATTACTGTTAATATAGTCCAATATAGTAGATCTAACAGTATTTAAAATCAATTTTAAACTTTGATTTTGTTTTACTTGCATCTAATTGGAATTTAGTTGTTGACCAATAAATAAATTGGAATTGCCGTAATTGAGAAAAAAACAATAGGCTGAAAATCAAATTCAGTTTTGTCCAAATATTACAATATCAACAATTTTCTGTCACTTCTAGAGTAAATTTTTCTTATTGTGAAAAACTGCTAGAGACTTTCATTTTGCACTTCATAAAAAATTATTCAAATAATTAATTTTTCGAATAAAAAATGAAACCGACTGTATGTAGGGACATAAAACATAACAGAACTAAAATGTTGAAAAAAATGTTTCCAGGTTTTATAATAGTAATTTTTTTACAAAGTGGAATTACAACTAACGCAGTTATTGGCAGAAATACCTTTTGATATTAATATAAAAATCAATACTGTTTGGTTCTCACCAATTAAATTGTGCAATAAATGATATTTAAATGAACGTTGGTTTCATAAGTACCTGTCATTAAGCTTAACATGAAATTGACCGAAATCAAATGGAAAGTGAAAAGTTTTTGACAGCACATCTAAGGAATTTAAACATTTTTAACAAATAAAACCCCATAATGTTTTGAATAGGTAATAATGCTATATATTTCAAGGTTGTCAAATCCATGTTAAATTTACCCAAAATTACAACAGGGAAATATTTAATATGAAGGGAACTACACTGTTTCATTCAAAAATTTTGCATAATATATATATAACATGTGACTTGGAAGGCATTTCTGCCAGTAACTGCATTAGTTGTAATTCCACTTTGTAACTTATTTTCAACATTTTAGTTCTATTATGTTTTATGTTCCTACACAAAGTCGGTTTCATTTTTTTTTAAATTTAATTATTGCACCGAAAATTACAAATTTTATACTACTGATCCGCTCCAGAATAACTTACAATTGACCCAGAAAATCAGAAAAAACATTTTTTCAATTAATTAATTGATCAGATTATAATTTCATTCAGTTGAATATTTTTTCCATCATGAAAACACATGTCATTAGCTCTGTTCGATAGAATTACTCTAACTAACACCAACCTACACCAATAGGGCAATTCCACAAATATTAAAGTAAAACTTGGGTTTACATTCGTGGAATCGCTCTCCGAGTTTAAGCTGGTGTAAGTTGGTGTAGTCCTATCAAACAGAGTTATTGAAATATGAAGTTATATGTATACTCTGTAGGTCAGTAGATTGTAATATTTTACAGTTCGGTTTCACATTTCATGAAACTGGGATCATGCATAAGTAAACACATTTTGTATTTTCACTTACCCCAGTTTATCGTGACAATTAATTTTAAAAGTTTAAGGTGAAAACCCAAATATGTGCTTGGTAACGCTGGACCAATTTCTGAGTAGCTCATAGCTATACACCTGGAAAATTTGGCTTCAAATTCCCACATCTCCAAAGAGTCGCTGTTTGTCTGCAAAGATGACGACGTTTGGCCGACTGAACTAAACGTTACCCAATCAAAATAATAATCTGGTCGAAGCAAGTGGTTGGCTGGCTATGGCAGTTGCTGGCAGCCGACTGACGTGAGTACAGCAGTAGGCAGTAGGCAGTAGGCAGTAGGTACTGGCTACCCGACTAACTTCCTCAATACTAACACCTTTGACTATATGGTAGTGGAATCTCCGACTACAAAGTACATAGACTGCTCCAACGCCACGCAACTATTTTAAAAAAGGTGTCCGTAACATCCCAGATGCGGGTAAGGCTCGTACGAATCAAAGAAAAAGAAGTCAGCAGACATCACATTTTGTAATAAACTCGACAATGTCTCAGCACAATTTGTGAATTCAGCACAACTGGCCAAAATTCAGGCTAAATTCATACATTGGGCTGGGAAATTGTTGAATTTATTACAAAATGCGACATCTGCTGACTTCTTTTTCCATAATCCGTAATTGGAGTCACGGATATTTTTTCGACCATTAGCTCTGCAGTCCATATACTTTATAGTCCAAGACTAGACTGGTAAAAAATGATAGTTTTTGGTTACACATGCCGGCGCCAAATAGGCAATCATTGTGTATCACTTGACGTACTTTAAACTACGTTTATTCTAGGGTTACCTATTTTTATACCGCCATATCTTGACACTACAAAGTACGTCGGGCTTATGCAGCTTTGATAGTCCGGTACTATACCATAATCCAAAACTGACACCGACTATGCGTACAACGAATTATACCATCCGGTATTGCTCACTCCCTCTGTCTCACACAGACTTAGTACCTGAGCAGAGCACGTAATCACACGAGAAAAAAAACTCATTATCTGAGGACAAAAATCAAGATATACTCCTGACGCGATAACTCATTCTTCTTTTCAGCAACTTTGAACTATCAATCTGCTGACTTAGGTACTGACCAGGATAAAACAAACTGACGCTTTTCTTTTCGTAGATCTTGTTAATTGTACATACGTGGCAATCATTTCCAATTTTGACAAAATTCACTGATAAACTAATTGCTTTTTACGATTATTGTGCTTCAAATTTTTCATTTTCGTCTTTTCCCAGAAAATTTGAGAGCGATATATAAAAAAGAAAAAAAATGAACAAATAGAGTGTTATTTTTGGTTCTCCTTTCGGTTAGAAGAAGACGTAATGACTATCATAACATTTGTACCTACTATATGAGTTTTTGGAACGATTTTCGACAGAATCTACCTGCGGCCTACGACACAATTTTTATGGCTTTTATAAATGTGCTCTTTTGGAAAATTGAGAAAATGAGTGGACATGTTGCGGAATGAACGGAAAAGCTTGAAAGTTGAAAACCTTTTTCAACATAGCGCCTTTCTTCATCTCCGACCAAATTTCTCTGTTCTTATCACTCGCTCTTCAGATATAAAAATTGAGAAACTGAGAAATAACGCTCACCGAATGGCTGTTTCAGCATTTTTAGAAGACAACCCGCGCGGTAAGAGTCTCAAAAAACATTTTAATAGCAAAAACTTTAATTAAAATTTTGGCCCAGTTTAAAACAGTGATCAGAATATCCTCGAAAGTGAATTCTTATAGCGGTAAGAAATTCATCTTCCTGATACTTAAGAAGTGAGCTGATGAGAAAATACGTGTTTCCTACATTGTTACGGTGAATAACTCTCTAGCATGCAATAAGAAATTCCTAAGAATTGCTCAAGCCGCACATTTAGTGCCAGTGGCGCAACCAGAGGGGGGCGGGGGACAGGCCCACCCAAAAAAAATTGACTGGCCCACCCCATGGCCCGCCCAAAAAATTTTAGCTCTTAATCATCCTAAAGAAAAATAAATGAAAGAAAGAAAAGAAAAAATGATAGTATTAATTTTGAAATATGAAGAAAATTAATGCTTTTAGGTGATAAGAATCGATGTATCATCCAGTTTGTTTTTACTTGTTGAACTATTGTTATATTCATAAACATCATAGCTTATTATGCAGTCACATCACATCATTCATATCTCTTAATTTGATGCAATAAAACTAAGAAACAGTGAAATTCTAACACAGTTTGACGTTTATCTTTTAATTTTTATAATTTTATTCTAAAATTTAAGTGCTATCCATGTCTATGCAGTATCAATCATCAACATGAAGTGTTCAAAGAAGATTGATCAAGTTTTTAGTAAAAATACAAACGTAAAGAAAAATAAATCTACCAAAAGTGAAACTACTGAATTAGAATCGAGAGCAAAACGTGATCAAAGATTTTCAATTTTAATTTTTCAACACTTCTTCATTCAGTCAAAGTCAATAGTTATTGCTGGAAACTATTGCTGATTCAAGTGCACCTTGTGAATGCAGATTTTCATGTATGAGACTTACAAAAAATTGTTGGCACGACACCATAAACCATGACAGACACTCTAATTTAGTGGTTTTACATATTGAAAAACACGTATCAAAAAATATTGATTTTGAAAAATTCATCACGTTATTTGCTGCTAATCATTGCAATCGTCAAATTACTTTACAATAAAAATAGAAGTGTTATTCCAAAACAATTTTACATTTCTCAGTTTTATCTGTTTAATACCTCATATTTAACATTTTAAGTAGTGGGATGGGATGGGATATTAAAGTTACTTATAATTTATTATAGTCACCAACACCATCCACAACCTTTTTTTTTTTTTATGTGGCCCATCCTAAAAGTTGATGGTCCTTATTTGGCATACCCAATAATTTTTTTCTGGTTATCCTACCGCTTAGGGCACAAGCATAGTGGTATAGTCCAAAGTATATGTTCTGGCGCTATTTCGTGAGCAAAAAGGTTTATATGGGTCACCCACTGTTCATTAATGAGATAATCAATGTTATATCTACTTAATGTTTTCACGTTGACAGTTTTTATCATCTATATTATCAATTTTTAAAATAAGGTCAACTCAGTTATTTCCAAAAAATCGATATAAATTCTATCACATTCTTTTCATTTCTCTATCAAAGTATATCTGTGATATAAACCTTATTGCGCACAAAATGGCATGTGAGTGCGCCTATCGCTCAGTATCTCTCATGAAATTGGGCCTCAATGTGCCAGTAACTATAGTAATAGACGTACTCTACAGTATAACTGCGTCATGACAACTTAATCGACGATTCAACCAGTCGGAGTGAAGTTGGTATGCGATTGGGAAGGATAAAAATTCCACACGAATTTCAGCGACGGCTACTGTAAACCCATCCTCCACGGTGAGCGTAAACAACAACAACCAAAGCGATACCAGTTAAACAGATTTTTTTTTTTTTTTTTTTTTTTTTTAACAAACCAGACACATTGCCAGTCCCACTAGCACAACGATCCAGTAGCACATTAATAGCATTTTCCACCACTCGTTCGTACGTTTATTACAATATTTAGCAGCCACTTTTGTACTCGTCCGGTGCATATAAACAACATTTCAGGCTTCAGCATTAGATAGAGTTTAAAGCGTGGCACGTAAATGGGAGATGAAATGCTAAATATCGAAATAAAAAACAAAAAAAAAAAAAGTTCTAGGCGACAAAATTCACAAACATTCTGAGAACACACACGGTAAACGTTATCGAATTACAAAGTCCGATTCTTCCTTCAGTCAGTGGCAATGTACTGCAAGTTCAAGACAATGCTAAACGGTTTCCTAATCGTCTGCGTTTATACCGTCTGGTAGTTTTCCTTCGCTTTTTTTTTCCTCTTCACTACATCGATATTTTCTATTTTTACGCAGTTTGCTTGCAAACGGGGTATTAAAATTGACCTCACAATAGGGTTATGGGTGGAGATGATGAAAATTATCCGTTTCATGAGAAAAGAAAAGGATTGGTGGTACCATTTTTTCATTTTGATTTAATTTATATATATCTGTCGTATGTATGTATCGCCCAAGATTTTGTGTTCACGGTTCTGAGAAAACTACCGGGTGGATAGGGGTGAAATTTTTACGAGAGACAGTTCTCATATTGGAGCAGGTCTGAAAGAAGTTTTTTGCCTATAGGTTAGTTAGTTTTTGAGAAAACTGGAAAACAAAAAATTCCTGAAAAAGTCGTTTTTCTGGGATTCTGAGAAAATTACAAAACGGATCGAGCTGAAATTTTCACGATAGACTTTCCTTATGTCGGTCCAAGTTTTTTAGAAGTTCAATTCAGTAGTTTCCAAGTTTCAACCACATACTAGATAGACTAGCTATGTCAATGGAAATTGAAGCACACATAAATGACGTCACAATGTGGCAAATACACGTTAAATCCCATAAAGAATTTTTGAAGAAAAAAAAATCAAAAAGTTTATTTTTTCTTCTAAAATGAATTTTTTAATAAAAAAAAAATAAATAATTATGTACAATTTTTCAAAAAAAAACTCCAACTTGGCTAAAATCAACTTCAAAAATTCGGAAATAACAGCAGTATAACTTGGGTAAAATAACTTCTTGCACCAATTTGACGTCACACTCTGTTTTTATCAGTGCTTAAATGGGAAGCACTGTACAAGATTGTACAGAGCCAGTCCATCTAGTATACGGTCGAAATTTCCAAGAAAACTGGAGAAGAAAAATTTCTAGAAAAAATTTTGAGTTCACGGTTTTGAGAAAACTACCAAACAGATAGGGCTGAAATTTTTATAAAAGACAGCAAGCTACTGTATGGGAGCAGGTCTGAAAAAAGTTTGGTGCTCATCGGTTTAGTAGTTCTCGTGAAAAGTGGAAACAAAATATCTATGGGAAAGCGATTTTTAGCGATAAAACATCGATAGATCGATATTTTTGTTAAAGATATGGATAACTGTCAATAGTTTTTTGTAATTTCTTAACCTGAAACTAGTAATAAAATATCGATGCAAATATCAAGAAAACTGAGTTTTCTAGCGAAGCATTGGTGGGCTAGTTTTTTTTCCTAATAATGATTACAAAAGGCCTGACACCAATATGAAAGGCTGGAAAGAGTGTCATAGTTATGCGTATTATCCTCACTCGTGTCGCAATAAAAAATATTCCATATTATATATTTAATGCTGACTCTTCCATGGACACACATTTTCAACTTTACGGAAGTCTGTTTACCTAGGCGACGACGTTGGATAAGGAAAATGGAAACATAAAAACACGAAGCACACTTCTAACAGTACCTACATTTCAACTGTTTTTATTTCGATTGCACAATGCATCGTTACCCGTAATAAAGTCGATTGCAGGCGACTACGAAGGGGAGAGGTAGCCACCACAAAATGGTTCGTTTGAGTTATTTGCAGCACAAGTCATTAGGGCTAATATCTGCAGAGTATGCACCCTACCACTCGTCGCAAACTGTGCGTATACGTTGTGAACTGTTATGATGTGAGGCGTCTACGTGCATAATATTGTTTCCGCTCACGTATCAGCGAATTCCACGCATAAGTAAATATTTTTTTGGCTGATTTGCTCGAACGGAGCAGGGCGGCTGCTGAGGAATGCAGGGAAGAGTGATACATTGAATAAACACGCGACTGATAAACGTTGACTTAAAGCCATTTGGAAATGCACAGTGTAAATAAATTTAGAAAACCAAAAAAAAAAAAATTCACACGTATACCTCCCTGAAATTGTTACAGAGATGATAAAAATATTTTTCAAAAATTTAAAAATTGCAAAATAATTTTCAAACTAGTATCTTTTTTTTTCCCCCGCATAAGCTTTTATTCGACTCACCACTGCGATTTGAAAATGTACCAATACTGCAGCCAACCTTCCGCAACGAAATAATATTTATTTCGCACAAAGCTAAAGCCAAAAAAAAAAGCTTATCTTTTAAAAACTCGTAAACTTATTTTAGAAAAGAGTTACGATTATTCATAAATCGAAATGGCTCATTACTAAAGCCAGAGTTAGCCAGTATTTGAGTATCCAGTAAGATTTGAGAGCTCAAGGGCGAATAATAAGGGAGTCCTGGTAGTCTAGACCCTCTTAGCGAAGAAAACAAAAAATTTCGATCTCTAAAAATTGTTCATTTTGATCGATTTTAGTGATTTTATGTTTTCTGTTCAAGCAAGGGGGAGAGTCGGAGAGATATGTACACTCTTGAGAAGCTCGGTTCCAACCAGATTCACTCATCAACAAAAAATATCGATTTATCAATACATCCAAATACCGAAAGACAATGTTGATTATTGTCGCATAACTTTTTGTTATTGCCAACAAATTGATCATAAGTTGATAAAGATTTATGATTGAAATAGTTCTTAAATTTTTGCTTCTTGCGTTAATGTTTTAATTGTTTCTTCAAATGGGCTTTTTTCCTATTTATTTATCCCATTAATTATATTTTAATCAATAAAACCTATTGTAATGTAAAATCAATAAATCGTAATAGTATTATAATGCAATAAATATTGGTGTGCAGTAAGATATTGCCGCATCTACTTCATATCCGAAACCACTGAAACTTTAATCATAGAATTTGAAAACGCAATTCAATTTTCCAGATGCAACAAAGATACAAGTATCTATCTCACAACGTTAAAAAATGATGTTCACGAATGAGCGAATAAACAAGGCTGAAGGAAGAAAACTACTGAAAAAAATACAAAAATCTTTGAGAAGGCGAGGAGCGAGAAGAAAAACGAAAACAAAATACGCCATTTATTGGCACTAAAATGACAAAATTATCCATTCGATAGTAATTTAGTGTTTTATGGTCCCAAAGGAAAGAGATGATGCGCTGCCGGTAACTTAATGATCGACTCAAGGATCTTGTAGCTCAGTAGCAGTAAAATATTTTGATATTGGCCAAAGTTGTAAAATTTATAACCAATAACGGTGGAAATCGACGGTGAAAAAAAAAGTTTTTTACTCCCCTTTTTGAACTGTCAAATATATTTTTACCATTACTCAACGCATTCGAGCATTCCACTTTGTCTAAAGAAATATGTCAAGGAGCAGATGAAAAGAGAAACCATGGAAGTAACGAGATAGTTCGATACAATGAAGAAATTCGAGTCCTATTAGTTCAATATGATTTTACATGAGATTATCATTTACACATTATCCACCAGGCAAATGATAATTTTTTATCCTTTAGCTGTCATCATTTACTGAGATGCTTATATTTATGTTTAACGATTTTTCTCAAACTTGAGACTTATCTGGATCTATTTTTTATACTAAAAAACCCATAATCCGCGAATTTCAATAACACTGTCTAGATGTTAAGAATGGGTTTATATACATACATACATACACACCTAGAATTATTGCTCGTATTACAGCCTAGGATAGGATTGAATAGGATAGAATTCAACTGATGGAAAAAATAATAGTCCAGCCAGCAATACGACAAATGGAAATATTCATGTGAAATACCTTGTTGTGAGAGATATTCAAAAGAAGGTCTTCAACAAATATTGTGTGTTCTGCCACTTCATACATTAAAAGTATGGGAGAGCCAATTCCTCGGCGAACACTGGCCATTTTGTAGCCAGTTTCGAGAGTTTATATACGGAGTTTGGCACACACACACAGACACACATACATACATATACATATGGTATTATGTCATCCGTTACGTCGTTTCCTGCCTCCATTGAAGTGATAAGAAACGACGCAACATGTTTGGTATCGGGCCGTGTCACCACTGAGATTGTTATCAGGTAATTGATCACAGTCTGGGTAATGTATCTTACCTGTACGTACATACATGTATGAACATACAAACAGACAAGTGTCTATTTGGTTTAACATCATTGAGACAATTAAATGCCATCCTTTGGGCGGCGACTGTTGTTGAGGTTTGCAAGCCCCTAAAACCTCATACAAGTAATGTCCCCACAGCTACTCCCCCAGTTTTTGCACTGCAAAAATGATGTCGCATGCCCGGGGTACTTATCGAGTTTACCACTGTCTCTGGTTTTGCTCCCATTTGGCAAGGGCTGAGCCTACCACAGCCCCTATGCACTTGTAAGAAAGTTGATAAGCGTTAAATCAGGCTTGGTAGGTCTCCCAGCTCTGCTGTCCCCTACATCTTGGTGGTTGTTGAGTTGGACAAGAGTATGGATGAGGACGAGGAGATGGAGGAGGACTGGACAGGGTTTTTGGTTTGTGCCTTTTGAACATCGGAGAGTTTGAATTCCCCAATGGTCTATGGGATAAACTGGTGGTGGGAGGAGGTCGTATTTTTGGAACCTTTTCCACAGGAGGTTGCCTCATCTGTTCCTAGGTTGCTGGGGTGGAGGATCCCAAGGGTGGTTGTTCCAACCTTGGTGACTTCTCCGGTGACTTAGGAGGTGAGATGAGAGTAGGAAGTGGTGCAAACATAGTTTTGATTATGTCTACAGCTGAGGTCATATCTATTAATAGTTTGTTTTCAATACGTTCAAGTTCTTTTTTGTGGTCTGATTTGCCCTAGGTCTTTATAGGCTCAAGGTTAGGCGGTACCACAAATTGAAACCTTGGGATCTGAAACGATATATTGATTGGGGATGACATTACAAAAGGAAAAAATACAAGGAAAGAAGAGAGAAAATAGTACAGAAAATTTTGGTAAGAAAAATTGGGTAATCAGTTGGACAGCTATAAGCGAGTGAAGAACGTTGCGAGAATTTGTTTGTTCACAGCTTCATTCCATTGCATTATCTGGTTTCAGACTTACATGGAGGGGATAGCAAATAAAATATTCTACTGCTGAAAAGGTTTCCAATCAAATTCTCTTGAGTTTAAGGAAATTTAAAGGAGTTTGAATTTCGAGTGTATTCAAAATTCTTCATCTCACAAAGGAATGTGTTTTTTGTTTGTGACATCACAATCTATTGACGTTTTGCTTATCTTGTTATCAGACAATAGAAACAAGCTGCGATGTTTTCTTCCGTATCATATGTGGGTTTGTTTATTCGTGTCTTGTTTTATTTGCACACATTTTTTCTCTGCTTATCTACAGAATTTCTTTTGTTTGACAAAACTCCGGATTCTCGCTTATTTTTGAGAGGGTTTACAGAACTCGTAGCGGGTATTAATTATTCGGGAATATTTTATTTTCTCCACGCCAATCTCTCAGATTTGCAAGTAGATCATTGGTTCTTCAGCTTTTTACTACCTAGCGGCTTGCATCATTTTTGTGGGCAAAGGGGGCCAATGGGTTGTATTATATTTTGACGATTTCATCATTAAACTTCACCAAATTCTTTATTTTTGTATTTTCTGTTGGTGAATTTTGTGTTGTATCACTATTTTCAACTGGTTTGTCCTCAACTTTTTGTGTTTGTGTATTATTGGACTATTCAATCTGTATATTTTCTTCTACTTCCCTCTGTGTATTTTTCTTTGCTGCTGTTTGGAGCATTTTTCTGTTGTTGTTTATAAGGTACGCAGGTTTCAATCTATCGATTGAAATGGTTTTTTCTTCACCTGCGATTAGTATCACAAAGTTTTTGTCACCTCGTGGTACAACCTTATAAGGACTGGCGTATGGTTTCTACAACAAAGAACTTTTTTTTTTCATCTTGGACAAACACATGTGATGTAGTAGGAAAGTGTTTGGAGACATAAATCTTCAGTTGGCCATAACAAGCTGCCTGCTTCAGAAAACTCTTTGTATCAGTTCTTATGTTTTGGATGAGCATTTTGGGATAATTTCTTTAGAGTGTGTGAAAAAGTCCCCTGGTAGGCGCAGCTCTTTGCCAAGCGCCAACTGCGCTGTAGAGTGATCTGTGTCAGTTTGAAGAGCAGATTGAAGGCCCAAGAGGATGATTGGTTGTATGTCAACCCATCTCTTGGTGTCACAAGCCTTAATAGATGCTTTCAAAGCTCAGTGCCATAGCTCAACTTTTCTGTTAGCTTGAGGATGGTAAGCTATGGTGTGGTTGTGTTTGCACCAAGCTTCTTAGACAGCTCCTGAAAGAGCGAGCTTTCAAATTGGCAACCCTGGTCTGTAATGATGACTTCAGGTATGCCATAGAGGGCAATCCAGGTGTTGTATAACCTGGCAGCTCCTGTTGGAGCTGTTACCTCGTAGAGAGGAACTGCCTCTGGTCATCGAGTTGCACTATCTATCATCGTCAACAGGTATTTGTATCCATGTGATGGAGGTAATGGACCCACCAAGTCTATATATATGGTTTTAAACCCTTCCATTTGTTTAAAAGCTTTGAGAGGCGAATGAGTGTGTGTTCCCACTTTGGACTCTTAGCAATTCAGGCAACTGAGAGCCCATTTGTTGCAGTCAGACTTCATTCGTGGCCAAACAAACCTAGATGATACTAAATCAGCAGTGCATTTTGGTCCCAGGTGCCATAAATTGTGCACGCTACTGATTGCCAATTTGTGATACTTTGTCGGCAAAAATGGCCTATACTTGCCTGTACTAATGTCACATGTTAATAAAACAATAGTACCAGGGATTTTCCGTTGTCTCAATTTTGAAGCTGTGTCATCGTTCGACAACAGTTCCTGCAGCTCTGCACCCCTTAACTGTTCTTTAGCAATTTTAGTGTAAGGTAATTGAGATGGTGCCAAGATGGCTTTGATCCTACTAATAGCATCAGCTGGAGTGTTGAGTTCTCCACTTATATACTGGATGTCCACAGTCAATTGTCCAATATAGTCCATTTGTTGAGCTCTTCTAGGGAAAGCTGGTTCTGTTTTGGGTGAAGGAATGTGTTAAGGGTTTATGATCTGTATACACAGTGAAACATCTATCTTCTAATTGGTGCCTGAAATGCTTCATACAGCAAATATTCCCAGTAACTCCCTGTCGTATGTGCTGTAGTTATTTTCAGTTTTTGATAGCTATCTGGAGAAGAAAGCGAGCGGTAAATTCTTGTCATTGTCCTTCTGATACAGAGTTGCATCAATAGTAAATTTGGATGCGTCAGTTGCGACTCATAATGGCATACTTTTGTATGGGTGAGCAAGCAGAGTTGCATTTGCCAGTGTTTCTTTTATATTATCGAAGGCTTTTCCAGCGCCTTCTGTCCAATCGAGTGGAATCTTAGCTTTCTTTTTATTTGTTTTGATCATTGCAAACAGCTTACTTTGTTCAGCTGCAGCATTTTTAAAGCAGCGTCTGCAGAAATTCACCATCCCCAAGAAACGCCTTAGTTCAGTGATGTTTGAGGGTTTTGGGAAATTCAGTATGGGCTCAACCTTGGTCTTCAGAGGGGAAATGCCTGTGGTTGAGACTTGGTAGCTGAGAAAGTCAATCTTGGTTTGTCTATATAAACTTTTCTTCACATTGATAGTAAGTCCAGAAGCATGTATACGTTGTACAATGGTTCTTACATTCTTCTCGTGCTGTTGCTCACCTCCTTCTGAGCAAATGCATATGTCATACAAATATGCATAGGCAAATGGCAAATCCATAAACAGTCTATTGATAAATCTCTGGAAAGTTTGTGCAGAATTACGGAGTCTAAATGGCATTTGAAGGTATTCGAATAAACCAAAGGGGGTTATAACCGCTATCTTTGGAATGTCGTTCAGGAACTGTTTTGGAATTTAAGGCCCTGTAGTTGCCAACAATTTGCCACTCTCCACTTGCTTTTTTAGTCATGTGTATAGGGGAATTCCATGAGCTTTTTGAGGGGCGACATATGCCATGATGCAATCATAATATTCCCGTGCTACTTAAGAGTTTATCAGGCAGTAGCCTGCGGGCTATAGCATGGCAAATTGGTCCTTTAGTTTCTATAAAATGAACAGTATCATGTTTATAGGTAGGATCCCTGCAAATTGAAGGTTAAGTGACTCCAGGATAGTCAGACAGAATCCATAAGAATTGTTTGTCAACTTTTGTGCAACTGGATATATTTGTGTCCAGTTGGTACGCTAGCATTTTGCCTTCTACTCATAGACCAGTATTATTGTCCATAATTTTTCCATTTTTAAGGTCGATGACAAGGCAAAAATGCGCAAGAAAATCTGTGCCCAGGATCGTCGTTGGAACATCCAAAATTGTGAAGGACCACGTCATGTCTATTCTATTCCGTAAGCTGGAAAATTTTGACCATTCATAGTTCGAAGATAGTATTTTGGAGGAAATGCCTTCAGATTTTTGTTTACTGGCAAAATGCTCAAGTCAGCACCTAAGTCAATAAGGTAATGTCTCCTGTTAGTCCTGTCCTTGATGAACAGGCGGCATGAGTACTTTTTCAAGGGATCTTTGGCCGCATAGACAACTCCTCTTTCTAGTTTGACGGGTCTGGCTTTTTATAGGTTTACCCCACCATTGGCATCTGTTGTTGCATTTGGTGACATTCATGCCAAATCTATTATGAAAGAAACAGGATTCATCATCCTAATTTTGAGACGGAGATTTGGGGGATGATGATCTTCTAGGGGGAGTTGGACTCTGACCCCTGGTAGAATTGCTACTTCGGTCTCTCTACCTAGACTTTCTGTCTGTATTTCTATTCCTACTCTTTGAGTGGTTGTTGCTTTTACCATTTCTTGATTTATTGTTACTATTGTTATTTGATTTCTTCTTTATTTCACAAGTCAGCTGAGCAATTTGGGCTCTAAGATGAGCTAGTTCTCCTGTCTCTGCTGACATTGCACTGACCAAAGATGCTGATCTCGAGTGTTCAAGTGCGCTGTCATTACTTTTTGCCAGGAAGTCAAGGTTCTCAGAATTGTTTATGACCAGTATCCACAGCAGCTAGACACTGTACAACATTTTGGGGGAGTTGTTTACAGAACTATTTCCCAATAACCGATGGTGATACTATATTATCGGCCTTCTGTCTGAGTTTGGCCAAGAAAATGGAGAGCTTGTTATCTCCCATCTTCATTTCCCCCATAATGTCATCTATAATTTGGTTTTTTGTTTTACCAAATACATTGCAAATTTTCTTGCAGAACCAAGAGTATTTATCTGCTTCCGCCGGAGGGCATTCCATAATATCTGGAATATGGCGTATGATTTCTGCGGGCATTCCACAGCAAATGTGGACATACTTCTGGTTGTTCTGTAGATTCTCTGTTTTGAACTGATCCTCAAGGAGAGTTAACCAGAGTTCCACCTCATTAGGCAAAATTCTGGAATCTCAATCCTCCGCCTTTGGACTGCAGGGTTCTGCAATTGTTGCATCTGCAGCAGTTGCAATAACTGCGCTAGCACTTTGGGGGTCAACTGTGGTTGACCACTTCCACCTATTCCAGGCTGGTTTAATGATGTCTGGTTAGATGTACTACCACTGGTATTGGTTGTACGCATCGTTATTGGTAATTGCCTCTGCTGATTCTCTATGGAGTTTGCACTACTTGCAAAAATTTCCCCAGACTCCGTTGATTGTTGGTCTGGGGTCTAATGGTTGGAGTCTTGGCTCAATTGACGACTACTCCTAAAGGTGTGAACTGTTATCTCGTTTGGGTTGACAACAGTTCCCAAATGCAAAGTTTCTGGCCTCCGGATCCATTTTTGTATCTCCAGAGTATCAAAGACATCAGAGTATCTGGTCAAAGCTGGTAGAGTTGGCGGATGAGGGCAACTTTGTTTCTCCAGGTCTACTTCTATTGGTTCCCTTCCAGCAAATTTATTTGGAAGGGGGTGTAAGTTCCCACTTTCAAAGTCGGACCTCTGCTTCAACAGCCAAAGGTGTCTAGGTCTGTGAAAAATATTTGTGTCACAAGCGAGTGACTCACCAGCTCAACGCACCTAGTTTTAGAATTAGCTCTATGCTCCTAGACACCCACAGTAGCCAAAAAATCATGTCGGGGTTACCACTGTGGAATATCTTGTTGTGAGAGATATTCAAACAAAGAAGGTCTTCAACAGATATTGCGTGTTCTGCCACTTCATACTGTAAAGTATGGGAGACCAAATCCTAACACTGGTAATTTTGTAGCCAGTTTTGAGAGTTTATATACTGACAGACACACATACGTACATATACGTACGGTATTATGTCATCCATTACGTCGTTTCCTGCCTCTGTTGAGGTGATAAGAAATGACGCAACGTATTTGGTATTGGGTTGTGACATCATGGAGATTGTTATCAGGTAATTGATTACAGCCCGTGCAATGTATCTTACCTGTACGTACATACAGGTATGAATATACAAATGCAAAAGTGTGTATTTGGTTTAACGTTATTGAGACGATTAATTTCCAGCCTTTGGGTGGCAACTGTCATCAAGGGGTGCAAGCCCCTAAATTTCCCCATAATTGAAAATGTAAAATTTATGACGCATTTGTAAATTGATACGAATTAATTAATTATACATTACGTGGTAAGTATGGTTTGCATTTTTGTAATTTTTCACTTTAGTTCTACAATATTGTGACACTAATAAGAGCTGTGAAACTGGTACTTGCTAACCTGCAGGAGACTGATTAAAAATTCAAATTATCCATTTACATTCACGAAGACTCTTTTGTATTAAGCAGTAACTGCTAAAACTGAAATATTACTTTCACATCAATATGAGGTAAGTAATTTTATTAAAAATAATTTTTCATCATTTCTCCAGGATTACCTAGAAAATGTACAAGTAGTTCTTCTTCGGTTTTATTAAGATTATTCATCTTCTACCAGTTGGTTGACAGTCCCTAAAATTGTGGCTCATTTAGTAATTTAGAAATCCATTCCAGCGGTTAAGGTAATTTTAATGCACACCGAATTTATTTAATCGCTGAGCGCACAGTCATTTTAACCTGTATGGAATGGCGGCCAGGCCACCATTCATTAGGCATGTAGTGCAATGTCTACTGCACTTCTCTTGCATTCAAAGTGCGATTTATTATCGCCTCGTCTTCGCATCTCTCTCATTTCCTCTCTGGGCCTGCGGTTCTTTCCTCGTTTTCTTCTCTCCCTCTTGGCACTGCGTTATGAACATCGTAGTTTTTCCCACTTTTTTTGCACTCGCTGAGTCTCGCTTTTCCTAGTGCATCATCAATGACCATTCATCGATGACCATTCATCGATGACTATTCTTTAATGACGAGGATCCGTTAGTCGACCCGAGGTCTCTGAATTCGGAACAGATGTTTCATTTAGTCGTGGTTAAAGGTTGATGCCAATTGTACTGCAGTCCGGAGAAGTGCATCGTGACGGCGATGATTTTCGAAGAAACACTTTTGGAAGAAAGTTTTTCCTGTCGTTGGCCTCGTTGAAGTATCGTTCAAGTTAGGTCCGTTCGATGCCTGCCATTCTCGAAAGTTTCGTGTGGCGAATGTTCAAATAAAATTTACATGAACCACTTCATTCCTCAGTCCGTGCGTGCTGCCTTTTGAAAAGCCATCGTGATGCGGAATGGCTGCTACGAATAGCGATTTTCATCCCCGTTTTACGCAAAAATTTGTGATGTGGCTATTTTTTATTTTTTTTATGGTTATTATTTTTTGTGGTTATTATTTTTTGTAGAAAATTTAATTCGGATGATTGGTTCAACAACTCGATAATTTCTTCGATTTTAGCGATTAATTGAAGATCACATTCCAAGTAGCCATAAGATGTTATTTTGAAAGTATTGGATGACATCCTTATTTAATTTTTTGTGATTTTCCTTAGTTTAATTCTATAAAATCGCATAGACCTCGGCATGGATATGTACTTATACAAGCGTCGAGTTGTTAGATTAATCGTATAGTGGCCACCAATTAGTTAAGTTGATTTTCTAAGTATTGAGTTTTGCCCATTAGCTTGATTTTTCATTCGATGCTTCTTATTCTGTTTTTGATCGAATTGGAATCGCAAGGCTAAATATGTTAGAACGAATATGGTTTAATACCTATGTTACTTAAAGAATTCAGAAAGAAAATTTTGAAATTTCCAACAGTGATATAAATGTTATGGGTGATGATGTGAGTTGGGCATTAACCTCTAAGAAGCCACAAAATAGAAAGTGAAGATAGATGAATTCATTTCACATACTTGGTTGTACTAATGTAAGGACTAAATCTTCAACCTTTAAAATCCCATCTATATGATGAAATGGGCTCGGAAATATGGTAATTTTCAAAATTTGATGTGATCAAAAACCTGCATTTCTGGAATCATCAAAGGTTGTCCAGGGTTACCTTTTAAATATTATGTTTATCTTATAGGTATGTAACACCATACATGGAACAAATGAAGTATTACCAAGTCCGTTAAAAAATGTAAGAAAATCTGAAAATAACTTGAAAATCCAGTTTTGGTTTTACGTAATCTGTCCAGACTGGATAAAATCCATTTCTAAACTTTGTTCCACATCATCAGAGATAGTAATCACAGTAATCACAGTAATCACAGTAATCACAGTAGAACACACGCACAGATTGGATTTAAGATAAAGGATTTTTTAGACCTGGAACTACAACTGGATCAAAGTTTCATATTATAAAAAAAAAAAAAAAGGAAAACACATTTGTTTCTTATAGCGTTTATAGTCAGAAGTACAAAAACTATAAAACAGTATTATCTAAACCTGAAATTATAATGGTCTTTCACCATAAATCAAAATAAAACTTCACCCTTGCATACTGAATGGAGATCAAACAGTTTGAGAGATACTTATTACATTTATTGAAATTTATTCCACAAAATTAGACAAGTTTATATAATTTAAGAATTATATATTCTAAAAACTTTTCAATTTGGAGAAATGGATTTGGAAATAAACTTTTAAAATTCTAAGATTTGTGAAATATGGGATCATACCAGGAATTATAAATCTACTTTCAATAAAAATATCAGTCTACAATCTTCATATCACATACTGCGTGGAACTATTAGGAAAAAACTAACACAATAGTACGGTACTCAAATTAAAAACCAGAATCATAAAAAGTCTAATTTCTTCATTTTGTCATCAGAATAAAATTATTCTCATAGGTAAGAAAGAAAAAAGAAACATTAACTTTGTTCCACACCATCATATACATTTAGGACATGTTAAATGAAGAGAAACTAATACTTTTTGGATTCAGGAAATTTTGGCTCCAGAAATGTCCTGTTTGAAAAATCCATAATACCATAGGGGGAAACTAAACGAGGACTGTGGATTTGTTTTATACCAGTGAATAGTATATAAAGTTTGTAAATTGTAAAACAATGTGAAACTTAATTATAATTATTTATTAAAAAGGAAATAATTGTGAAACATCTACATCCCCGAATGCAGTTTCATAAACATGTATATATAGGCATGATTACATAATTTTTCCTGTTATACAATTGGAAAGTATCCAATTTGGTTATCACCAAGCATTATAAAACCAGAAAACCATGAATGTAGTGTGAAATAAAATCTAGAAAAACTATAGTCTAGTAATAAAAATCTATACCAAATTTCACACCAGAATTCTAGATGAAAATACCAGAGTAGTGGAGATTCTCATTACATTCGAATAATTAGTTAGATAAGTATAGTGGGAAGATTAAGATCTTCCATAATCTTCTCAATCAGGAGAAATGTATCCGGAAATTACAAATTACAAAAAATGGAACTTTTCTCAAATCCAGTTCTGTGAAAGTTCTTACTAAGTTTTTCATTCAAGGCCTAGGAACATCTGTATCCTAAATTCAATCTGTATATATGTTCTACAGTGATTACAGTGTATGATGGTATAGAACAAAGTTTATAAATGGATTTTGTCCAATCTGGACAGATAACATAAAAACAAAAATGGATTTTCAAGTTATTTTCAGATTTTCTTACATTTTTTTTTAAACAAAATTGGGTAATATTTCACTTGTTCTAAGTACGGTGTTACATACCCATGAGATAAACATAATATTCGAAGGGCAACCCTGGACAATCTCTTATGATTGCAGAAATGCAAGTTTTTGATCACATCAAATTTTGAAAATTAGCATATTTCTGAGCCCGTTTCATCATATAGATGGGATTTTAAAGGATGAAGATTTAGTCCTTATATTAAAACAACTAAGTATGTGAAATGAATTCATCTACCTTCATTTTCCGTTTTGTTGCTAATTAGAGGTTAATGTGAATATCCAACTTGGCATGTTAATTCTCATTAATTCCCACTTGATGGGCAATCATTTCAACACTTGGTAGGTAACATTATGGGCATTTGTTCTATGTTTCCATATATGATGAGTGGTTAGGTGGGTTTAAAAAAAAATAAATAAAAATTATAATTCCTTCGTACCGTTTTTTATTGAAAAATAATGCACCTCGCCTAATTTTCCCTTAAAGCCTAAACGTATTTTCATTCATAAATTTATTTCTTTCTATTTTTTTTTCTTCTTTTAATCGGTCATCATTGCTCAATAACAAGTAAATAGTCAACTGGTAATAATAAAGGACAATGACGCGGCTCACAGTCTTGTAATCTTTTCCTCTAATAAAATTAGGTCGAATTATTTTTTCGTTTTTCTCATCAGTACATGTTTTTGAATTTTTTCAACGGGAGGCGAGGGAGTCTACGCCGCAAACTATTTTGGTTTCGCCTCCGGGTAAAGCAAATGAAAACCATAAAAATTAAAAAAACACTGTCCGAATGAATTAGCTAACGATGTGAATGCACAGTGAATCTCTGGTCATTCACG
Source organism: Ericerus pela (assembly GCA_011428145.1). Taxonomy (NCBI): domain Eukaryota; kingdom Metazoa; phylum Arthropoda; class Insecta; order Hemiptera; family Coccidae; genus Ericerus; species Ericerus pela. The sequence continues at coordinate 108,637 of WOFM01000051.1, forward strand.
CTAATGTCCAAACATAGCGGGCATTCACGTCATTGCCCAGATTCACGATACTGCCCTTAACATAAACGTAAGTAAAAGAACGAGACCACGATCATGGTCTTGCTTTTGCTCATTACCAGATAACCGTGATGCTAGTGATAATAGGCTTAATTAGGTGCTAATAATACGTCATCCCCATTTCGAACCAACAGTTCTGTTACTGGTCCGAGTAAATTTATGTGAGAAAAACTTTTGGACAAAATGTCCACTTGTTCTTCTTCACTTCTCTGCTGGGAACCTCATTTGTGCTGGACGACGAAAACCGTGCCTTCACCCCCCCCCCTATTACACACTCCTATGGAAACATCAGACAGCCAACACTCGTCGGAACATATGTTACGTTCTTTAATTTTTCGTTTTTTTTTTATTTTTTATTTATTTATTTTTTATTTTTGTCTAGGCATCAATAATGCGTTTGTGCATCGTCCGTTAAAACTCGACGAAATTACAGCTCACATAAACGCGCGTAGGCATTAAAACTTATTAAAGACTGCACTCTCACCCGCACGGGTGCTGTCCCCGTCTCATCGCATCGAATTACCCGACGAACATCTGCGTCAATGACGAAAACGGTTTTTTTTTGGGGGTGCTGCGAAGAGGGGTGCCGAAGGGTGCAATGAGCGATGGCGGGTTGCATTTGCTACATCGACGAACGAGAGAGCGGTCTGTCTGACTGTCTGTATGTGGTTCAGCGATATGTGCCTTTCTTCTCTACGTCTGTCTGGCCTTCTGCCCCATCCCTTCGAAATATCGCTCGAATTATCTGATCTCGATGTTCGCGCCGATAACGTTCCGTCGAACGCATTCGTTCGCGGCTGAAAATTCTTGTAAATTTTTAATTCATCTTATCGTTTATCTATCGTCTGCAAAGATGAAATAATAAATTTTAATTACAGTTTTTTTCGCGTGTTGAGAGTGGGCAATGAAATTACATCCGTACTTTAATATTAAGTTCGCCGAAAGAATTTGGTCAACGTGGGTACAGGTAATTAAACCTATCTACGCTTCGTCCCCTACCATTCGATTTTTAAAGCCTCTCAAAAAACCAAATTTTATATTATTTTGAATATCCATTATGTCTCAAAAGTGGAGTGGCTAACGAACTTTCGAAATTATAACTATTCCTCTCCATAATACCTGAAATTTTTTCACATGATTTCTTTTCTAACTTCGAACATTGTTGGTTTAATGGTTTTCAGGGGCGGCACTCGATCTTTTCAAGTAGGTTTTTTTTCTCAGAAAATCTAATTATTACGCTTGGTGCGATATTAGCACCCATGGTTGGGGGTGGGTACGTTTTTCGTTTCATGACCTTAGGAAAATTTTGGCATAACTCAAATTCATATAAATATATATATTACGTTTTCTTGTTCCAACGGTACAAGTACGGTACAGTCGCAATTCTTGTCCCATAATCATGAAATTTGGTACGAACATTTTTACTAAGCCAAGGACCAGACCTCGGAGGTTATTTCCAGTATCACCATTTTTGTTTTTATTTTGGCTATAAAATTCTCAATTTTGCCCCAATAGCCACGAAATTCGGAATAAATATTATTTTAATTCATTGTAGTGAGCTACTAATTTGGACGTCGATCCACCGGACGGTACTTCCGGTACCGCTATTTTTGTTTTTATATTGGTCATAAAATGCGGAATTTCGAAACAATAAGTACGAAATTTGAAACAAATGTTTATTATAATTTACTGTATTATGCTACAATTTTAGTCCGGATCAACCGGACGGTATTTCCGATAAAGCTTTTTTTTCCCACTTTTTTTTTAATTTGCATGAACTTTTCTTTTTACAAAAATTATCCACATGTTCATGTTTTCTTCTCTTTTATTTTATAACTTTATTGTATTTCTTTGATTTTATTTAAAATTATATGATTATTAACCACACTTTATCATCTTAATTAATTTTTAATTTCAAGAAACAATTCTTTTAAATTTCACATTGTCTGATATTTCGTCAGCAGCTAACAAATTTCAAACAAGCATAACATACAATTTACGCATACGAACCTACAAACAATTAATGTGACCATCAAAATTCATAATTTTTGTTTTCTCGAACACCTACTTTTTCTAGCGAAGCTTGCTGCGCTAGAGTTTTTCCCAATTGTAGTTACATCGATGTCGATTAAGTTTGCTGAAACGACTTAAACGACATAAAATATTAGTCGAATAACTCCCTTGTACTGCGTTTACAAGTATCTTTATTCGCTGGCTATACAGTATCTTTAGTTGTATTTCCCGACTGTTGAAAGCTCAAGCTTTCTACATTTATAATGCCGGCCCTGATTCTCCTTATGAATATGAGTCAACCATACATTTTTCTTTTATTTTGCTTTAGCACTATATTTATGTTGGTTCCGGTCGGATTCCATGGAAACAAATTCAAAATTTTCTTTATGCGATGAGCAAAAGAACCTTCTAATATTGAAACATATTTTTTTCTTATTTTGAATATTGGTCGAAATTTAAGGGAAGAGAAATGTATGTGTTTCGCTCTCTGAATCCTTCTTACATTTAAGTACTTTTTACGAAATTCTCTCGGATAATCAAATCCAAAAATGAAAATTTATTTTTGATGACTGGAGGACGAAGAATAGTATCTGAATTATTATATTTTATAAGTGACTTATCTAGGTGCCCATTTCTGTCAAGTGGTCATGTTTGCTGAAATTTCAATCAAGTTATTTATTGAATTTTCTTCAATTTTGGATTGGGAAAAAACTATCTGATTTAATTGATGGAAATTTTCATCATAAATAACAAACAGTGGTTGAATTTTTCTATTCGCTTTGTAATTTCCAAGTTTTTTTTCTATACGATTATTCAACATTCAAATAAATCGAATAACAAGGTCAGTTTTTCCGTCTTTTTTTGGATCCTTACATTATAGTGATGAGAAAAGTTGGTTTTAGTCTTCCATTGGAGGAATATTTATTTAAGTTGAACTTTTACGTGGAAAAAATTATTCCTTAGGTTGATTTCAGTGGAAGTAACGTTATTTATTTTAGGTAGACTTTCTTATTTCATTCTCTTGATACATCGTGGAACAATTATTAATATTTAACAAGAACACATGTTAAAGTCTATTATTCTCCTTCTACAAATACAAAACAAGAAAAAAAAATTGAATGAACCCACTAAAAAGTGTTCGCAATCTTGATTTTTAAATAATTCGTGATTTTTAGAGTTCATTGTTCTCTTTTCAGGATTTGATCGCTTGCTGGTATTTGTAGTAAGTTAAGATTCTCATATTTTTTCAAACGACGTGAATGGTAAGTTTAATTTAGCCGTCCACAATTGACGCTGTCGTACAAATTTTGTAAGAAAGACCAAACCTGATACCAATATTTTACTGTGCTAGGTCATTCTGGTCTTGTTCACATAGTCATTGGCAAGGAGGCTGCAAAAAAGAACCATCTACGCTTACTTATTATCTCTAATTTTTTTCCCCATCTATCGATCAAATTGCCCCTTATTACACATCCAGAGTTTCCGAAATAATGCCCGTGTTTTCAACATGTTTGTTGTAGCAAAGAAACCGACTCACGCATGTTTTAAAGTCTATCAAGTTCCAAAGAACTACAGAGTCAGCTTTATTTGAACGAAAGAGCAATCACTGTTCTCCAAAATTGCAAATTTCAGCCGGAAATTGGTCTTGAAAAGGTTTTCTTTCCTCGTCATTTGGTTTGTTCGATGCGGCAAAAAGTGTGGTCTTTTATTTATTTTTTTAAACCTGCGCCTATTCGATTTACGAGGGTAGAATTGAAAGAAAAAATTATTCATTTAAAAAGAGCGCAATATCTTGACCCGATTTGGTAAGTAACTTTCAATGGAAAGTTTTCTTCCGAAGATAACTAACTTGGTTACCTATATCACATGCCTTGTTTGTCTATCACTTTTCTCCTATCTAAAGTTCCTCAAATTGTTTTATTGAGGTATCAATTTTTTGCGTTTTTTCTTTACAGTTTTCACAGAACTAATACAATACCCGCAAATCAAGTTTGAAATTTGGAGAGCCACGGCCTAAAGTTATCTGTTAATCATTTCTTTTTTTCATATGCTTGTTAATTTCATTGTATACTACTTTCCTCTGAAAAAAATCTGTAAAGTAAGTAGCATCCTCAACCCTGCGGCTTCGCTCGCAATTCTGCGACAAAGAGGTACAAAAGTTACATTTAAGGAAGAAGTGTATGCTTAAATTCACGACATATTGGAAGTTGTGATGAGAAGAGCAGTGGACAAATATGTTTATAACTATTTTGCCTATATTATTAGGATTTTAGTGATAGTGAGAATGATTATGGACATACGGTAAACTACCAGTTTTGGATCACTCTCATTTGTGGGTCAAAATTTTCAAGGTGCTTTGCAGCAGTAAAAATTTATAATATGGTGTAATCTCCACATCATAAATGTTTCATACTTTTTAATATTTTTTTTTTTACTTGAATAGCAAAAGAGAAAAGAGTGTGGAAAAAAGAACTCCGAAATGTAAAAAGAAATGTGGGGAAATAAACCTACGCCATTATGAGGATTTCATCTAACTGCACAGTTTCTTCTCCAACAGAATCCTAGTTTCGGTATGATTATCCACAATTTTTACATTCACAACTTTAAATTTTGAAAAAAAAACCTTCCAATTTTTAGTTCAAGATTCCTCAATGGCTATTGGAGATAGAAAGCTGAAATAGATACAGTTGGAAAGAGGAGAAAATTTTTTCAAATCTAGAACTAAATTAATTTTTTCATCGTCATCGGTTTTTTAAAAATAAACCATAAAAAAACTGTAAAATAATGAAAAAAGTAAGTGTTTTGTTCTTGTATTTTCTTTCGCCATTAGCTCAGAATTACTTTGTTTTGGGTGAAAACTGATGATGGAAATGATTATTCGTTGAAAAATAAGAGGGATCACCACAGTAACTTTATTTCTACCATCATTAGTTTTTGAAATAAATAACAATTTAAAAAACGGCAAATTTCCCATTGATTTGAAGTTTTTTAATGGCTTATTTCTGAAAAACTAATGGCGATAAGAAAATATGTTTCTATAGAGAATTTGAGAGAATTTTGTCCTTTTTCCAACAGTACCAACACTAGCTTTGTAGCTTAAATAACAGTTGAGATATCGTGATGTGAGAGAGAAACAGTTTTTTTCAAAATTAAAATGTTCCGAATATCGCAAAAATTACAGATAATAATATAAAAAAATTGAGATTAAATTTTATTATATAGATTGTTCCAGAATACAGGTATTTGTGTAACCTGTCACTACTTTGACTTATATGGCACAGCTTTTGTGTTATCACTTTTGGTCCTTGAGTGTTTCAATTTTCATCATCTAAAAAATCTCTTGTTTTGCTCACAAAAGTTTTTAGCATTGAAAAAGCTTTTCAAGTCAATTTGTGAACAATTGTCCGCCAACCAATTTTTACCAATGTTTTATGTGTAAACAGTAAGAGAAGGAGTCGAAAACGATGATAAAAAAAGTTGAACGAGAAAATGGTAATTAAAAATAAAGTGGAGGTATTAACTTTGATTCGTTGTTTATGGGGCAAATAAAAAAATGAAATAAAAATGAAAAATGAACAACAGTTAATTTTTTATTTATTCATTCATTTTTAATCCCGGGCTAATCTTGTTCATTGCTGCAATGTTGCAGCAACATGCGCAAATGTTGCTGAAGACTAATGTGGACGGAAATTTGTGTTCACATGCGCGACTTTGCGTAAAAGCAAAAATGTTCCGATTTTTATCGGTACATCAAAGAGATTCGCACAAACAGGCTGTTGAAATCTGGACGGAATTTTAACCTAATCAAAACTCTGACGAATGCGCGCCTAGAAAGACCATAAGAGAAAGAAAACAGATGCACGCACGAACATTCATCGAACATGACTGAATTAAAACGCACAAGGAGTTTGAGCAAAAAATTTGCAAATTTTGCAGCAACATTGCTGCAATGTTCACGAACATTTATTGCGGTAATCTGGACCCAGCTCAAGAGGCACAATACCCTACAGTTTTCACAGGGGGCAGTGAGGCCGGACAGTGCTACGCTATGAACACAATCCCACCCACTGAAAAACATTGTGAGTATAGGACAGGCTTCAAATTTTTTTTGGTAATTATCTTAATACAAGGTACAGCTACTTGGATATAAATGAAATTCTACTATTAAATCTGTAACTAAGATCAAAAATTTTGATGTCATCGCCTATGGAAGAATCCAGTTTTCACTTTGAAAAGTTTCATTTTTGCTTTAAAGGTTTCGTTTTCAGGTTATAAATTTCGTTTTCAGGTTATAAGTTTCATTTTCGTGTAAAAATGTTCATTTGCACCTTGATAGTTATTATGATTAATCTCAAAAGTTTTGATGATATCACGTATTACATAATCAAAGTATCACTTCTAAAAGTTTCGTTTATTCCTTGAAAACTTTTGTTTTCAGCATCTCTAGGGAATTATGGTTATTGAAAATCCACTCTGAAAGCTCTAATTAGGTTCCGAGGTTTTGATGGCGACACCTACTAAAGAATGAAGTCTCAACTTTGAAAAAAACTTTTTGTTGCTTTGAAAATTTTCATTTTTAGCTTATTTTTCGAAGTTTGGGCTCGAAAGGGTGACAAAGTCGCGGGTATGCTGCATGTAATTCGTATGCTCGTCGATTTTTCTTCTTCTTTTTTTTTTTTATCGTTTCTGGTATAACACGTCGGGAAATTTTTTAGTCGTGTTTTCCGAGTATTATTTTGTCATTTAGTTATATCGGTTAACTGAGAGCTTCCTATTTGTGGTCCTATTACTCATCGATTTATCAATCTTCAACAGACTGTAGTCTACAAAGACGAAAGACGACGCGACGCAACGCGGCCGTTTTAAAACAGATAGGCTACGACAGCTGAGTGAGAACCAAAAATAAAAAATAAAATAAAACAAAGTAAATAGGGAAATTGTGCACGTCCGTATCACTCGGTACACAGCCCTACATATTATATATTTTCTATGGTACGTTAATGTAATTGATAAAATGTTGAATTGACAAAACGATCACGAAAACGTGGGAAAATACACCGCTCTTCGTCTGCTCGCGGAGTTTCGGGTTCAATCGAGACTTCGACTGTTTGGACGCCGTCCAAAGTCCAGTTTTTGTTGGAAAACGACCAACAAGCTCGATCTTACTTTAATTAGGTCGATATTATTTCGATTTTCGTCAAATTTAACGAGGTCGTATTTTTTCCCTTTTAAAGATTTTTCCTCCTTTGGTTTCTCTCGTCAACGACGACGGCGTCAGTGGTGAAGACGACGACGACGTGGGTCCTTTTGTCTTTTTTTTTACTTGGAAATTAATTAGACGTTTGATGGTAGACGGCGACATTTGCTGATCGTAAATTTCCACCGAACTGTGTATCGCGTGTGTGGAATGTGCGATTTATTTCATGGTACATATACATATTACATCGATAGCTTGTCACGTTGGTTGAAACTTGAAATACCGAAAGATGGTTGAGTGACGTATGTCATCGGCTATGTGGAACCGTTGGTGTTGGGCGTGCGTGCGTACGCGCCAAAGAATGGTCGAAAAGTTCGGCCATGTTTCAAATCGGTTATGTTTTTTTGGAAACCGGACGAATCAAACGAGAGGAGAAGTTACTCGTATGTTTGACGTTTTGGCTGAGTAAAGGGTCGCCTTCCGTTTTTCCTTAGGGGGCGACAGTTTCATTAGTATGCTATCGTTTTGCCATAAACCTTGTCTCACTTGCCTAAATAAAATCTTGCGTGCATCTGCCCCCACTTACTGCCTGTATTATACAGATCACCTCGGAGAGGTGATATGAATTAAATCTTTCTCATCGGCCATACCTACTTTCATATCAAAAACCCGTCTCTCATCGCCACGAGACTAATGGCTCCGGGTTTTCTTCCTCCGCACCATATTCCGCATCTACTGTCATTCAATTCTGCCAAAACAATTTTAGCTTACTTCACAGGAACCCAATTTGAATCTTCATTTTGTTAACTACGTGATCCTTTTACAGGGTGAAACCGTCACTACATGCTGTCTATAATAAATTGCGCTAATTTTCCAATGTGGGAATCATACTGGTTTTAGGTATTGGGGCACCTATGATGATAGTCGCCGCCGAAAGGCTGGCTAATTTAGTGCACTTCACCTTAAACTACACAAATGTTTGTTCGCTTGTGATTACTTGCAAATTCATGCATGTACATTACAATTACTGGACTGTGCGGAATCAAGAGTGTACTCACGGAGTGATGTTACAGACCAGTTATCAGCGCATGAGCCATATTTATCGCTTGTTATAGGAACTGTAAATATGACGCAATTAGTCATCACACAGACTTATGTATTTATTCATATGTGTGCTTGTGTGCGTATACAGGAGCTGGTATAAAAGGCCTTGGAAATGTGAACTTAGTTGCCATTCTCCCATTTACAAATAGCTTCTGTTTTTTCTGTTTTGGGCTTTTATTATTCACATTTCCAGGGCAATAAATTTCCACTTAACCATCTGGATCAGCACGACACTTTGGGTAAAGGCTACCATTGATAGATCAGAATACTTTTTTTCCTATGCAGTCTACAGAGACTTCATCTTAATTTTCAGGAAAAGCTGGTACTATTCTCTAGATAGCCACAAAATGGAAAGTAAAGGTAGATGAATTCATTTCACGTACTTAGTTGTACTAATGTAAGAACTAAATCTTCAGCCTATAAAATCCAATCTATATAATGAAACAGATCCGGAAATACGCAAATTTTCAAAATTTGATGTGATTAGAAACCTGTATTTCTGGAATCATCAGAGGTTGTCCAGGGTTACCCTTTGAATATTACGTTATCTATAGGGTATTCAACACCATACATGGAACAAATGAAGTATTACCAAACTCTGATAAAAAAATATTTGTATATCTGAAAATAACTTGAAAATTCATTTTTGGTTTTTCATAATCTGTCCAGATTGGACAAAATCCATTTCTAAACTTTGTTTCATACTATCATAAACAGTAATCACAACAGAACACACGTACAGATTGGATTTACAATACAGAGGCTCCTAGGCCTGGAATGAAATACTTGGTAAGGACTTTCACAGAACTGGATTTGAGAAAAGTTTCATTTTTTGTAATTTGTAATTTCTAGATACATTTTACCTGATTGAGAAGATTATGAAAGATCCTAATTTTCACACTATGCTTATCTGACTAATTATATGGAACCAATTATTCTAATGTAATGAATCGTAACAACACTGGCAAGAATTCAGGTGTGAAATTTGGCATTGGTTTTAAATAATAGACTATAGTTGTTCTAGATTTTCTTTCTCACTACATTTGTGGTTTTCTTGTTTTATAATAATTGGGGGTAACCAAATTAAATAGTTCTCAGTCATGTACTCGGATTCTATATTCGTGCTCATATATGTATGTTTATGAAACTGCATTCAGTGATGTAGATGTTTCACAATTATTTCCAGTTTGATAAATAATTATAATGAATTTTCACATTGTTTTACAGTTTTTAAACTTTATACACTAGTAGTAAGTGGGCACCTTGAGGACAATTTCTTTACCATTGACTGGAGCCACCTGTCAATGGTAAAAGTCCGTCCATTTTCCCCTCTCCACAAGTGTGTTAGTCCGAAAAAATGTTATCCTTTTACCATTGACACAAAGGGCTGTAGCGGCGGTAAATTTTCCTCCAATCATCGGAGAATTTTCTCGTCATCGGGCGTTAGTTGGTTGAATTTTTTTCGCGGGTGAAATTTTTTTTCGGGCGTGAAAATATTTTTGCGATACACGTTTCTAGTGAGCGAGAAAAATTTTTTTTTCCGCAGTGAAAAAATATTTTTTGGACTTAAAAAATTTTTTGTGAAAAAAAGTTGACAAAAGTTATTTTAATTTTTTTTCGTGGTCGGCAACAGTAGCAGAGGTGGTGGCAGTTTTTAAAAATTATTTGGGGACAGTTGTTTATTTTTTCGTCATCAGGCAGCGGCAGTGAAGGTGGTGGCGGTGTTTTGGAAAATTATTTGGGGACTGTTGTTGGTATTTTTTCTCATCATCAGATTTTTTGTCATATTTTTTCGTAGTATTTTTTTTGTGGTTTTATTTTTTTTTGTGGTCGTCAATGGAAGTAAAAGTAAATTATTTGGTGTTTATTGTATTTTTTTTTCGTCTTCCTGCAGTGGCAGCCAAAGTGTGGTGGCAGTGGTGGTGGTAGCATAAAAATTTTTGGGGAAATTGTATTTTTTTTGGTTGGTCTTGGCATTGGAGGCGAGCCATTTGGTGACTGTTTATTTTTTTCATCGAGCAGTGTCAGTGGAAGCGGAGGAGGCGGAGTCTTATTTTATGGGGAAATTGTTATATTTTTTTCATGGTTGGGCGTGGCAATGGAGGCAGCCATTCGGTAATAGTTGTTTTTTTTTGACTGGGCAGTGGCAGCAGAGGAGGAAGCGGAGTCAAATTTTTATTTTTTTCTTTGTCAGTTGGTGGTTTATTATTTCTAAATTTCAGTTAGTCTAAGTTTGGTGGTCGGTGAGTGACGTTAAGGTAAGTATTTGTGTATGTTATTTCTCTTTCTTCCTCGACTAGTCGGCCATTGTTGATTTTGAATTTCCTCGCTGTTAGGCTAGTCCTATCGGTTAGACTAGGAATCACAATTTCTCAATGGCGGGTGAAAGAGGAAGGAGGAGTTATCCAACATGCACAAATAACTACATAGAAAATAATAATAAATACGTCATTCACCTTCCACCTTTTATGGTGATGAATAAAAAAATAATTTTTTCTGCTGCCACCACTCTCTCCTTGTTGTAGTCGTTGTCATCCTTTCTTACAATATTTTGGTGATAAAAATAAAATAACCTGAGCACTGCTACCTGCCACCCACTGTGAGTAAAATCAACCTTTTTTCCTGGGGAATAATAGAAAAATTAAAGAAGGGTAGCAGCAGCAGCAGCAGCAGCAGTGTTGGACAACGGCTAGTCTTATGAGAGTGTGGGTGAGTGAGTGAAAAAAATCAAAGTGTGTCTGTGTGTGTGTGTAAAAATGACAACAACAACTACCTGTCTTGTGAGAGTGTGAGTAAAAAAAATCAAAGTGTGTCTCTGTGTAATAATGACGACGATACAGCCAGTCTTATGAGAGTGTGTGTGAATAAAAAAAAAATCATAGTGTGTGTGCGTAATAGTAATGACAAAGACGACTGCCAGCCTTGTGAGTGTGTGAGTGAGAGAAAAAATAAGAGTGTATCTGTGTGTAATGACGATGATGACAACTACCTGTCTTGTGAGAGTGTGGGTGAGTAAAAAAATAAATAAAATAAAAGGGCTGTGAAGACAAAAACATTGCCAGTGGATGCTGATTGTGATGAAAAGAAGAGCTGAATGAATGAAAAAACGGCTAAGTCAAATATTTATAGTAAAGGTGGAATATGTTAAGGGACCAATCAGGTATGAGTATTAGTGTTCTCTATTGTGATTGGTTCCTTAATGGCTGATGATTTTACTATAAATATTACAACCCGCCTCATTTTCATTCAGGCTATTATTTCAGATGGCGAAGCTCTTGTCGGATGACTATTGAAAAATACTACACTCCGCTCTCATTCAACACGAATTTACTAATATATTGGCGCTCTTTCATTCCTTCATTCTCCATTCATTCTTCACTCTCAACCCGTCGCCTACCCTCCTATCAGTATACCTGACTGACCCGCGACTTGTTTATATTTTATTTACCATTCTTCGTGATTATTACGAGTTTTTGGACTTGTAAAAATTTCTAAACACTTTTCCAAATTTTTTGCTGATACTTTTATATTTTTCTGAATTGTTTGGATTTTTTTTTTCACATTCTCCTTTGGCCTAAAATATTTTTTCGGAATTTCTATTGACTGAAAAAAGTATATATACATGTGTTGTTGGGACAGTACCTCAGTTGCAATCTGACTGTCTTACTGTTTGGATGTAACTTTTTTACAGAAAATATTTTAATAATTTTTAATATTTTCTCCACTGTGCGATAGTATATATACTTGTGCAGTTCGGTTTTGACCTCAGTTGCGATCTGACCATCATACTGTACAGACGCAATTTTTCTGCTCTCTATTGCTCTTTACTATAAACAGAATTAAAAAATAATAATGGCTTTTAAAACTGGTGCCGAATTCCGAAATCACCTCGAAACTGTTTTACTATCACTCAATCCCGTAGTCCCTGACAATAATGTCGAAAGGCGAAAGGTGATTACTGCGATTGATGTGTTAGTCAAACAAGCTTTTCCGCCCAAACCAAAAATTAAACTGGTCACCCCTCACCTTATGCCTAACCTGGAAGAAAAGAAAAAGAAAAAGAAAAAAGTTAAGACCGCCCCGCTCCCTGACATTCAAGTAGAGTTCATGGGTTCGCGACGAACTCGCCCAGCTCATTTGGATGCTCGACGTAGCAAAATTTCCAAACCTAAACCAGTACCTAAACCCAAACCCAAAATTGATCTTTTCGAATACATCGCTAACCAAGATTTCAGTACTAGCAATTTGGAAAATGCGAAAAATAATTTTTTGGTTGCTTTGGAAAAAATTGACGTAACTTAACCCCCCAATGTCTCACCACCCAAACCATCCATCTTGTCACAAGCGTTAGCCGATATTTCGATCGATTTGTCATCATCATCATCACCATAATTTGAAAACAGCCCTTCTCAGGGCCAACCTCTCCCCGTTCTTACTGGCATTCAGATGAACGAGTTACTCGGTGAATTGGAACTATCTTGGGATGGTTTAGAATTCTGTGATGTACCTCTTATTCCAATCTACTTAGGATTCAAGGAGGACTTGATGAAGGAACTGTTGGCCAAATTGGAGTTGTCTGAGGATAGCTCCGATGAAAGCGTAAACGGACTTTCACATAATATTAAGACAAAGGAACTGTCAGCTGAAACGGAGTTGTCTTCGGACCATTCCGTTGAATGCGTTGATAGACCTTAACCTATTTTTAATAATAATTTAGTGGAGGAACTGTTGGCTGAAATGGAGCTGTCTGATGACAGTTCCGATGAAAGTGTAAATGGACTTTCACCTAGTTTTAATGATAATACTAAGGACCAAAAAAATTTAGCTTTAAGTGTATTCCATGCAGAGGCTACGTCGCCTCTATTTAATTTTAGATCCATGCCTATTCTAAGTCCTGTAAATATGAATGTTCCTGCGGATCCACCTTCCCAAATGCCAGTGTACACCCCCAATAAACGTGTGAAGGCTGTTGTGCGAAATATTTTCCCTGATGTTGCTGTTGTTAGGAGTGCGGCCGAGAGTGTTGTTGAGAGTGTTGGCGTTGACAATGCGGCCAAGAGTGTTTTTGCGAGTGTTAACATTGAGAGTGCGGCTGAGAGTGTTGTTGTTGAGAATGTTGGTGTTGAGAGTGCGGATGAGAGTGTTGTTGTTGAGAGTGTTGGTGTTGAGAGTGCGGCCAAGAGTGTTGTTGTTGAGTGTTGGTGTTGAGAGTGTAGTTGAGAGTGTTGTTGCGAGTGTTAGCGTTGAGAGTGTGGCTGAGAGTGTTGTTGTTGTTGCCACCCCTGACAGGCCATATGCCAATAAAAATATTAAAATGAGCAAACCCCCTAAAAAGTCAAGAAAAACGAAGAATGCTGCTGCTGTTGCGAAGGAGACCAAGTTGTGCGATATTTTCCCCTTCCAGTATGAGTTTTTCCCATGACGTTGTGCCACACCACGAGTGCGTAAAGTGTAAACTCCTGACTTCTTACCTAAATTGGGGGATATTTTCCCGTTTAAAAACCCAGTTAACTCCGTACAATGATCGTGATCTGAGGTGCGCATTGTACTAGTTGAAGCAGTTGTTGGATCGTGTGTCCCAGCCAAAATTACCTCTTGACCCCCCTGCCTCTTCGGACAAGTAAAGTGTGTTGAGAAAGGTTTACTTTGGGGGTGGTGTTGGTAGTGGTAGTGGGGTGGTGGGACTCGGTGAAATGTTTCCTTTTTGCAATGAAATATTTTCCCGTGACAGTGTCGATGGAGGGAATGTGGGTAATGTTTTCCCGTTTCATGGGGATGTTATCGTTTCACCATGTAAACGTACCCAGTTAAAATTTATCAATATTCGGGAAATCAATCAACGGTACATACCAAAATTTCAAAATTATATTCTGGACTATGTAATCCTAAAATGAATATCGTGGTGAGTAATGCGAAATTTAACAACCCCATCTCTACAGGGTATGCTTGTAACAATATGACGAAGAAACTAAAAGAAAAAGTAACTCAAATTCTAACTTCTGATGAAAGTGTTGTTCTGACTGAATGCATTTTCACCTTACACGAAATGAACATGCTGCGTGGTTTGAAACCCAAAAAAATACTGAACTTGGCCACCAACAAATATTTGAAACTCTGCATACTGCGCATTCAAAATAACGATACGTTGTGTGCCCCACGGGCCATCATTACTGCCATATCCTACCACACTAATGAGATTGGAGGACAAATACTGAGTGCAGCCAACATAGTCAACTTGCGCAAAGGACGTAACATACAGACTGACATGGCTATGGAGTTGTGCCTGCAGATCGACACTTACGGCGAGTTTGCCAAAGGATTTACTTTGGAGGATATCCGGACCTGCGAAGAAATCCTTAAAGTGCAAATAAAAGTCATCGACGTGCAAAACTTCAATGGTTTACTGTATCGCAGTGCCATCGAACAACCTATCGTACTCTACCTGTACAAGGATGGAAACCATTTCGACGTGATCACCAAAATGACTTCTTTCCTGGGTGCGTCGTACTATTGTGAAAAGTGCAACAAACTGTACCAAAACAAAAATGCTCACCACTGCCAACCAAAACCCGGTGCTGTGTGTAACCTATGTATGAAGGCGGAGCATCCTTCCTATACTAAAGATAAGATTTTTTGTACTAATTGTAATCGTTATTGTTTTAATCGTGAGTGTTTAAACGATCATAGTAATAGTGTTTGTGCCGCAGTGTTCAAGTGTCATAAGTGTTGTCTTATAATTTGTCGTAGTTTGTTTTTGTCGTATAAGTGCAGTTACGTGAAGTGTCTTAATTGTAAGGAAGTGGTGTTGAAAAAAAATCATCAGTGTTACATGGTGTCGAAACTGCCAAAAGGTGGCTGATGCAGTGCGGGGTGTAAAAAGTGTTTGCCAGGCAGCAGTCATCAACTGGAAATGCAGTTACATGGAGCAGTACATCTTCTTCAACTACAAAGCACAGCAGGAAACCGGGATCCATACGCCAAATTTGATCATCGCACATGACTTTTCAGGTGAGAAATTTACGTTTAACAGTAACGACGCCTTTTGCCGGTGGTTAATCAGTCCCGAGCATAACGGCTGTACAGCCATCACCCACTATGCCAAAGGGTACGATTCGCAGTTCATCGTGCAGTACCTGGTTGCCAACACCATTAAACCAAATGTCATTTGCAATGGTTCCAAATTAATGATGTTAGAAATCCCGTACATCGGTTTGAAAATCATCGAAAGTCATAATTTCGTGGCCAGTTCTCTTAGTGCCTTCCCCAAAACTTTTGGTCTGACCGAATTGAAAAAAGGTTATTTCCCCCACCTGTTCAACACCAAAGAAAATGAAAATTACGTTGGCCCGATTCCGGAGAAAAAACACTACTGCTACGACACGATGAAGGATGGTGAGCGGTCTAAATTTATCGAGTGGCACAACAAGAAAGTGCAGGAGGGTTATGTGTTTGACATGGCTTGCGAAATTGCCAAGTACTACGACTTGGATGTAGATATTCTACGGAGGGGATGGCTCAATTTGTGCGAGTAGTTTCTGGAGATCGGAAGCATCGACCGGTTCCAGTATGTCACCATCGCCAGCGTCTGTATGGCTATCTACAGATTGAAGTACCTGCAGCCACACACCATCGGAGTCATAGTGGAAAGGTTCGAGGACCACTAATCGAAACAGTCTATTTCGTGGTTGCGTTCCATCCAAAACCCCCTCATTCGACACACTCTCAACAGCGGGGAAGTAGAAATTTGCGGTGCTCGGGTAGACAGCTACAATGAGAGTACAAAAACCGTGTACTAGTATCACGGTTGCTTCTGGTACGAATGGTCTCGCTACTTTCGCCCCTATTTCATCAATAACATGAAAAAAGAAACGATGGAAGATTTGTTGCAAAAGACGGTCGACCGGACAAGTCAGTTGGAGCGGGATGGGTATACAGTGGTTGAAAAGTGGGAATGTCAATGGGTCAAGACAAAGGAGTATAGGAAGTTTGTCAAGGAGGGGAGATATTCGAACTGTTGAATGCTCGTGACACTCTTTTTGGTGGATGGGTGGAAGTGTTTAAGTTGAAAAAAGAAGTCGAGCCCAAGGATAGGGCGAAAATCAAGTACTCCGACGTTGTCAGCTTGTACCCTAGCGTTATGTTCTACAATAATTACCCGGTAGGCCACCCTATCAAAACGTTCAGACCATCCAAACAACCCCACCTGGTACGGTTTGATCAAGTGCAAAGTCGAAGCACCTCGCAATCTCTACATCCCCCTGCTACCTGTCTAAGTGAAAATGGCCAAAGCAGATAAGCTATTATTTCCCCTCTGTCTGAAGTGTGCCAAAAAACAGCAAAGTGTTTGCAATCATGCCAGCTCCGAAAGGCAGTTTATCGGCACATGGAGTACGATTGAGGTGAATGAAGCCATAGCCCAGGGATACAAAATCGTTGAAATTTACAAAGTGTGGGATTTCGAGAAAAGTAATAAATTGTGGAAGGGGTACATCAGTGATTTTTCTAAAATTAAATTGGAAACCAGCCCACACACCTATCCCTCCAACGAAGCCTACGCCAAGGATATTAAGGAGAAAATGGGTATTGTTTTGGACTTGGACAAAATTGAAGAGAATCCGGGTAAACGTGCAGTTTTGAAATTATGTTTGAATTTGCTGTGGGGTAAGTTTGGTCAACGGCAAAACATGTCTACCGCCGAGTTTGTCACCGATGCGTTCTGTTTCTACGAAATTTTACTCCATGATCGGTTGCAAGACATCTCCATCATCTACCTGGTGTTGTACAAGTTGGCCAACGGTGTTAGCAACGTATTCCAAATGCTAGGTGATTACAACAAGCACACTGTCAAGGTGGATCTTCGCGACATTGTCTTCAAAATGCCGCATGTGAAATTCACTCTGGAACACGCCACTAAAATACGCAATGAAATTGCTAAAAATTGCAAGTACGAACTGAAATACCAATGGTGGTTTTACAACAGTATTTCACCCTCTTCCGGCACCGATTTCACTTGGGACATCCCTGTCTGTTATTCGAAGACAAAGTACCTTTTAATCGCCTTCCAGACAGCCCAATCAAACAATATCACCGCCAACTCGTCGGTATTTGATTTTTGCAATTTGGAAAATTGTGAGGTTCTGCTCAACAATATTCGCTATCCGCACAAACGTTTGAATCTGAACATCGCCGAGTACAAGTGCGGCACGCTGTATTTCATGTACAAATGCTTCAAAGCGTCGTACTACAGCCGCGATGACGTACGAGGATTTCATTACCCAAAACCCGATAATTGCCATCGATTGTTCGCACCAACCCAACATCCTGAAAGAATCTTTGATCAATTTGAAAATATTTTTTGTGTGGCGACGACCGTTACCCGCTAACACCATCATCCACTGTGTCACCATTGTTGACAACAAAGCCATCTACAGTCTGCTGACAAACAACATTTTCCACCGTTAGGCGGGCCCCCTCACTGACGGTTGTGTTTCACACTCCCACTGCTGGATGTCGAGTCCGCCCTGTGCAAGGCGATCAACGACGCCACACTCGTCTACATCAAAGGGTTGGACCGGGTAAACCTTCTTTTAGACTTGTCTGGATGTGCTACCGAGAAAATTGTAGATCTTGACGAATTTCCGGGCATTAGTAAGACATCGCAGAAGTAACCATTCTTCCGCTGTGAATACGGCCATCCGCTTCACAACAAAATGAAATGCGCTTTGGAACAGGGTATCAGGTATCGGGATTATCTTAGGGAAAATTATTACTACAAAGTGGGTGCCGGTGACTATGATTATTGGGGTTGACGATGTTGCTGCTGCTGCTGCTGCCGCTACTACTGAAAACAGTCTTTTTCAAGACTAACCCCATCGCGAAGGGCGTAAAAACTATATTAAGGAGAATTTCAAATACTTTTTCAGATTTTGTGTGCGTGTGAAAATGGCATTTCATATTTCAGTCAACGATGTGCAGTCTGTAATACGGCGAGAGTATCATGACGGTATACATTTTGATAAAGTGTCCCAGGTAGGTTTGTCCAGTTTTGTTACGCAAAACAACATTTTCAACATTACTGAATGTAATAACAGGTTGACATTCGTACATCATGAAAAAATTAAAACGCCTATGGTGGGTGTTGGTGTTGCCGAGGATGGTGCTAAAGAAATAGTGTCATCATCTTTGAAAAAAATGTACGAGTACGATGTTGTAGGCAGTGCACCACCACCACCACCACCACAACCATCACAACCACCACCACCACCAGCATCGTTGAAACGGGGCAAGAGAAATGTCAACAATGTTTGGTTGGATATTATGGCTGATGAGAGTGAAAATGTCACCGTTGACAACGACCGACGGAATGTGATAAGGAGTGTTGTTGAGCCGGGTATTTACACGATCGACGATATAGCCACGTACTTGAGTGCAAACGTACTCGCTACCAAAAAATTCTGGATGTACATGAATAAGAATACGAGAAAAGTTGAAATGGGCAGCACTGTTCACGTTGATTTCACTCCCTTGGCATCCATAGGCCCGACTTTAGGATTTGAACACCGTTTGTACAAGAAAGGTGGTCACCACAGTTCCCCACACCCACCCGACATATTTTCTATAAATATGATACATAAACGGTGCACTTTAGTAAAAAGTAACGTCGAAGATACGCGTCTCAACAGCGACACTATCTACAAATTTTCTTTGAACGTTGAACCAGGTGAAAAAATTATCGAAAGACCAAATACAATCGCTTTTTACCGTGTGAATACCGACACATTACACGATTTACAGTTGAAAATAGTCGACCAAGATAACCGTTTGATCGATTTCCGCGGCAAAAGAATTAATATTGTTTTAGAATTCAAACCTCTAACATGAACAACAACAACAACAACAGTGTCAATCAGTATCTCAAAGCAGAGAGAGAACTGAAAAGAAAATTTAAAGAGTTAAAGTATGGGCGTTATGTGCTAGACACACGGGTGAATGAAGGTTTAGCACCAATTCTGAACCCAATCCGTGAGATTAATGCCAAAATTAAAAACAACAACAACAACAAATCAACATCACAACTTGCTGCTGCTGCTGCTTCTAGTTTGGTTGTCGACCCTGATGATTTAGTTGCTAACAAACGCAAGTTAGACATAATGCTTGGAGGACAACAAGGACGACAACACATAGTCACCACTTACAGCATACGTGCGGAAAAAGATGGTTTCTACATCGGTAATGCTAAAGTGGACATTGTAGGTAATGATTTAGTGTTTGAAAGTATCGGTGGTAGTGGTAAAACTTACATCGGTACACCTGGTTTGTGGGAGTTATTAACCAATACACATCCTACCAACTACACTGTCAAAGATTTTGAAAAATATGTCCAAATAGTAAAGGATACTTTCCTCTATAAACATAAAAACGATCCATTCAGTAGAAAGTTAAAAATTAGAAAAAATACCAAATACACCGAAATAATCAGACCGATAGTCTATAAATATAATCTAAGAGGTGCCAAACATGAAGCTGATGAAGACATAATCGGTGAAGGTTTATTACCTAAAGTAATTGTACCAAGCAGCAGCAGCAACAACAACAACAACAACAACAACAACAACAACAACCATGTCGAATACGTATATTGGAATAATATTGACGAATTATTAGAAAGATTGTACATTTTATACGGTGAAATAAAAGCTGGAAATACTAACCCTACCATACGTAACGAGATTACAAACATTATACAAGAATTCAAAGAAATATGACAACAACAACGACGATGATGATGATGACTAATTATCCCGAGGGTTATGGTGAGAAATGTTGCAGGAAAATATCAAGAGATTTTTTATTGCTGCCTATAGTGGCAACTGCAGCAGCAGCAGCAGCAACATCAAACAGCCACACCGTGGCCACCACCATGACCACCACCACGGCCACCACCACCGCCGCATGGAGGGGGAAAGGTGAGTTGAATGATCTAATAGATAATTTACCCATACCCTTACATTTACCAGGGTACAATTACGCTGGACCCGGCACTCCACTCAATCTTTACCTGGAAAAAGGTGTAAAACCGGCAAATAAGTCGGACGAGGCTGCTATGCGTCACGATATTGCTTATTCAAAATCTAAGGATTTGAACAATCGTCATTCGGCCAACTATGTACTGCAGGAACAAGCGTGGAACTGATTTAAGGTGGATGACTCGAGTGTTGGTGAAAAAGCCAACGCTTGGTAACAACAGCGATGCGTGCTAAATGCGCTATCGTTGCTGGTGTTGGTGTGAAAAACAAACCAAAATACACGGAATACCCGGCGAATTTGGACCATGACGATACCGAGTGACTTGTGAATTTTTTGCAAAAGCCTAACGGGAAAGGTATTTGTGTAATGTTTCGTGTAGCACAGACGAAAGAATCAATCGCCAGTGATTTGAAGATACCGTTGACATCGCGACAGATGCAAGCTGTCCACTGTAGTCATGCAAAAGACAAAGATGCAGTGGTTTGTTTGTCACCCCCACAGTTAAAACATATAACAGCGAATAAGGAAGGTGGGTTCTTGCTGGCAGCAGTAGCAGCTCTTTTAGCAGCGGCTCCGGCCATTGCATCTGTCGTTAGCAGCGGTGTCAACGCTTGGAACAACAAAAAAGCTAATGACAAGTTGGTAGAAGAAAGTATCCGCCACAACAAAGCCATAGAGGCTAACGGTAAAGGCGTTTGCATTGGCAAAAAGAAGAAAAATCAACCACCACCACCACTGGTGCAGCATCTATCACGGGTAACGGGTTGTACAAAGAGTTGCTGTTGAAAAAAAAAAAAGCTCCTCTAACCAACATCGATATCGAGACAATAGTGAAATGTATAAATATTCCGCAATTTAGAAATGTCTTTATGTGCAACTTATTGCCGAAAAAAGTGCATAAAAACGAATGCGGCGTTGTCAATCTGGATAGTTATTGCGGCCATGGTACACATTGGGTCTGTTATTGGAAACTCAACGATGATACGGTCGATTATTTTGACTCTTTCGGTGTACAACCACCTAGCGAATTGTTAAAATATTGGGGTAAACGTGTAAAAGTATATTACAACGGTAGCCAAGTACAAAAAGTTGATCAAATTATATGCGGACATTTATGCATAGAATGGCTCGCCCAAAGAAAAAAACAACAACTTCAATAAAAAACAAAATAAAATACAAAGTTTGCTGCATGTGCGAATGCAAGGGAGGAAAAATATATTATTTACTTTCCTTGCTACGCTGTTGGTTTGTCGGTTTTGCAAATGGTAATTGCAACGATGATGATGATGATGATAATGATGGCTGTGGTGGTGGTGGTTGCAATGGCAAAAACAACAGTGATGATGGTGGTGTTGTTGTTGTTGTTGTTGTTTGAGTGATAAATGTATTAATAATGACCATTTGTAGGACTTTTTCAACATCTCAATCAACCCTCACTACACTACACTACACTACACTACGATATGCATGAGCAAGAAGCAAAAGAACTGCATAGCAGAGTAATTAAAAAATTTAAAAAACGCAGAATAATAACGAAAGGTATAGATGACATATGGGCTGCTGATTTACTAATAATGACGCAATACGGTAGACAAAATAGCGGCTACAAGTATATTTTCAACATTATCGACACATTCAGCAAGTACATGTTTTCGGTAGCGTTGAAAACAAAAAGTGGCAAAGAGGTTGCAACCGCATTCGCCGGTGTTATTAAAAAACATAAACGATGCCCCTCCAATTTACATGTGGACAGGGGTAAAGAGTTTGTGAACAAAGATTTTAAAAAAGTATTGTCAAAATATCACATCATCATGTACCACACGTTCAATGATGAAAAAAGTGCCATTAAAAGTCCACTTTGAAATTGCCCAAAATTTCCGTTGGATAGACGCACTACCGCTTATTGTGCTTGAATATAATGAAAAAAATATACATCGATCAATAGGTACAACGCCCGCATCGGTAAATGCCGAGAATGAGGACGAAATTCGAGAAAAATTATACCCTATTGCCGAATTCACTTTAGATAAGCCGACTTTCAAAATAGGTCAGCCAGTACATATTCCATGCTGGAAGAATACATTCGGCAATAAGTATCCCGAAATTGGACCAAAGAAATTTTTTATATCGTCACAATACAATACACCAACCCGATAACATATACAATAAAAGGCGGCAACGACGAAATAATTTACGGACATTTTTATTCTCGGGAATTACAGAAAACCCTAAATTTTGTAAGAAATTAATAGGTGTACGTGAGAGGTAAAAAAGGATTTGCCAACAAAACATTAACAAAACAAAGGATTTTCATCTCTCTCTCTCTCTTAATCGGTTGTCATTGATGAACAGGTAATCATCGTCATCTCACCCTGCACACCTTTCTTCATTACAATACATCGATATTCTTTTCACTTACACAAATGACTCATCAACGTTACCCTGAAATGCACAAACATTAGCATCGTCAATACCATCACTAGCAATGACACTAGCACCAACACTTACGCAACAACTAAAGGCGACTACCCTTAAAAAAAATCACAAATCACTTGTGATTTGATCGTCTTTGCGTCTGTTAATTTAACCCGTTTTTCGTTTATTTTTTATATTTTTGCCATTTTTTTGAATTTTTGTGTATTTTTAGCCGTTTTTTCTGTACTTTTATCCGTTTTTTTCCGTGTTTTTTGTCATTAATTATTGAAAATGCCGAAGCAAACCTTCAACAATGTGCCCTTCATCGTCTATTGCGACAGCAAGGACGAGTCATTGGCTGAAGTAGAGGAGGCTGGTTTGGAAAATGCAAATTGTAAGTACTTAGCGACACTAATACACGTGTACGCATGCCCGATAATTTTTTATAAACTTTTATCATTTTTTCATCGTGTGTGCGGGGGCAAAATGTGACCAGGGGGTAAAAAAAATATTGTGACAGGTGCCATGTGGGGGACCACATGTGATTGTCTTTTTTTTTCACTTCAGCAAAAGTGAAAATAAGTTTTACCTATTTTCCGGCGGGGGTCACCGGCTAAATTACACGCATTACACCCGCTTCCGTGGCGATATCGGTTATACTCGGTCATTTTAAAAAATAATAATAACTAGAGAATGCATTTTTTTTGTACAACATGTGACGGGTGAAAATTAAGATAACTTTTATCTTTTTCTATCATTCTTTTAATAGGCCTAATTACACACACACACTCTCGTACAAGCACAAACAATAAACAAAGTGAAAATTATTATTATTATTACATTGGTGCTTTTTTTTGCGTAGCACCTCCCGCAAACGTCACCTTGCCACAGGTCAGCACACTGTGGAGTGCCAACTCCAGCGCCATGTTCTCGCCCTCCAAGATGACAGCTTTGACATCCCCAATGGTCGTCGGTACTCGCAGCGGGGTGTTTTGCCAGACTTCGTTGCCAACAACAACAACAACAACGACGACAAGGACACCACCACCACCAACCCCTATGTCACCATACACGGAGGAATGCCGCATTTTCCGGCAAAGTAAGAAAATCAACAGTAACAACAACAACAACATCATCAACATCCGCATCCGGAATGTGGTAAATGTGCGTACATTTTTATTTTATTTTTCCTTTTTTTTTGCAGTCCAATGTGTCGAGTGTGGGCACACGCCGATGGACACTGCTGACCTGGCGTACCAGGAGTACATCAATTTTTCAGTCACCGAAATCGTGTTCGAGGAGGCGAGCGACATTGATGAAGAGGAGGAGGAGGAGGGCGCGTCGTTAATAGGTAAAAAAATCATTCACTACAACTACTACTACTATTACTACGAATACTATTACTACGAATACTATTATTAATATTATTTTTCCCGTGACAGTTCCGACATTTATCCACCCCCACACCTATGAGGACAAGCACCACCACAACCACCATCAAGCACCGGAGATGGTCGCTGCCAACAACAACAATAACAGCAATAACAACAACAACGTCAATGGAGGCGACGATGACGACGATGCTGAGCAGTTCAGTGTGGACTTGGCGCCCGTGGACAGTAAAAAAATACACATTCATTCATTAATTCATTCATTAACTTACTCGCAAAAACTAATTTTCTTTTAATTTTTTCCCACACAGAGAAAGAAAACATCGGGGCACGTCCACGGCGGTTGTCATCACAAGCTGGAAGATCGTTGGACCTGGCGCACCAAAATTTGGCGCCCATCGCACATGTCCAGTGGTGGTGGTGGTGGTGTTGAAAACAGTAGTGACAACGACGAAATTGCGCGGCCATTCCAAGGTTGGCCCCAATACCCATCGTCATCACCCGGGGTAACAATGGTGATTGTGGATAATGTGACAACTGAGGAAGGGTCCAATGTGGGGTCTTCCAATGATGACGATGGTCACGATATTCACAATGTCACTGTGGCGAGTGATGACAAAGGGTATGGGATGCTTGTAGAAGATGACATTGTTATTGCGCCCCCATACCTCAACCAACTGCATTGGTCGTCATCATTGTCATCGTCATCTTCATTAATAAACGAGTTAAATGACGTCTCTACGGAGGAAGAGTATTCTTTATACTCTTCCGATGATGATGAAGACAACGACGCGTTTATTGATTTCGATGAAGATGACGAAGGATACGCTACATTGTCGGAGGTGGAATATGAGGAGGATGGGGTGTGGTAACGATGTCCGATCATCTTTATAATTGTAAATAATAATAATAATATTTAATGTAAATAAGTATTTTTGTATTTTGTTTTTTTGTTTTTTGTTTTTATTATTATTATTATTATTACTATTATAATTAATATAACTTATTCGGTTAGTCCACACGAAAAATACTCGTTTATTTATTTATAAAATTTATATGTGTGAGTGAGAGAGAGAGAGAGAGAGAGTGTGAGGAAAAATGTGAAAAAACAAGTTTTATTTTTATTAATTGTATATGAGTGTGAGTGAAAGAGGAAAATATTTCACGGACAAACAAAAAAGCCATATCATAGTGTCTTTTGTGAATGGTGAGTAGTACTCATTCAAGAATTACACGCACTCACCATTCACAAATTGCCCTTACTGCCATTCGTGAACGGTGCGTATCCATTCACAAATTACACGTAGCGCCGTTCACAAATGGCGCACACTTAACGTTAGCGAGCAGTGCATAACGTATTTTATGAATGGTGAATACTCGTCATTCATAAATTACACTCGGCACCATTTGTGAACGGCGGCGCGTACTAAATGGCAGTGAATGACTCGTAGCGCCTTTCACGAATGGCGCGCATTCGCCATTCACAAATCACACGCGGCACTGTTCACAACCGACGGCGCGTACTAAACGTTCGTGAATGACGTGTACTTTCTTTTTGTGAATGATGTTACATTTCATTCACAAATACAATAAAAAAAAGTGAGTGAGTGCCCAAAGGGACTTTATTAGGGTGGTCCTTATAAGGACCGTTTTAAAGGAAAAAAAAAACTGAAAATAAAACAAATTAATAAAAGTCGTGGTGGGGTTAAAGTAATAAGTCGGTATCAAAGTCTGGGTAAAAGTAAAAATAAAAAAGTCGCTTCCAAGTCAGGGAAAATAAGAAAGTCACTTCAGAGTCATGAGGGAAAAGTCCAAAAATAAATAAAAAAGTCCCACTAAATAAAAAAATACCTTTCCTACTCACCCAAAAAACTCGTACACAAATTTATGACATCGTCATCGTCTTTGTTGTTGTTGTCGTCATTGGTGGCGTCATCCTTCAACCAACAACTCGTCGTGTAGCAGCCGACAAAAATTGACAATGTCATCATCATCATCAATAACATTGTTGTCGGCTGCTACAACCGTTGGTTTTGGCTGCTGTTGTTGTTGCTGCCATTTTTCCTGTCGCTGCTGCATACGCCGTCGCTTTGTGAGTAGCCGATTACATCTCACCCATCGTTGTTGTTGTTGTTGTGGCGACAACGACCTTGATGATGATGACGTCTGCGTGGCTGCTTCAGTTTCCACGTCGTCCATGGAAACTGGTCCAACATGGACCACCACGCAGTTGGATGATGATGATGATGGTGATGGTGAATGTGGTGGCGGTGGTTGGTGTACATCGGCTGTGACCACAATTTGATAACTGCCACATTCACCATTGCTGGAATTGACGAAGGTTGACGCATCATCATCATTATCATCATCACTAACGGTGAAAATGACAGTGGGGGCAGCAGGGGCGACAGTGATGGCGGTGGAGGTGACGGCGGGAACAACATCAGCGAACAGCGATGGCGATGGTGGCTGCTGCTGCTGTAGCGACAACTGCTGTGGCGACAACTGCTGTGGCGACAACAGTGGTGGCTGCAGCTGTTATTGTTGTTGTGGTTGTGGTGGTAATGGCGACAGTGACCGCAATGATCGCAGTGACCGGGGTCGTACACCCATCACTGTCGAAGATGACAACAATGACGATGATGAAGGTGATGGTGGTGGTGCTGATGATGATGACGTCCGTGGCTGTGGTGAATGCGTCATCATTGATGACGACGACAACGACGACGACGACGCTGATGACAATGGCGATGAAGGGCGTGTTTGTGGTTGTCCAAGGAGGCGACGAGGACCCGTGGCAGCGTGAACTCCGTGCTCCGGCAAGCTACGATGTGGTCATCCA
The DNA here is from genome assembly GCA_011428145.1 of Ericerus pela. Classification (NCBI taxonomy): domain Eukaryota; kingdom Metazoa; phylum Arthropoda; class Insecta; order Hemiptera; family Coccidae; genus Ericerus; species Ericerus pela. The sequence continues at coordinate 135,683 of WOFM01000051.1, forward strand.
AAACAAAGGGCGCCGCAAACATAACCGCCGTTAGCACAGAGGTCAGCACACCCGTCACACGCACAGTCTCTGGTCGGATTCATTATACACGAAAAATTACACACAAAAATTAAAACAAAATTGGAAAAAATTACACAAAAAATGACAGCAAGCAAGGAAGAAAAACACGTTGACCAAGCTGAACTATGTTAGCGAATGATTTAATTTGGGAATAAAATGCCAAAAACCTATCTCAGGGAATTACCCGAACATCCTGATAGTCGTCGTCTTATCGTAATCCCGAACGTATTCTTTTATAGACGAACAAAAAGACAACTGCAACAACAACAACAACAACAACGGCAACAATAGGCGATGTTGTGGGTAGCAAAAAATAAAAAAGTTTTTTGTTTTTTTCGTTTGTTATTTCACGGCATTTGTATCATCCTGATCGTGTACGGTGAAAAAGAATATCGCCCGAACTACACAAATACATAGCACATCCGAAATAATTAAAATAACTTTTGTTAAATTTTTTTCAAAAAAAATTTTCAAAGTCCAAAAAATACAAAAATATTTTCACGCCCGAAAAAAAAATTTTTCCTTAAAAAAAAATTTCACCCGCGAAAAAAATTCAACCAACTAACGCCCGATGACGAGAAAATTCTCAGATGATCGGAGGGAAATTTACCGCCGCTACGGCCCTTCGGGTCAATGGTAAAAGGATAACATTTCTTCGGACTAACACACTTGCGGAGAGGGGAAAATGGACGGACTTTTACTGTTGACGGGTGGCTCCAGTTAACGGTAAAGAAATTGTCCTCAAGGTGCCCACTTACTACTTACACTATTCCCTAGTATGGAACAAATCCATCCTTATTGTTCAGTTTCCCTATAAGGTAATAAGGGATTTTCAAACAGGGCCTTTCCGGCGCCAAAATTTCTTGAATCCAAAATCAATTTTTATTTTCTCTTCATTTAACAGGTGCTATATATGATGATGCAGGCATTGGTTAATGTTTCATTTTTTTCTTCTTCCATGAGAATAATTTTATTCTGATGACAAAATGAAGAAATTAAGTTTTTAATAATTCTGGTATTTTGTTTGAGTACTATGGTATACTTTTTTGATATGAAGATAAGAGACTTATAATTTCCACATTATAGCAATTTATCTAATTATGTGGAATAAATTCCAATAAATGTAATAAGTATCTCCCAAACTGTATCATCTTCATTCAGTATTCAAGAGAAAGGTTTTATTTTGATTTATGGTAAGTGACTATTTTATTTCTAATTTGGGTAATATTGATAGAAAAATCTTGTATAGTTTTACAGTTTTTTGGCTTCAGACCATAAACACTAATAAGGAACAAATGTGCTTTCCTTATATTTTTTCTTACAATATTTAAAATTTGTGTATTTCCAGACCTGTTTCATCATATAGATGGGATTTTAAAGGCTGGAGATTTAGTCCATATATTAGAATAATTAAGTATGTAAAATGAATTCATCTACCTTTACTTTCGATTTTGTGGCTACCTAGAGGTTAAGGAGTGATACTTTATATATTCGGTGGACTGCGATAAGAGAAAAATTCGGTTAAACGAAGTCTCTCTGTGAAAGATATATTGAAAAAATCTTATTGACAGCAGATTTTACATGTGATGAAGAAAATCAGTCTGTTGTCTTGAGGTATTGTTTTTGCCCAATCTGCTAGCAGGGACGGACTTGGGGACACAAGGAAAGGTGACTTACCACCCTGGGATTTTGTTAAGTTGGATTCTTATGCTCATCAGTTGGACAGTTGGCAAATCGTGAAAAGATTATTTCACGATACTATAGCAGTTTTTTTCTGTTTCTTCATTTTATTTTAAATCTATAACTGATAGTGTTTTACGATTGGGAAATGGTAGATAGTTGATGCGTACTGTAGGTAGAGGTACTCAACTACTCACACACAAGACAAATGTGTTACTTGCCCTTGATTTCGAACTACGGGCGGAAAACATGAATCAATTTCAATTGATATCGATTGTGATATTTCGGAAAAAGAGGTCATAAGGATGAGTGATAAATCGTATCGTTTGGTGCATTACCCCAAATAAGTTTCAATATGAGATATGAGATATCTGTCTGAAAGTACCAGTTCAATATCACTATACGTGGAAATTTTAAATGAGGCTTAAACGATGGAAATAAATTCATATTTTTCTGCGTCTGGATCTTCGTTCACGTTCAGCAGACATTCATATATTCAGGTCGAAAAAAGAGATAAGAAAACAATGATACATACTCGTACTATTTGCTCAGTTATTTTTTATCACATCTTTTACTTTTCAGAACGACTGATAAAAATATTTCTCAAAAAGTATCGCGGATCACGTAATGTCTTCCTCAAAATTATTCAAATTATTGTAGGATAAATAAAATGAAAAATAAAAAAAAAAAGAAAAGAAAAATTAGGTTCAGAAGAAACTATAACTTGTAAAAGAATATTAGATTTGTTTAACAAAAACCAATATCAAGAATTAAACAAAATGTAAAGAATACATTGCACGCGAACATCCAGGGACATCAAGGGGGATGGTTGGGAGGCTCCCCCAACAGTTTTGGTCAGTTGGCAAAATTGTACAAGTTGTTTATTAGTTGGAAAAATTGCGCCTAAGAAAAAAAAAGGCAGATAATATACGAGTGTGTTAGATTTTTTTTTTTAGTAGTTGGTAATTTCAAAAATTTCAGTTGGCAATTTTCATTTTTCTAACAACCCCCAAAAAAAGGCTTTCGCTACGCCCCTGCGACATGCAATAATTAAGGTAATAATTACGTAAAAAGCAAATCGAAAATTTGAATAGATTTTTTTAAGACCAAATTCCAGAACTTTTTATAATTTTATTTATTTAATAGATGCAGATTTTGAATAATTTTAACATGATAATTGACTTTTCAATAATATCAATTTATTTCAACACAGGCTCGTAATATAATTATTATTTTTTTTGGAGTTTCAAAAAATATTAGTTAATTGATTTTAGACCGGTACAATATTTTTTTCCCAAGAAAATAAATCAGTAGATCAGAGCTTATCTTCCAATGATTCTTTAGATGAGCTGTCATGAATCATTCTAGAAAATTTTTCAGTATTTTTATAACTATAAATGTGAGTGCTTTATTTCGTGAATCAGTGGGTACCCACAACTCACATCAAATTTGAGTTCGGTTATTTTAAAATCAAGAACACTGACGTATAAAATTATGATCACATGAAAGTTGCCAAATGACTCTCATTGGGGAAAGGTGAGAAGGGAGTTCATAAAATTTTAAAGTTTCACCGAGCCCTGTGATACTTTACACATTTTAAAGCATAAACAAGGAAAATATCAATCAATATAGGCGAAGCAGCTTTGAGTTCATCGTTAAAAAACGTGCTGACCTTTTACCCAAAGGAAGAAAATAATCATAGAACTTTCTCAACTGTATCAGCATTCAAAAGACCTTTGTTAGGTAAGAAAACCTCCATCACTTCTCTCACCATTTCGCGTAGTCTCGACAATAACGATCTCACAATTTTCATGGAAAACCAACCAGCGAGTTGGCGCCAGAATTATAATAGCGAAAAATTCGTTTCAAGCGATAACAGATCCATGTTGAGGTTGTGAAATCGTTCTTTTTAACCAACTTCTTGGAACTTCACGTCTTCACACCCAACAAATACAACGCAGCTATGAAACATGGCATAAGTTATTGACAATTAAACACATCACTGTTGTCTAACTTGTATTACAACTTCTTACCACACTGAGGGGTAAAAACAACGAAGCTTGACGAATAACTTCATGGAACGCCAACTAAAAAGTGAAAATAAAAATTTTGCGGATAAATATTGTAAGGAAATATTAACATTAACTCTGTTCGAGATAAAAATTTAAATTTCAAAGTTGTCAGGGTAAGGTAAAAAGTGATGGTTAATTAATAAAGTCTGTTAACTTTTCCATTTACACACGACCACCAGTATCACATTTTAGAAGAATTTTTTTAGTTACAAAAAGAAAAACACTTATTTTCATTACCACAGCCGGGATATTGTATTAGAAAATAAACTCAAGAATCCTTTAGAAAAAACACAACTTTGGATAAATAATCGAAGAAAAAACGCCTATAAAGTATACTTTCTTGAAGAAAAAAAAAGGAAAAATTTGTCTGCAATAATTCGTTTTATAAAAATACAAATACACCTAAAAAAAAAAAAAAAAAAAATCGAGAAAACAAATTACGGATTCTCAAGGATTACAAATAATTTACAAGCGAAAAATAAGTTCACCTCTAGACTGGCTCGGTATTTGCGCGATCACTTCCCAACAGTGCGATAAACATCGAAAAACATAACCCGAGTGTTAATCGATGTAAATGTACACACCATTCAAACCCAAAAAAAAAAAAAAAAAAAAAAAAGCTACTCATCATACAGAAACGCTGCACATAATTTGTTTTTGGAAAAAGAAAAAAAAAACTAAAATGCGAATAAATAAAATTACACTCGACGTCAAAAACAAGACAACCAAATTAATTCAGGTTCCCATTCACGTCTTTTTATTACCAAAAAAAAATTATCTACCTATTGCAGGGCTCGCTGACGTTTAAATAATTTCCACACTCGCCATTTTCCTACTGTTTTTTCACTAAATGCCATTCACCTCGCAGGATTTTTTTTTCTTATTTTTTACAATCATCGCCTGCACCTTTACATTGTCGATTTCGCAGACAGATTTTTGCAATTTAATCGCCAGGGGGCAGGGGTGTAAATATTTTTCATTTTTACCCGCACTTAATATTCAATATTCGTCGACCATTCCAAGCTGCCTGTAGCTACAAACTGCAACAATGATTCATCGTACGTTCACTTCATTAATATTCGATAGCTGGAGCTTTCCACGAGTTTCAAGATGATTCCCCCTTCTCACCTCCTCAAAAATTTCCTATCGACAAACCTTGTAATTATGCACATCAAACAGCGTTGGGCTCGCTGCCAAATTGCTGTTTGCATTACATTACAGTGAGATGCAATTCAGACGAAAAACAAAACAGTACAAAAAAAACATTCAGAGACGTGGCCAATGAAATTTCCATCGTTAAATTTTCAAATCGTAAGGAACTCATGGAATAAGGTCATTGTGATTTTTCCACCAAACCAAAAGGTGATACACTCGCGTAACTCGTGAATGAAAAGTAAATTTCTCATTTACCGTAATTAAGACAAAATATTTTTTTATCTTCCTGTATTTTTTATCAAAATGAGGCTTTGTCCAGCAAAAAAGTCGCCTTGATCAGTAGGATCGGTTTTGACCATAAATAACATCTGAAAAAAAAACTCTCTCCCAGTATTCGGCGTGGAAATTTATTGATCAAAAACTATTTCAAGTCAAAAACAAAAAACACTCATTTTTGTTAACAGACATAAAGTTAGAAGGTAAGTAATTACGCATGACTTAGTTGAAGAAAACGAAGAAAAACGATTGACGTGAAATTTGACACACCTTTAAAAGTATCATCTCTGCCTTATTAAATAAGCCAATTCTAATTCGGTTCAGCAATATCCATAATTTTCCTGCAATATTCTCGATTGTTCCAATCAACTGCGTTCTTTTATTTATCCTCTGTAGAACCCAGAAAACGTCATGTTAATTAAGATTAAATTTTAAATGTTAAGAATGGTAGATATAGAAAATTCTCAATAAAGATTAAATACCATAATATACGCACAAAAATTGGAACTTCATTTTTTCAGAGCCATTGGCAGGTAGGATTCATCTTCGGAGGGAGTTTTACAAATTTTCAAAACAATTAGCGCACAAAAAAATTTTTTAGGGGATTTATTATTGTTCTAGAACATTTATATATAACGTATTTTCCATACTTTTTTAGGTTTTTCCCGCATTTTTTGAGTGGTCTGGGGACATTTTGACCTTTCAAACTCCCCACTGTACAGCCCATCTAACGCATCTGCTCGTAATTACGAACATGCATATACATGTGATTTTTTCTCAAGTAATCTAAGTAAGGAGTACTTATTAAATTTTTTTTCTTTTTTTTATTTTTCATTATTTACAAAATTGGCTCGTGGACCGCACTGGAACCCTTCGCAGGCCACAAGTTGCCCACACCTGCAATATGCAACTACTATAAATAGCAAGAAAGTCCAAAATTTTGACAAAGAAATCGACGTTTACTCGACAAAATGAGCATTTCGTATATTATTTTTTCTCAAATGACGGTGAGGATGAATTTCCAAAAGAAACCGCACTTACCACCGTGGCAAGTGTGTAGAAATTGTAGCAAATATTTTTCCGAAATTAGTTGCTCGCGGGCATCTCCGTCAATATTAATTTTAAAACCATTCGGAACAACATTTTTTTGAAAAAGAATTATTATCACCATTCGCCATACAACGTACCGAAGCCGAACGACGGTGACACGAAGATAGGAAATGAAATTTTCATAACTGCCATACAATCCAAGCCAACAACGCGACAACGCTTCCGCGATACACCGAGAACTCAGAGCAGCGAATGGACCACAAAAAGGCGAAATTTCAATCAAAATTTCTCGGTAACAAATCCGTCGTAGCTGGGTAATAAGTAATAACTCTTTTTCATAGTAAATTAGAAGTCGAAAGTGTTTCAAACAATACCGACGGAGATACAGGCGAAGAAGTGATTTGGGACATATTTTCCACATTTACCGCAAGGTGCCAAGATGAGTGGGAGTGGTAAGACTGATAGTACATTCTTTTGTAGGAGCATTCTCACTTATTTACGAGAAAATAACCCGATGTGTTTGAACTAAAAACTCAATCTTCAATTTGTTTTCCCATGTGGAGTTATCGATGGCTGCCGAAACACCCTGCGAACCATTCATAAACTCAAAATAGAACAAAATACGGCGCGAAAATACGCGATTGTAAAAACCCTTTGACTATATGAATAGTGCTGGACCAGTAAAGAAAGATGATTTTGGATTAGACATGCCGGCGCTAAATAGGCAACCGCAGCGTACCTTTTGACGTAGGTATTTTGCTTTGCGTTTATGTACGCTATCCTTGTGAATTTAAGGTATGTCTTTATCAAATGTATTCTAAATTGTTGAACTCAAGCAAAACATCGAAAATACGCACCAAGTACACTCGAGTTGCCTACTTTTTCGCCTGCATGTCTTGACATTAAAAAGTACATTAGTCTCATGGAGCTTTACTGGTCCAGTAGTATATAGTCAAAGTAAAAATCACATTGGGATTTCAACAGTGGACGTAGAAAATAAAAATGACAATCTTATATATAAAGCTCAAAATTTATATGTTTGTCCGTTCCGCAAAAACTTTGGAACCATAAGCCCCAGCGTCGTGAAATTTACACACGTTATAGTTTTTTACTAATTACGATTAACGAAATAATTTTCATCGCCCGACTTCACTCCATTGCCAGTTTGCTGGCAAAATAAATTATTTCCTTAAAGAGCCATTCGAAGAAGAAAATAAAAAGTAAACAAGTGCGTGTGGTTTCTTATTATTGCATATGACAATAAAAAATCAGAGGTCAACTTTATCAAACGTGTCATTAGGATTTTTTCCAAGGAAGAAAGAAATGTGGAAAAAAAAAGAAGTTTTTTCCATAAAAATCTTCAATTTTATTTTACACGAGCTTTATGAAGTAAGATATTTTAAGAGTACGAGTAAATTATGGAAATCGAATGTTAAGTGTACAAAATTTTGGATTGATCCCTAGTCATAAGACCCATCCATTTAATAACGGCAACTATTTAAATCATTATGAAGGTGCCAATAAATTGACGTTAATGTTACATGACACAGAAATTAACCAATTTTGCAACTACTGGTATACAAAGGTACAGTTATTAGTAAATAATAGGACATGTAGAATAATTTCGATGAATTTCAAGGCTCCGAGTTCAAATATGAGGTCCAGTTTTGTATTTAACTGTTCTTTTGTGTCCAAGTGATCCCAAAAAAGATGTTTATGACAAATTATTTGTAAATTATTGAGTGACACATTGTTGGATTAGTTGTTTGAAGCACTGAGTATAATTCTACTGTCCATTTTTATTTTTTGACTGAATCACTCTTTTTGTTCCCTGTAAGCTCCGAACTGGAAGTTAGGAAGAATTTTTCAAAAATTATTGAGGGATACAATCAATTTAAATTCAAAGTCCATTTTTGAATTTAAATATTCTTTGCACCCATCGTGACCTCAAAACAAAAGAAAGGGCCAATTTTTTTTATAGATACAGGTATCTGAAGTATTTTTGAGTTTTACATCTTTTAACATGTTTCCCAATGAGATATATTAAGACTGATTGTCCAGTTTTAGATTGAACTACTTCTCTTGGCTCATATGGCCTTAAAAAGTGATTGTACGATATTACATACTTACAGCTACAAAACTGTGCTAAATATATTGCTCTCTATTTTGATTTAGGTACTATAGCTACTATACACTAAACCTCAGGCTGGCACACAGGGCGTGTCATTTACATCACAATTCTCATCAATAATCTCACTGGGTGGCTGATATACATGAAAAGCATGGTAGGCTTCAAATTTTTGGTCTTAATTGTCTAAAACAAGAAGTCAAGAAAATGGTTCAATTTAATGTTATCAATGAACTTAACCCTAAAAATAACTAATAATATGGCTCAACAACACGAATTTAATGCACGATTTCATCATCTTCTTTAGTTTTCTCGACTTCTAAGGGCTTAAATTTCTTGATCTTTGGCTCATTTTATTTCTTTTGAGGAGGTTTTAGGGTCAAAATCCACATTTTTCTCCGAAGGAATACGTACTTTTTCTCTTCTGATGGCACATCTATTTCAACAACTTAATCATGAAAATCTGTCCAGCTGTTATCTCCAACTTAGTGCCACAGTAAAAAGTTTTTATAGAAATTAATATACAAAAAACTCAAACGCAGCAGCAGCTTCGTTGGAAAAAGTAGGTTTTCGAAAAATGTAAAATTAGGTAGATAGTCACCAAAAATTTATTCAAAGATCGTAATAAATAGTTTTTCCGAATTACGTTTCCATTGGTCCAAAATTAGGCGTTTTATAGCAAAAATAAAAAACGAAAATAGTGCTACGTGAAGTACCATGCAACCGACCCGCACCAAAATTTATAATAAGTTATAATATTTGTTACAAATTTCGTAGCTTTTGATCGAAAATAGCCAAACCAGAAGTACCGTACGGCCGATCCGCACCAAAACTTATAGCAAGTTATAATATATTATTATGAATAATTGTTTCGAATTTCGTAGCTATTGGTGGCAAATTAGAAATTTTATAGCCAAAACAAAAATGAAAATAGATATATCGGAAGTACTGTACGCCCGATCCGCACCAAAATTTATAGCAAGTTATATCATAGTGAATATTTGTTTCAAATTTCGTAGCTACAGGTCGAAAATTACAAATTTTATAGCTAAAACAAAAACGAAAATAGCCTTACCGGAAGTACGGTACAGCCGATACGCAACAAAATCAATAGGTCAATTACAGCTACTTGGCTTAGTACTAATGTACGTTCGAAATTTCGTGCCTATCGGATAAAAACTGCGACCTATACCGCGGTAACAAGAAATTGGCTTATATAATATATGAATTTGAGTCATTAGTGCCAAAATTTTCGTTGAGTTATGAAACGAAAAACGAACCTACCTCCACCCCCATGTCGTTCCATAACACCAACATTTATAAGTCGATTTCCAATAGAAAACTTAATTAATTAATAGGTAATAATAATAATAATAACAATAATAGTCGGACAGAAATCGTTTTTCTCTCCATACCCAAATCTAAAAAACATAACTCGTCGAACCGAATAACCTTGAAAAAAAAAACGCTGTAACGTAACGTCTGTCATGGCGGGGGTTAACGGGAAGCGAAGGCTCAAAACTGTGTAATGGCGGGGGTGAACGGAAGAACTTCCGCAGAGACGAAGGTGTAATAGGTACCGTATTTTACTGACTGTGAGTCAGTTTTTGGGGTAGGCAAGTGCCGGCGACGGACGAAGAAAGAAAAAGAGGAGTGGGAGGAGAAGGCGAAGTACAAGTGTACATACAGCTGTGTGGCATTGTACCACCTATAGCTTCAGTCTCCGAATCGATTACTTTCCACTTTCATTTCGCAAAAGAGCAGCGAGAAGTTACACCTACCAATATTCTTCCATCCATTCTTTTCCGAATTTTTCAGCACGACGCACGACGCACACGTCATCATTTTTAAATTTATTCTACTCGATACTCACAGGTGCCTCGTCCTTCGCGGAGGCTATGCGCCCCACTCCTCCCTCTTCATTCCTCTCCTTCACTTTGGTTCGTTACCTTCATCTGGGCCAACACCGAACATATTCTGCAAATTATACGGATGGAAGAGGGCACTGATTCATCGAGTACCTGACCGATAGGTTCACTCAAAACTGAAGCCATGAACACTGCAAACGAACTTACAAACTTACAAAAATGTGCGTTAACAATAAATATCCGTTCCGCGGTCAAGTGGGTATTATCTAAAAGTGTCAAACTGATAAATTTCAAAAATTTTAACATGAATATGTATCCCATGAATGCATTCAACACTACCTCGTGTTTCATTGCCATAGGTCCAACAGCGGAGGCTCCACAAATTCTCAGAAAGTGCCAAAATGAGCAAAACGCGGAAATAAATTAATATAATATATATATATAATATGTGTGTGTATGTATATATATATATATACTGTGCACAGAAGAATTTGAGTGACCTATATATTCGTGATCTACCACTCAGGATCGGTGCTTTTCCACAAATCCCGCCCCCAGGTCCCGCCACTCCACTGAATGCTATAGTCACTAATTATCTGAAAAAGCAATTGCGGGCACAAGTGTCCACACACACGCGCACTAAGAAAAAACAAAAAAACATAAAACCGCTAGAAATTATGCATGCCCAATAGAGGGGGGAACTACAGGTACAGCCTTACTGGGCCCGGGTTTTGGAAGGCTCAATCCACCATTTGATTTCACCTTAGGTAGGTTTTCTATTGAAAATCCACTTATCAATGTTGGTGTCATCTATAAATTTTGGTACAGATCAGTCGTACAATACTTCCAGTAACACTATATTCATTTTGATTTTGCCTATAAAATGCATAATTTTGAACCAATAGGAACGTAATTGGGACAAATATTTATTACAATTTATTAATAACTTTTTAGTGACTACCTAATTTTATATTTTTTGAAAACCTACTTTTTTTAACGGAGCTGCTGTTGTATTAGTTTTTTTTAAATTGTGTTTTCTCAAAGCCAGCTCATTAAAATCATTCTCAGGGAAAGACCTGGGGATAGCACATTTTTCCAATTTGTGACAAAATATGACTTTGGCACCATTAACTCAAATTTATTTGAATAATATGTAGTACCTGGTTCACCAGATGTGGAAAATAGAAAAAAATTTTGTTCACTTAAATCAAGGTAGAGATCAATTTCAACAATATATTTGTTAAATATATTCTTCGCCTTTGGCATTATTGTATATCTTGAGAATTAAGATCAAAATGTTTAACTCTTACTAATTTATCAGTCATAAATCATAATAATTGTGGTGGCTACCACACTACGTCGGCTGGCTATACACAATTATCCCTCATTCACCATCACCCGGCACCGTGGCCGAGTGAATAAGGTGCTGACTTTTGGTGGCAGTTGCAAGGGAGGTTTTAGGTGTTTAGTTGGCACGGTTGTTTGAATCCCCGTGCCACCTGAACACCTAAAGTGGTACGTCGCACCATCACTGTTGGAATGTGATAGCGCCAGAGGGTGTGCCCCACAGGGTGGTGTTGAGAGAGGGCATCACCACACTCTGGTGTATATTCCTACCTGTTACGCACCTCCGTACCAATAATCATATTTATGCTCTGCTGTACTGAGGGGGAGTGGTGTGGCAGCTACCACACTACGTTTGCTGGCTATACACAATTATCCCTCATTCACTGTCACCTGACACCGTGGCCGAGTGAATACGGTGCTGACTTTTGGTGGTGGTGGTGAGGGAGGTTTTAGGTGTTTGGTTGGTACGGGTATTCAAATCCCCGTGCTGCCTGAACACCTAAAATAATCATACGCAGCTTAAGCCTACCAATATTTGCTAATAAAACTTTTCCTATCCTTTACTTTCACAGTTAATTGCAATTATTCATCATTCACTGTTATCACTTGTTGGTGAAGGATAGATTGAGATGCTCATATTTCTATTCAACAAATTTTCTCAAAGTTGAGACCTATCTAGATCATCTTTTCATACAAAAAAACCTCTAAATAATGATTTTCAGCAACATTGTCGGTCTAGTTCCTCAGAACGCGTTTACATATATACCCACATACATACCCACATACATACATACATACATAAAATTATTACTTGTATTATAGTACAGGATAATTATGTATGTTGCATTCATTTATATAAATCAGATTTTTACAAAAATTCCAAGACAAAAGGGAAAAATCCAGCAAAAAGACTTGATGTCTTTCATTGTCACGAATTTTATGCTAATGTGTGACCAAAATCAGTTAGAAATGTATATTCTTTTGAGAGTTAGGGAATTATGGAATTAATTTATGACTGGTTTTTATTCATTTATTCAAATAAGTAACTTGAGCAAAACCTTCGATCACTCAATATTGAAAATGTCTGAATTTACATAAATAACAACGTAAAAATAAAAATATCTGCAATTCATTTATTTTAGAATGTTATTTTTTAATTTTCTTGACTGAAATTTATTACGGGATTATTGATAACGACTGAAAAATTTTAGTCAAATATGTAAATATTTTTTAAAATACGAAAGTACCTGGAAATTTACCTAAGGAAATTTTATAATGCAAAGTTAAAAATGTAAATGATGGAATAATCATTTGAATATACTTTTCTGTAAAAATAATCCACCCCATCCAACCAATCTAGAACAAAAGGATACATGAAACATGTATAAAAAAATAAATTAAGTTATTAACAAAATTATGGATTCAGGATTATAGCTAGGTATGTAGGTTAGGTAGTCGAATATGGAAAATAAATAAACATTTACAGGAAAGTTCATAATCAATGGCATGCAAACGATATGTAATAGGAATTATTCAAAAACATTTTATAATCAACATCAAATTTCAAAATGTCTTCGGGAAAGGATATAAATTAGAACAGAATTTTCACCTAAGATAACTGAAAATACCAACATAGAAGTAGGGTATACTAAACAAAAAACAAAATTTTCTGCACATTCTCTAAGTATATACAAAGATATAAGAAATTTTGAAAAATAATTATAAGTATCTATTAGTAGAGTAAACCGTGAAATTTATACAGATTTTTTTGGTAAATTATATATCAGAATATTTATGTACTGGACTAGGATTTTTTGTAAAATTATACGACGATTTATGCAGTTATTTATGTAAATGACAGACAAATTTTATGATATTTTGTGAATTTTTTGAAAGACGAAATATGTAGTTTTAGTCAAATATGACAATTTTGTGAATCAATAATACTGCACTTACCAGTTTTTATGTATTTGTATTCACGTAAATTTGTGCATTATCGATATTACTTGATCATAGATTTTGACTGGGTTAATTTCAGGAAAAAACGTTAATTCGATAAATAATGGATGATCAAAAATATTTACATTTAAAACTAAAATTAGTCAAGCAAATATAAGAAAGGGGGACATTAAGTCTCATTGCTGGCATTTTCCCTACTGACTGAAAATTAGCTGAGTTTTCCAGATTCTTGGTTTTGACCACAACATATAATAATTACATAAATATGGATATTTATGTAAGTATAATTCTTGTTAACATGGTACAGATCGCAATTTTTGTCATTTTGTCAGTTTGGGAATCTGAGACCTATATATTTGCCAATTACAAGTAGGAAACTTGACCACACGGCTATTTCACTACTGGCTAAAACTAGCGAGTGTATTTTATAGAGAGCAATGTATGGAGGTTCCCACAATTTCAAATTTGCATAATATGCTACTAATAACTATTTTCCTGTATTCCGATTTATTACATGCCTACTAAAGACAAGTAAAAAGAAAAAATTATATTTCCGATTACAAGTTAAGATCTAAAGTTTTACAAAGATTTGTTTTCTTGTTGATATCAAATTTTTGACAACAGAACTTAGCTACACTGTGATAACAAATACTCCCCAGCGTCAATTGTCATCTCATGGCCGGCATTTATCCTTCTTTCCATGTAGTACACCTTTTTTCAAATGTGTATGTAAATATTTTTTCTTTGGGCCTGAGTATCCAGAATAAAGGAGGGGGGTAAAAAAATTGAAAAGTCTTGTAGGTATGCTGAAATTTAATAAATTTAATTATTTTTTTAAAGGAAATTACTATTATTGAGTTTTTTAAATTTTTCTTATGCGGTGCTGAGCGCCAACAAACAATTCAGCATGTACGGTGCAGTCTGCCCACTGCACTACAATTAATGATGACCATGCATCTATAAACGTTTAAAAACAATAATAAATTAAAATTTTCAATTATCATTGTTGAGTCATCCGACATTGTAAAAAACTCTGGTTTCTCGACAAGTTCATTCAAATGCGACTTCTTAGTTACACCTCAAGGTTTTAATTCAAAGTGAATTCTGCGAAATGATAACTTATAAAACTGATATCGCCAAATATAACAATTAAAAAATAATTTATAGATAAAAAGGAAATGATAGTACACACAGGGCTTGTGATACAAACACTATCATATGATTAAAGGAGAACTATTCATCGGAATATTAACACACCAAGGTTACGAATTTTCATATTTTATGAGAGATATGGTTCATTTGAAGTTCCAACCCTACAAATATGAAAACTGGTTTCGTATTTTTCTAAATTCAACAACTTGTTAATTATTATAAAAAAATTCGAAAGGTTCACTTGTCTCCAAATTGAATTAACCTGTGAAAAATAGTTAAACAATCGGCATTATCTAATTTATTTACAATACAATTATTTTCTGTTGGTTGACGCATACAGACATTCTAAAAGTATAGCTGTACTAAGCAATGTACAACTGGCCGAATTTCACCAAAATGATAAAAAATACCAGGAGACTCACAAACCGATCAAAGTGTCAAGCCCCAACGTTCCTGCCAATAGACCTGAAAACTACTTGAAAGAGTGAACATAAATACTTCAAGAAATGAACCCATCAATGGGTTATAATACAGAAAAATATTTCAACGAAGTTGATTTGATTGTAGGATGTGGTGAAAAATGAGTTCCTCAATACACGAAAAAACAATTTTCCTTTGCTTCCAGGGTCATTAGGGTCACGTGATATAAATTTTTTATTAATATACCAAATACTCTCAATAGGCCTTATTTATTCATTTTAAATAGAATTTAATCACTTTCACCGAAGTGGCAAACCTGTGTTTTTTATTTGTTCGTCCGTTTTACATCCACTAGCGCTAAGCAAACTACAGAGTTCGTTTTTGTCGCACAAAAAATACATCATCTTCAATACTGGCGAGATTTTATAGGAGGAATATTAGGTTCTGAAATTTCTACTTTAGGTACCGATTTAAATACAGCCATAGGGTTATAAATGGAAGCCATATTTAACGATGATTAAACAAATTAGAAATTTAATAAGAATATCCAAAATGTATTCGGACTTGCAATATTTCCTATGCACAGCAAAATATTTATATAATTACAGTCGCTACCCGAACGAAATTTGCAAGTTTGTTTTATACAAAAAAAAAGAAATTAGAAACTGATCGAGGTCAAGTTTTTCAAGCGAAGCCATTTCTCTTCTTTGCCAAAAAAATTCATTCCTTAACCCTATTTTTTCGCTAATACATAAGAACTTCCATAAACGACCGAGTCATGATTCTTGATACAGCTTGCATTTAGCTGATAAGGCAAATCCAACATTTGAGAATCTCAGTTGGTTCCAAAGGAAGAAATATTCTTTTTTTGAGAACTTATTCTGTTTTAACTATCACGTCTTCATCTTCCGGAAATGTTTTTCACTGTAAAGAAAATTAAGAAACGAATTACGCCAATTCTTGTTAAAATGTTTTGCTTATCCACTTTGTCGGGCAGTTAAAAGGGCCTTAAAATGGAGAATAAACCAAATAATTTATAAATGCGTAACACGATAGAATCAAACTGCGAAATAAACTCGGTTCAACCGATAAGATGCATGGTAATATGAAATTAAACCCTACTCATCGGTGGTCCAACTATTTGGTACAACCAGCGCTAATAATTTCGTTAAACAATACGAGGTCCAACTTTCGCACAAACAGTTTTCTTTGATATTAACTTTATACTTTTGTGCGGGTATACAATGTTGGATAGTTTAACTGCAATAAATGAAACGTAATTTGAGGTGAAGAAAAAAGCCAAGATGGCTCACTCGCAGACCCGAGTATACATTTATCCAGCATTTCGATCGCAATGGAAAGAGAAGCTTATTACCAGCGAATCAAAAGGCATAAATATGTATTTGTATATTATGCCGAAACGAAGCAAACAATGTCGAAATGTGAACTTCAATCCAAGCGCACACACCAAGCATGAACTCGGTTTACTGACGAACAAGGATTACGGATTATGTAACATAATAACGATAAAAGAACGAAAGGAAAAACACGTCTAGACGTGAGAGCAAATAAAAGCTGAAATACCATAAAATCATATTATTCTAGGAAAATAATAACGCAGAATAATGTAAATAGACGGAAAAAGAGGCGAACAGCTAATGACGGCTTCGACGAAATTAACTAAAAATATCTCTTCCGCGCATCAATCGCCGTATAAGTGATGTTTCCAAAAGCGTCAAATTTTATATCGGCTGGCATTCGAAAACCAGTTGACTGATTTTCCTCAAATTCAATACTAAACCAGTCCTTAATAGTTTCTAACTACCACAACAATTTCAGGCCAAAATCTTTCAATTTAAGTGAATTATCGACATGACAACATGAAGAGTTCGCAAAACTTTAAGAACCTTTCCCTCCGGAAATACTAGATGGACTTCAAATTTTTAACATGAATCTATAGATTTTGAAAGCTTCAAACACTCTGTCACGTTTCATTTCCATAGGTCAAAAAGCAAAAGCTCCACAGACTCCTAAAAATTTCCAAAATGAATAAAAAGTGGAAAATATCCTATCCTATAGGTACTATAATACGAGCAATAATGTACGTATGTACGTATGTACGTATGTGGGTACGTATGCATGTAACCGTGTTCTGAAGAAAGAGACCAACAATGTTACTGAAATTTACAAGAAAGGGGTTTCTGGGTGCGAAAAAAACGTATAGATAGGTCCCAAGTTTGCGAAAATTCGTTGAACAGAAATAAGAACATCTCAATCTATCCATCAACGCAATAAGTGATAAAAACAAATGATGAAAAATTCGCCCTGCTAAAAGTGACGGATAGGTAATTGTTTTATTAGCGAATTTTGCAAGGCCTAGGCTCCGTATAAATATTATAATTTATGACTCTCGAGATATGTTATAAAAGTATTTCCCTGGAATTAACGAGTGATCACTTACAGAATTGGCGGAAAGGAGCAGAAGTGAAATTTGAAAATTTTTCTTAGCATTTCTGAGAATTTTCAATGACTTTCGCTGCAACATCAAGGAGGAAAAAATTTTTTTTCTCGATTTTCAAAGCACTGAATTTTCATTGACAGGCAACAACATTCTTTTTGAGTGATTACCAGGATGTTTTCAATCATTCAGATTTGAATAGAGTTTAAATACTTTTGAGTCATCAAAAATTAGGTGAAGCTTGAATGAAACGTTCCGCGAGGTTCGTGAATTACGACTCTCCTCGGACAAAGCATCGATTTTTCTTGAAAATTCTAAACGAAGCAAGTTAAGCATAACCAAACGGGGGTTTACGAAAATTTTTTTGATGTGTAAACGATTTGGACGCAAAATAAAAAATGCATGCACCTAACAAATGAAATAATTTATGAATAAAAGGGCAGTTAGCTACTTTAAAAAAATTTCACTAATGTTTCTTTCTGCGGAACCGACGAGACACATGAACAAAAATAAAATTATTTTTTCACAACTTTCGAAAAAACCGTACAATTTAAAACAAGGATATGTTCATCCAGATACAACACTCTCCTTCTCTGGGCTGAAAATCCTCGAAATTTTATAGAAATAGAAAAAAGTATCATAAATTCGCAACGTAGACTAGTATCTATTCAACTTTTATCGTTAGTGCTGAATTTACAGAACCGATACGGGCTTGTATTAAAACCGCCGCGAAATACACTATTTTTAAAAACTCTGAAAAAGCCATATTTGACCAGCGAAATGAAATAATATAAAATATCTCGCACGCATTTTAAAAAGTTGCTTTTTCATTATTTCATATTTTCTAAGCTTCAGACGTGAACTGAAAAGGAATTTTGATATTAGAAATTTATAGACATTTTTATTAAATTCATTCTATTCTCCCCAGAACAGAATTTTTGGAAAATTTCACCTCGACTTTGATATTATGACAGCAAGTCCATATAAAGTGAGTACGAGCGCAATATTCATGGTCATAATGGTCCTCCCCAACGACCAACACGACGCCCAAAAAGAATACTTTCTAAATTTAAACATTATTTAAGAAGCACGAGTTGAGTTTGATGTTAAATTTTAAAATGACGAGGGGGAATTTACGTAAATATTTTCGAACAAATTTTCTCAAGGAAATCGGTGAAAATGGTAAAGGGCAGAAGCGTAGGAGTTTTTCCATAGAGGTGATATATTTACTGGGAATTTTCTTCGATTTTTTATTAAACAAAATCGTTATTGATAAAAATTCTATCGTAATTAATAGGTCTGTTTGAAGAAAACGATTTTTGATTTTCCTGGATTGAAGTCGAAAAATAAAAACATTTTTGAAAGCACGCCCAATTCCTGGACCAACTAGGCGAGTGCAAGTTGAGAAAAAAAGGTTTTGTCCAAAAATTTAATTTTATTTGTACCGCAGTCGCAAGCCCTGTTTATCATATAATTTCCTAATAATAAAAAAAGGGTTCAGATTGTTCTAATCAAAGTAGGTATTAATTTTTTTTTTTTTAATTACAGAACTGACACGAATTCAAACCGTGGGTATGAAATGAGAACTTGTATAGAACTAGAAATTCAAGGGTAGCAGTTTCTTGTCATACTGACCGTGGCTAATAAATAGATTTAGGAAAGATGTAAAATTAATTAAAAAAAAAAGAAAAAAAAAAGGATGATATACAAACTAGTCCCCTTCCTTTAGATATATCACTGTTGAATTCGAACGGTGCTAAATGATAGGTAATATAGAGGAAATAATATAGCAGAATATTTGGAAGAATGCGACAGCCACATTACACAATATAGTTTGGTGAAAATAAAAGGCAGATGTTCACTTACGGTCGGTTTTCAAATGAAAAAAATGTGTTGAATGTATTCGAAGAAAAATTACATAATCTTACTTGGGCATGCCATTTCAAACAGTGATGACCATAAGCTCAACTAGCCGTAAACTGGAACGCTGAATGCCAGGTAAGTACCGTGTTCGTCATAAAAAGCCACAGAGAGCTTAGAGCTGCGCATACAGCTGTCTAACTTTTCAATATAATGCAAAAAAATTCCGCTCAACTCTGGTCCCAACCACACCATCTATCGCAATAAAACCGCAACTAGATCCTTCTCGAATCGCGCGTCCTATTAGCAAAACCCATCAACAGTGTGTCCAGGGTCGCCTCCACCAGCAAACTGATTACGGAAACGCTCCAAAATGGGGAATCGAAACTTGAAGAACGACGAGTGAATTATAGGCAATCGGGGTAGCGACAAGAAGTACCCAGGGCCGAAAAGAGGAAACGACTACCAAAGAAGAAGAAGACGAAGAAGAGATCAGCTTCGTCGACAATGACAATGACGTCGACCAGACGTCCGAAACCACGGCGTTCAGAGCGTACATAACAACCATAGGAAGGGACAACGCAGCAGAGACGTCTACGAACGCTGGCAGGACGAAGAGGAGTACTCGGGGAAGGAGGAAAATGCGAAACGCGAGAAGAGGTGAACCGCGAATTGGAAACACACACACACACACACACACACACAAAGGAGCGTCGGGTTGCTGTACAATCCACAGCCGGCAACAGCGCGTTGCTAGACGTCTGGAGTGTCTCTTCAACACGGCTCTCATTTAGCAACTCCCGAGTACCGTCGCGACGCACGCACTCGATGCGAGCGGCGCTTGCGTTTAGCAAAAATTTTATCCTCTCCTTCGTACGCCAGACGACCTTTCCCAAAAAAAAGCAAAAAAACAAAAAAAAAACCAACATTTTTACAAGCACACCCGCATACCTCCTCTCCCACTCGCCGCACCCATCAACCACCAACAAAGCTACGGGCCGGCTAGTCAGCTAAGCCCGTTAAATAAAAAATATACCTACACACACCAACACAACCCCTCTTAGGTAAGAATCCAAGCATTAACACGCACACAGACACGCCGCACGCTGCTGCGATATACCCATTGTGTGCGAATAATAACCGATACGTAGAAGGGTGCGAGTAAGCAGAGGACCGTCCCCGTCAACTTGGCCGTCGTCGCAGTCGCGTCATACTACACCCTCGTTATTGAACCTACCCGCCCTTAGACTCACTCTTCCTATGCCCCGGTCGGAGGGTGGTGAGCGAGCGAAGGGTAACGTTCTTTACGCGCGTCACGCATACTGGTCGCATTTCGGTTCACGAGCACTGCCGAACACCCACCACAGTCACCACGAAGGTTGTGACGTTTGACTGGCAATTTTCGCAATTTTCTCCACCCAATTGTCTCGCCGACGCTTAGCTGATTTCTCGAAGGCGATCCCAACCCCTAGCCACCCCCTTTGTCGTCGTCGTCATCGTCGTCGTCGTCGTCGCCGCCGCCGCCGCCGCGTCCACTATTTTTGTTCTCAGTGTTGGCGGCACCAGCTCCACTGTCCTTGGGCGTCGAGGGCTGACGGATGGAGAATTACGCTACAAACGGTAACGTCGGTCACGCCGCATAAACCGAGGGTGTTGAAACCTTCCATTACCAGACGACGATGACGACAAAAAAATATTACAAAGGGTAACGGAACAGAAACACAGGTGAGTCAGTTTAACACGAACCATACTGCAATTACCTTTAGCGCGTCCAGAGATTGACTTCCCAAACTTTCTTCATCGTAATGCCTGTGCGTCACTATTCGACGTGCCAACAAAATCCAATAGACGTGGAAGGTACCAATACGGCGAGTTCCCAGTCCATACTTAGCCGTTGCCAGCTTGCAAAAGGGTAGCTAGTAAAGGTGCGAAAAATATTGGTACTTGGGAAAAAAAATCGATATTTGACAGAATTAATCCCCAATCTACTCGATAAATGACGATATTCTGGATTAAGTATCGATATTTCGCACCACTATAGGGTTAAGTAGGTAGGTTCCATAGAATAATTACTTTTTATGACTGAGAAAGTAATATTGCTATGTGGGAACATACGGTGAGCGGCCATCGCGTTCACTTGATCTCAGCCCATATGACTTTTTTCTCTGCGGTCACATCATTCACATTTCAACATGCAGTAATCACTACCCACGATATTTTGAAAAGTGACTCACTGCTACATTATCACGGAAAAGATTAGTTGAGTCAATTTTTTACGTGTCAAAGGTAATTTTCATATAGTGCGGGGCCCAAATGCTATAATAAAGAAGCGTTGGGTCGTTCCACAGTAACAAAGAATTTTAGGTGCTGGAGGAGAAAAAAACAGTCATATCAAAAAACGGTTCAAAGTTAACCCAACTTCCTTTTGCATGCGTCTTCTGGACTGGCAAAATGAGCTTCCAACCAAATGGAGCTTTTTCAAACTTGAGCATCTATATTATAAAATTCAATCCTATAACGTATATATTTGTCTATTTTTTAAATATGATGAACATATTTGTTGACACTGTTTTGAGTACCAGTAATTCAGGTATTCGGCCCTGTAAACAAAATATCGTTACATTCCTTCAAAACAATTTAAATACTCGCATTGAATATTATGAGAATATGTGAATATTTTCATAATATTCAGTAACCCAAATACGCTGGTCCTCCTCGAGTATATTGCAAGTCAGTGTATCCCTATAATAACAAGTCCCTACTTTACTTAGTCTATTTATCATGTAGTTTACATACCCTGAAAGGGTATATAAACCCTGGTTACAAAGTAAACGATGTTGGAAACAGTTTAGTGTACTGTTCTTAATAGACAGTCTTTGTACAGTCTAAGGGTTTATCCCAATACTTAACCTAACTGTCAGTGTTTGAAATATTATTTAATGCACTTATGTTCTACAAATTATTATTTTATTAAAAGTGTTTAATTAATCTTTGTGTTTGAAATATTTTATAAAGTCTCACAAAAGTTAAGGTCCACAATAGTTAGTGGATAATAAATTGATTATTCTAAATTATCACAGAGTTATTGATACTCTTTCTGGTATTAATATTTTGTGTATGGTGTAACATGTACAGTGGTCTAACACTGTACTATCAGATCTATTTCAAGCCGTTACAAATCCTACTTTTTATATATTTATCCACGTTTTTTGTAACATTCGCAACATTTTAATTTTGAAAAAAACTGCTCCTCTCTCACTTTACAATTTCTCAGGTTCTATTTAAGCTACAAACTAAGGGTTTGTACAATTGAAAAAAGAAGAAATTTTGCTTGAGTTCTGTCATAAAATTTTTTATTGCCATTAGTTTTTCAAAAATTGGCCATAAAAATACTGCAAACGAATGAGAAATTTTCCGCATTTTAATTTTTTCATTTATTTCAAAAACTAATGATGGCAGAAAATTATTTTCAGTGATGACAATTCTCCTATTTTCTAATGACAAATTCATTTCTACTATCAGATTTCACCTAAAATGAATTAACCACGAGATAACGGCGAGAGAAAATATAAGAATAAAACTGGGCGCTCTGCATATTACTATATATATATATATATTGTTGTCAGCATAATATTTCATCACCATCGGACATTGAAGGTAACTCGCATAAGTAGATAATAGAGCCCTGCACGAGTACGTACGGCATCGTGTGATTACAAGTACAAAATACTTGTCAGACAAGTAAAACAATTACCCGTTTACTCGTACTCGTGTAGCAAACAATACGAGTAAGTAATCGGCATCACATCGTGGCATAATTGTTGTAGAACTTTCGGGAAACTCACGGCAATTACATATGAGTATAATCGTTACAACGCCTACGATGCTACGCTGCTACGAGTAATATTTTTCCAATTACGTAATCGCATTGTTTTGTAAGGTAATCGGTGATTCCTACACGATTACTTTTTTATGTACTCGTGTGTCTCTAGTAGATATATGATTTTATTCACCTAAGATTTGTAACTGAAGCCGGTAGAAAGGGGGCAGAGCCCTCTCCTCCCACGCTAATAAGTAAATCCACAGGGTTTTTCAATTTTTTTTCTTAATAGTACTTTGGCTACTGTTCCTTGTTCCTTCAGGGTCAATTAAAACAATAAACCGACATATAAAAATTTAGGAGCATGCAAAACTGATGTTATAATATTATGTACAGGAGAGTGTAGTGATAACAACGCTGTTAAAAAAACAGAATTGCTTTTTGATTGCTTTACGAAAAGATCTCGAGCACATTTTTAGTGATGACTGAAAAAGTCTGCAGCGTGGTAGAAGCGTCAGTGTCGCCACAGTACCTACCCATTCATGATTAGATAAAAGCGAATTTGAAAAACAAGTTCTCATTTTTTTTTTTACAGTAGCCTCCAACGACTCGATTAGTCCGTTTATTTCAACAATGCCAATTCTCACAACTTTGATAAGTCTGTATGAAAACTGTCAAAAGCACACACATTTGTTACAGAAGAAATACGACATCTTTTAACTGAATATCGATGCCCAGAAATGTGCCTTTTAATTTCCGCTTTAATAATGATACGAAATTTCTTCCACAGCTGAATACATAAGAAACGTATGAATACAACATGTTACGTTTATTGTCTTCTTGTTACTAAGGGGGAACCTCAATATGCGATGTCTTAACCAAGGTCAGAAAATACAAAAGCCACAACACAGTTTTGTTTTTTTTTCGTATTTTTTTTTTAAACACGATTACATTAACATTCAGACTAATTAATTAGCATATTGTCGGAATGTTAATTCAATGTAAGTCGATACGAGACAAAATGGTACAACTAAGAACTAAGAACAAAGAAAAGTAAAAGAATAACAAGCCAAAAATACGACAGGCACGGAACACAATTCAAAAATTTTTCAAACGTAAAAATTCAGTAACTGACTCATTTCAAGCTGATCATAAATTCTAATATTCAATAATTTCGTAAGAGAACGGAGTTGACATTTTTTAATAGTTATGGACACTGAAAATTGTCATTAGGCTACTCAGAAATGTGAGTAACAATTCGCCTCATACTAACAATTTTTCAAATATCTATTAATCTATGCCACCAGCTATTAACAAGAAACATCGGAATAACAGGTGCAACAGACCAACGAATGAAATTGAATGAATTACTAATTAATAAATGAAATTTGAGCAGTAGAGAGAGAGAGTTTCTTCGAAGCGTTTGCCAAAACATTGGCAGAATATTGTACGCGGAAACCTCAAAAGTTCTAATCTCCATATTTTTCCCCTTCCACAACCATTACCAAAAAGTGGCGACGGAGAATTGGTTAGAGACAATTTGGCACTAATTTATTTTAGTTCAAGAGTTCAATAACTGCTACTCCTTCAGATAACTACCAAAAATTTCCTGCGAAGGTAGGACTTTAACGCGAAAATTTTTTAGCAGAACGATTCTTTCATCCTTCATTTTATAGCATAAATCACAATTCAATGTAATTGATTTCTCTGTTCTCCTTATGAAATAGATCATTTTACCAAATACCATACTTTCTTCCTTCCAAAAACATAATCTAAGTCTAAAATCTTAACACAACACGGTCAAGAAAATGTAGAGAGCACAAGTTTCCCACAAAAATAATGTACACAAAAAAATTGTATTTTCTGGATGATAAATTTTAAATCAAATAGAAGTTAATTCCATCGTAAAGGGTACAAACTGAATGTTTCACGAAATGAATTGATAGAATTTTTGGGAAAAACATAAGATAAGTACGCAGACGTAACTGCCCTAAATAATGCAGAAAACATTTTCAACGCTCGATTCGGAGCGACGAAATTTCGGATTGGCTCCAATAGCAAATTCACAGTATAAAGCACTTGACATAAGCCGAATTCCTTCTTCACCATCACACCTCATTCGCAGAATACTTCGCAAGTCTGTTGGCTCAACACCTATCAAAACTTATCGTTTTTACAACGTTTATTTAAATTTATAAACAAACAAAAAGTTTGAAAAAAAAATTTCCTTTCTACGCCCACTCTCCGTCTTTCCAACAGAACACTCGTCTGGCGATATTTACACAAAATTGAAGGATCATATTCGTTACAATACCACAATACATAGTAAGAGAGCATATTAGGAAATTTTAGCACTTTTATACGATTTCTTGCTTCCCAATTTTCTGAGATGCAGAGGCGACAACCTGGATTTTTCCAGTGCGTACCAATTTAGAAAAATAAAATTTAATTATAAATTGTTGTAGCAAGAAATAGTGCAACAACAGTTATTTGTGATATAACCGTGTACAGACAGTAGGTGATTGTTACTCGGATGATTTGCATCACTCGCCTTTGGCTCATGCTGCAAGGATTACATTCGTATCGCAACCACCTAATTCGCACGAGTGTCACATAATATTTTATCCAACACAAACAAAAAAAATTGAGAAAAATAAATATTTTGGTTAACTGGCAAACATGCATAATATCACAACTCCTTCAACTGGTAGTTGTGGCATGGTGGTAAAGGTGCTAGATTTTCAAATGCAGAAGTTTGAGGTGCATTATATCCCCCCAGAGTAAGAAACTTTTATTAATAAAAACAAATAAAAAACATACCTAGTGTATAAAAAAAAATAAGGTAATTGTGGGGACTCACTGGTAATTGCTCGGAATTTTTGCTGTGTTGAAGCATTTCAGGCACCAATTAGAGGGTAGATGTTTTTCTGTGTATACTGACCATAAACCCCTAACATATGCCTTCACACAAAAAGCAGAACCGGCATTGCCCAGAAGAGCACGACAATTAGACTATATTGGTCAATTGACTACCGACATTCAGTATATAAGTGGAGAACTTAACACTCTAGCTGATGCTTTGAGTAGAATCGAAGTTATCTCGGCTCCTGTCCAATTGCCTTATGCTGAAATGGCTAAAGCACAGCTTAAGGATGCAGAATTGCAAGAGTTGTTATCAAACGATGATACTACTCTCAAATTGAGACAGCAAAAAATTCCCGGTACTGAGGTTTTATTAACATGTGACGTCAGTAAAGGTAAGAATAGGCCATTTCTACCGGTAAAATATCGCAGGTTGGCTTTCAACAGTGTACATAATCTGTCACAAGCTAGGCCAAAATGTAGTACTAATTTAATTTTGGCAAGGTTTGTATGGCCACGAATGAAGTCTGACTGCAACAAATGGGCTCGCAGTTGCCTGAACTGTCAAGAATCCAAAGTAGGAAGACACACTCGCTCGCCCCTCAAATCCTTCAAACAAACAGAGTGGTTTAAAACAGTACATATGGACTTGGTAAGCCCATTGCCACCATCTCAAGGACACAGATACCTCTTAACGATAATAGACAGGGCAACACGATGGCCAAAAGCAATTCCTCTATATGAGATGACAGCTCCAACTGTAGCTGCCAGGTTATATGAAACCTGGATTGCGAGGTATGGGGTACCAGAAGTCATAATCACGGACCAAGGTTGCCAATTCAAGAGCTCGCTCTTCAAAGAGTTAGCAAATAAGCTTGGTGTTCAACACAGTCATACCACAGCTTACCATCCTCAAGCCAATGGCAAAATTGAGAGATGGCATAGAGCTCTCAAAGCCTCTATCATGTCACTTGATACAAAGAGATGGGTAGATGTACTTCCTACCATCCTCTTAGGCCTTCGATCTGCCCTACAAACGGATACAGGTCATTCTGCGGTGCAATTAGTGTTTGGTGAAGAGCTACACCTCCCAGGGGACTTCTTCACAAAATCGAAGGAAGTTAGCCCCGAAATTATGGTACAAAATATAAGAAAGTAAGCCAACAATTTTCTAGAATAGGCAGCTCGTCATGGCCAGCCCAAGATTTACGTCTCCAAACACTTGGTCAATACCTCACATGTATTTGTTAGAGACGAAAAAATGAGATCTACGCTGGAGAAACCATACGCCGGTCCCTACAAAGTAGTATCACGAGATGAGAAAAACTTTGTGATACTTATTGCAGGCGAGCCTCCAACAATTTCAATCAACAGATTGAAGCCTGCATACATGGTAAGTGACGATAAAAGAATAAAAAGGTTGCAGAGGAAGAACATAGAAAATATGCAGATGGATTCATCAACAAACACAGAAGAAACCGTCGAAAAAAGTGAAATAATAAATTCACAATTAGAAAAAACACCAAAAATAAAAAAGTCTATGAAATTTTCGGATGATGTTACTACCAAAACATTTGATCCCGAGGCCCCCATATGTCCACGAAAAAGTGGCAGGCCCCTAGGCAGTAAAAAATGCAAAAATTCCCATCTTTCTCGCATGTCTGAGAGATTAATGCAAAGAAAATAAAATTTACTCCCAAAAAAGTAATATCCGCTACGTAAGTTGAAACCCGCTAAAAAATATGAGATGAAAGTCGGAATTCTGTGAGACAAAAGAAACTCCAGAGATAAGCAAACAAGGAATGCCAACAAAAAGAAAACAAAAGGAATAAACAAATCCACGTGCGATACAGAAATAAACATCGCAACGTGCGTTTATTGTCAAACACAAAGATAATCTCAATGTTGTGATGTCACAAGCAGAGATTCCTTTGTAATAAAATTCAAAAAATATATTCTCTGAGTTTATTACAGGCATAACTTTGCTCAAACTGATCAGAACTTAACCGGAAAACTTGCATACGGCCGAGAATTTTAAGCGCTATCCCCTTTACATGCTGATAAGAAGATGCGAAAAAGCTAAAACAAAAGTGTGATGGTAAATCAAAAACAGCAGTAAATTCACCCGTTTTAGAACTGTCTTAGATTTCAGACGTGTTCTCAAAACAATATTTTTGATTCCTTTTCCTGTAAACCTAATTCCTATGTCGCTGCCAACTACCATCCTGAAGTCCGCCACCTTCCAGACTGCTTGAAAAACCGCTGAGCTCTCACAAACTCAGTGGAAAATTGAGCAGAAAACGGAGCTGGATCGGATAGAGGGGGGCTGCTCATGGACACAGCTCCTCCCGTAGACAATGTCCTAGCGGAGATGACGACTCCGCTTCCCCCGATAGTCTCTCCTCCCCGGTCACCGCTGAAACCGACCCCAATTCCGGAACCCCCGAATTCAGAGTCAAAACCCGCGGAGACTAGGGAACCCATGAAGTTCCTCTTCACGGCGGAGAGGGCAGCGAATGAAAAAGCAAAGATGGCTGCCCTAGTATCGGAGACTTCAAACTCCCTGATGCTGAGAAAGCCACTCTTTAAGCAACCACTGCCCCCTCACTCCTGCCACCACCCTTACGCCTATACAAAAAATTGTTCACTTAGGCGTAGGGAAGAAGGCAGTCGCGCCCAACACCAGGCATGTGCCGACGCAAGATGGCAATCATACAAATGCGTCGGCGCTGCTCTTGGAAGCGCACTAGCCAAGTGGGAGGCAGACCAGAAGAGGCACTGATAAACCGCAAGTCCCCCCAGGCCTGCGCGATTTTATCAAAACTGGGGGAGTAGCTGTGGGGACTCACTGGTATGAGGAAAAGGGGCTCGGACCCCTCGATGACAGTCGCCGCCCCAAAGGGCAGGTAAATAATTGTCCTTGCGACGTTAAACAACACAAAATATGTTCGATCGTAATTACCTGTATGTACTTGCAGGTAATGTACGAGTACCAAATGGTGACACAATAAGATGATGTCACAATTTGTACACAAACTGGCCAGCCATCTCTTATCTCGATAGGGGTTGATGCGACCTGGCCATTCTCACCACCATACGTATTCTCTTACGTACGTGTGTTTGTGTGCGTGTAAATAAGCCATATATAAACCACCCAAATCGGCTCTAAAATCGCCAGTGTTTGGTCTGGTTCTGGCTTACCCGTACTTATGTACGAAGTGGCTGAAACGCTTAAATTCTGTAGAATTTCCTTCTGGTGAGAATATCTCTCACGACAAGGTATTCTACAGTAATATTAAAGGATATCGTAATGTTTGATGAGACTTAGTGCGCATGTGTGCGAAAAATATGAAAGTCAGAATGTTTAATAATGTAAAAAAGATCATAATGGGCATCCTTGAAAAATGATTTTAAAAAATAGTGTTGAAATCTCCTTCTTCACATACAAAAAAATGTCCATTTTTAAGGTAGGTGTTGAAAAAAAAAACATTTTTTTCGATAATGTTTTATGTGCTTTGCATGAAATACGAAAGTTGCTGCCCCTACTGAGATGCAGCGATTGGTTCCAGTAGATGCGGACATATATGATTCAAATAAAAATAATTCAAATTTCCCCTTTTCCCACTAATTTCAAGACCATGAATGAGTTTTCGAAATATTTGACTTACTCAACAGTGTCGCTGATCGAAATTGTCAATTAGAATAGGTACAATAATTCACCAGCATAGGCCTTCCTTTACAGTCAACCTGAATTCAATAATTTTACTTTACGAATTATCGAATGGCGTAAGCTATCATTATCGTATCTGATTTCTTTTAAGGGTTTGGGGAGTATTTCGTGGAAACAAACAACTGCCACGCTAAAAATATATCACATGTTAGCTACTTTACTATTTCTTTCGGAGAAATTACATTTTTCTTTGGGGAATATGATAGTACTTAATTTTTTTTGAAAATTTGTCACTTTTATTTGCATACAAATAAATACATAGCTCCAGTGAGCAAATCCCGAACCAAAATAAAACGCTGCGAATGAATATAACCACAAAAATATCATTTGGTAAAATATTTGAGAAAAATTCACTTACTGGTACTGTTGTAGCGCTGGATTTACTGGAATTTCTCAAGACTGAATTAGTGTGGTATGGAGTGTCACAGATTAGGTGAGCCGTAGCCAGCGAACAAGCGGTCGTTTCCTCAGTACTCTGCGACGGATGATGATGATGATGATGATAGTGGTGATGATGATGATGACTGAAATGGTAGTGGGCGACGACGCACGTTATTAAACCCACTGTGGTAAGAACCGCTGCCAAAAGCACCACTAACACCAAAACGTTAGGGCCCACTGAAATTAACAAAAACAACGACAGGAAAAAAATTAAAAACTTCAGCGAGAAAATCGTTGGATACATTTACATCACGTTGATGGATAACGATTAAAAAAAATTACACAAATCGTTGGGTGGCGCTAGAAAAAATTTTCCAACATTAGGTGCTTATGCAAATACGCGAGTCTATACCTACTTCGTAGACGTCGGAGAGCCGATTACAACAGATGACGAAGCGTAAATAAAATACGTAAACAAAAATTAAATCAAAAGGGGTCTGGACGATTCGATGATAAGGATTCTTCCAAATAGGAAAAAAAGAGATAATTTCACTATCAACCGTACTTCACACGTCGTCATCAAAAATTAAAAATCAAATATTTTTGTTATACTGTTACTTGAGTTCATTCCAACGCCTACAAAATTAAAAGAAAAATATATCAAATATAATGAAGAATTAGAATTTTGCGATGGAAATATTACAGCACTCTTCACCTACAGTCCCAAGACTCCTAATCATACTTGATTGAGTCGTAATTTCATGTTTCAATAATGACAGGTTATATTTATATGGATGGGAGCAGATTGATGAATTTTAAATTTCTACTCAGATTTCATACTAAGTGGAAAGCAATTTTCAATTTTTCTTATTGTATACATATATAACTTACATGTATCTATCGCCCAAAATTTTGTGTTCATGGTTTTGAGAAAACTACAGATAGAGCTGAAATTTTTATGAAAGATAGTTATCATATGGGAGCAGGTCTGGAAGAAGTTAGGTGCTCATCGGTTCGGCAGTTCTTGTCAACTAGAAAACAAAAAATCTCAGGAAAAGTCGTTTTTCCAGGATTCTGAGAAAACGACAAAAGTGATGGAATTGAAACGTTCATGATAGATTATCCTTGTGTAGGTGATAGAAGTTTGATGCCTATTAATTGGGTTTTTGTTCTCGGTTTTGAGAAAACTGCGAAAGCGATAGGGCTAAAATTTTCAAGAAAGGTATTTCTCATATTGGACCAGATCTAATAGGAGTTTGGAGTAAGTTTTTGGTAAAATGGATTTTCTAGCGAAGTATTGTTGCGCTGGAGTTTTTTTTTTCTTTTGCTTTGAAAACAAAAAACTCTAGTGCAGCAAGCCTCGCTAGACAAAGTAGGTTTCCAAGAAAAAGAATAATGAATTTTGATGGTCACATTAATTGTCTATAAGTTTATATACGTTAATGATATGTTATGAGTGTACGAAATTTGTTAGCAGCAGACAAAATATTAGACATTATTTCTTGAAATGCAAAATTAATTATGATGATAAAGTATGGAAAATAATCATATAGTTTCAAATAAAACCAAAACAATGTAATAAAGTCATGAAATAAAAAAAAAAAGAAAACTTGAACATGTGGTTAATTTTTGTAAAAAAAAAAGTTCATGCAAATTAGAAAAAAAAAAAAAATTATTAGCATGCTACAATAAATAACAATAAATATTTGTTTCAAATTTCGTACATATTGTTCAAAGATTCCACATTTTATCACCAACATAAAAACAGAAAAAGCGGTACCGGAAGATCTGGCGGATCCGCACCAAAATCAATAACTATGATCTTTGGCTTAGTACATATGTTTGTAACAAATTTCGTTATTATCGGACAAAAATTGCGACCTGTACCGTGAGTATGAAAAAATGGAATATAAATCACTATAATAAACGTGTAAGCAGTTAATTATTTCAAAAAATTATTTCCTGATATTATTTCACTAATTATTCTTTCATATTCAATGCGCATGTGCCACAACCCACAAAGCCACATACAGCCACAAAAAAAAAGTTGTCTCCTCCAAAACAATGAATTCTGCAGTATTACCAAATCAATCCAGGACTGCTAGAAGCCAAATTGCCGCAAAGTAGTGATTCAGGGCTTGCATAATTATAATTATGTAATGAAATTTTTCTTAAATTCATTATTAGAGTTTATGGTCACCCAAGTAATATATTATGATTTATGAATATTGTGCAGAGTTGAACTAGCATTTGAATTACTTGGGCTTAGATCTTTTTATAGATTGCTAAAGTAAAGTGATTATATATAGATATATTTGTAGGTATAGTGACAGATTTTTTTCTTAACAATGGGTATTGTGGCTGTTATGGACCATGAACGATGGGTTCTTGTCTTGGGTAGAGTTTAATCAAGGTAGATCTGAGATTGATCCCAGACAAGGGAATTTGTTTTGATAATAAATTAGAAGATCGAATTTATTTCAAAATGTAGAATTTTATTTTTCTTAAAGGAATAAAATTCACAAAATTGACTTTAAATTTATTCAATTCACTTAAATGGGCTTTAACTTAGCCCGAAACAAATAATAATATTATTCCAATGTTTAAACTCAAGTATCAAAGCAAGAAAAATACACGAAATTATTTTAAGTCTGGTACTAGGAACTTAGGCAAAAATATAAGACGTTTTTCTATTAAAGGTTAGATGCTTTTAACTGGAGAGATGTGCTCTCTAAGTAGATCGATTCAAAAGTGTTTTTAGTGGGAAAATGATTTTACCAGATCAGTTCTAATACAGGGGTTTGACCAGGCAAAGTTTGGTATGTTCCCAGAGGGGAGTAAATGAGACTGTCAAACCCTTAATTTAATGCAAAAATTTCTACGAATTTTAATATCAGCTACAAGGGTGAATAAGGTGAATATTAAGTACTATCTGGCACCTACATCTCCAGTGTCTCCAATAGTATTGTTATTTAATATTTTATGTCTTTGTATCACAAAGGATTTCAAGGACAGTACTTGGTATTTGGGCCTAAAAATTTAGTGTAAGTGTTTTTTACGTCGTTTTTCAGTGTTGGCCCATATTAGAATATATTCATAGTAAAAGTAAACACGAAAAATGGCGAGTGTTCTGGTCACCTTAAAATAGTCAAAATCGTGTTCATGTCAATTTTGATTGGTCATAAAGTAGACGTTTTATTGCCTCTATCGGAAAATAAATAGAGTAAATCAAGGTAGGCTACAAAATGGCAGGTGTAATAAAAGGGTGTCTTCGATAGCTGTAGGGGTACTTATTTGCGTACAAAGAACACGCATCTTGTTCATATGGATGGGGTAAAAGTGGAGGGTACCCGGTACCTAACATAGCATATTTATGGTAAAGTGGCGTACTTTTTGAGTTGTCACATTTTAACCATCCTTTTTCTCAAGAAATAAGAAAGACAATATTTTTCCCTTTGGAGTCTTATCATATTGGACCTTCAACTATATAAAATTGAATACTTACCATATTTCAAGTTTATAGTCCCTCCTCAGCTCCCCAAATGTTTGGGACCATATTTCAGCATGGTTTTTGTGATTTTCTTGGGTAAGGGTTGATTCTACAGAAAATTTTATTCGTAGAGAAAAGTTTTCTTCTACAATTTTCTAAAATTTATATATTTCTCATGGGCCCAATAGTTTTGGAGCTGTAATCAGTGAAACATTTTATGGTACAAAATTCTGTTTTTGGGAGGGCTGTCAATGGGGGACTATTAACTTTGGGGGCGGAAAATATTTTGATTTATGACGTACACTAACCAACACAAAAACACTACACAATACTCTCACTAAATTTCTTTTTCAAGTCAACAGGTAATATGACGACCTAGAAGCAAAAAAGTAACCTGCAGTGAATGAAGAAATATCAACAATAAAAAAAAAAGGCGCACGATATATTCGCATCCTGAAACAAATGAACGAACATACACAGTATAAAAAAAGCCCCCCACTGTACCTTTTAATTTCTATACATATATATGTATATGAATATTAGTTATTGGTGCCAAAATTTTCCTTAGGCCATAAAATGAAAGATGTACTCACCCTCAACCCTGGGGGCAAATACCGCAACGAGCGTAATAAATAGATTTTCTAAAGAAAACCTACTTAAAAATTAAAGAAACGTGAATTGCCAGAGAAAAGCGTCATATAGTTGACATGATTTTTGGGCGAGAAGAAAAATGTTCAGAAAAATTTCAGTACTTGTGGTCAGTAAACAATAATCAACAAAAGTCGGTAGTAAACTTCATTATCATAAAGTCAAAAAAAATTTAATAAAAACTTATCTTCAAAAAATTCGTTTTCAACGTCAACTTATTTTAACACACTTTATGATTTTTTAAGTTAAGTGTTATCAGTTTTAATGAGACGCTCACCACAACATACTGGGCCACAAATCTGTAAGTTGCTGAAAGACAAGATTCTCCTTTACAGTTAGTAGCTATCCGCTTTGCAAGGATTCATTCGTGTAAATATATATATATATGCGCGTGAGATTCGCTTTCGGATGGTCAACTTTATATCGCAGTGAAAATTGTGGGTGATTTAGATTAGATTACGAAGAGTTGGCCTGATAAAATTGGGTTCGGTAGACAGCAGAAGAGCTTTTTTCCGTTATCTGTGGGGAATTCACGTTCTCCGTTTTCACAGAAACGCTTTAACAAGTTACTGGCCTCGTCATTTTTTATCAACACCAGTCGAAGATATTTCTGTGAAACGGCGGCGGCGTTATCTTTCGTCAGCTCGCCGTAGATAATTTCTCTTTTCTCGATAAATGAGCGCCAGCGATTGGCAATAAACCATATGACATTCAGTACGGAAATAAGAATGTACAAGGACAAATAACGGTGATGGACACGTAACACAGGTAGGTAAATAAGTCGAGTTTGACGAGAAAGTCTTTACGTCCAAAACTTGAATTCAAAAAGGCCGTAGAATAGATTTTTTCAATATGTTAAAAAGGACGACATTTCAACTTTTTTTTTTTAAACTGGCTGTTTGAATCGATCAAGTGCAGCACTCGAACTTCGAAGAGGCTGATGGAATTGAAAGAAAACTTTTTTCCATAAAAAGGTTAGAATATCCTAATGTCCTGAACCGCCCGATAAGGAAAATCTAAAAAATAGAACAGTATGCTTCAATAGTCTGGAAAGTGGGCAATTTCCTAATGAGAGAGAAATTGCCTTTCCCCCACTAGTCAGATAGTACTTTTTATTTTTTGTGACAAGTGCACTGAATGCTTCATTAGAAAATTCCGCAAAAAATGAAAAATTAAGAAAATAAATGAACTTAAAAAAAAACTCTAGCGCAGTACCGGAAGTATCGTCTGGTCGATCCGCGCCAAAATTGGTAGCGTTTTACAAAAAATTAAAATAAATATTTATTCAGAACTAGCTGACCCTGCAGCGCTTCTCTATATCAAAAATACAATTCACGTTTGGTATCAATTAATTTTTCATTCACCCTTTTTCCGATTGAACTTGAGAAAGGTCAAACATATGGACTAATACATAACAATAGGTACAGAATGTGATTCTTTCCAGTTATTATTCGTAGTTTTATATAAATTAAAAACCAAAAAAAAAAGAAAGATTCATTACCCACGTGGACTGGTTAATTTAATGCGGTACACATTTTTATATTTTCACTACAGGGGTAGGAAATAAAAAGGCGTCTGTGACCGGCTGCAGTAGTGCCAAAAAGAATGAAAAAAAACATATTCGGTGATGTATCACACATTAAAAATGTAAAAAAGTCAAAACTGGATTTTTAAAAGATCCTCATGGGAGTGAAGGAATGGGTTAAATGAAAAAGTGAACCCCAAATTTGAACTGAGCCCCTCAAAAAACATTTCCGGCAATGTAACATTCATTAAAATATAAAAAGTCAAAATTTTCCCATTTTTAGAGCCCCTTGAGGATCGAGGCATGTGTCAAATGAAAAAATGAACTCCAAAAATCGAACTCAATGCCTAGAAAAGTATGTCCGATGATGTATCACTCTTAAAAATGCAGAAAGTCAAAATTTTCGCATTTTCAAAGCTCCATGGAGGCAGAGGAATGGGAGAAATGAGAAAATGAACTCCAAATTAGAAATCAGCACCTTAAAAAACACGTCCAAAGATGTGTCACACATTAAAGTTGAAAATGAACCAAATGGCAACAATGATTTTTTTTCATTTTTTTGCCTACCTCTTTATTTGTTGTTCGCTACAAACAACGAATTTTTCGCTGAAAATTAAAAAACGGCCTTTTTTGTTGAGTTTTTTTTATACAGATTTGTCACCCAAGGAGCTAAACACTTCGGAGTTGAATTACATTATTCCTCGGAATAAAACAAATTTATTGTGAAAATTTCAGAAAAATTGGTCCAGTAGTTTCTGAGATTATCTATAACACACATATTTTGACATTTATTTTCGTGGCTATTGGTGCAAAATTGAACATTTTATTGCCAAAATAAAAAAAAAAAAACATGGTGGCATCGAAAGTACCCCTTACCATACCGAATTCAAATTTGTTTCACCGTATTGGAGCACTTTAACAATTACGAGAATTTGTTTTTAAAAAATTGAATAAAATGAGTGAATAAATATAATTTATAATTAAAAAACCAGGTTAAACCGAATTTCGTAGATTAAAATGAGACAAAAATTGTACTATTCCTTAGGAGTGGGGATACTTTATTCAAAAAGCGGCAATATGTTGCGTGAATTTGCACAATATGAAAACTGCAGCTATAAATAAATGTGGTGGTTTTCCCCATACTACACTTTTATTCAAATGAGTATTGTATCCAGTTATCATAATGAAGTCTAAGGTCGATTTTCATAGATGACACTTCAGCCTCGTTGTACCAACTTTTAACTGTGAAATAAACTAAGTTTAACTGATAAGATGTATAGTAAAATAAACTTAAACCCCATTCATTGGTGATTTAACTATTTGGTATAACCAGCACTTAGGGTTCACTTACCTCTAACTAGGGTCTATTTTTAAACTAATGTAAAGCTGCAAAAAAAAAATAGTTTAGCTGAGACTGGTGAGAAAAGTGGCTTCCTTGAGATAAACTACAGCAAAGCTATGAAAAAACATTAATTTTGTTGAGAAATACAGCTGAGAAAACAAGCCTTAATTCTAAATTAGAAGATTGCGTTAAATAAAAGAGATAAAGGGTAGAAAAATAATTGGACTAGAATTTTATCTCAATTTGACGGACTTTGTTCCATATGCCATGCTACAGGAATATCAGAGGGAATTTGAATACTCTTCAAAGGGTGATGAAAGTTCAACTTTTAGCTAAATTAAGGCTCTTCACTACCAACTATAAGCATGATGATTATCAGAGATGAGCCACCATTTTGTGTTATTTGAGTTTTCATTAATTTTACATTGTTTATTATTACCTTGTATATTATATATAACATAAAATAGTGATTATTCATCTCTCATCATCCTCATGCATACATTTGGTAATAGTAGAGCCTTGGTTAAAATAGCACAACTTATTAAAAATTCTCAATCTGAGACACTGAGTTTAGATTAAAAAAAATTTTTGGTCAGTAGTAGGTTGCAGTAATATTATTAAATGGGCTAAAGACAAAATGTGAAAATCTGTTTTGTTTACATTCAACCTATAGACATCAAATTTTCCAGTACTTAATATAAATCGCAACCCAGAATCACTCAGTTTACCAATTCCTAATCATTATTCAAAATCTTGAAATCATAAAAACCTCGATGCTGGCTGGTTATCAAATAATTTCTGCCTCAAATAGCGATCAATTCTAAAATGCCTTCTCTCCTGGAAATTAGTATAGCAAGAATTTGCTGCACCTGTGCATCAACTTGATTTCAGCGCCTTTTGTAATGACATATGTAATTTTAATTTTATTCTCTACCTGTTACTGTTAATATTGGCACGGTTTATGTAGGGTGTGGATACAGAGTGTAAAAACATTTTGGTAATTCTAATATTCCCCTCTGAAATCTAAAAATAAAAAAACAGATAGAAAAAGGAGGACAAAGTAAAACAAAAGGGAAAAATTACACTTACCGTAATTACATATCAAACATTTTTTAACCCACCCCCTTGAAATTATTTGTTTCACAATACATGTCGCAAAATGTTCAATTAGGTATTTGATTTCAAGGCCCAAAATATAAAATTTCTGAACAGAGAGCAAAAATTTATTACAGGGAGCAAATTTCAAAAGAGGGATCCAAAACAAGTAAGTTTGACATGTTTTTCCAACAAATTAAAAGTCTTCCCTATTATCGCAAGTGCGCATATACTTTGAAAAACAGCATTCACAACTCAAACACTAGGTGAGCAACCTTGACTTATACCATTTACAACATTTAGTTGTAGCTCGTGTTGCAAATATTAACTTGTCAACGATCACTCACTCTATGCTCTCACAGCAAAATATACTTTTATACTGTATTATGGTTAACAATTTTTGAAAATTTCTTAATTATTGGTTCAAAATCAAGTATATTAGTATTAAGAAAATAATATCAAAAACAGCTGCACCTTAGTACTGTCTGGCCAATCCACACCAAAACTAGTAAAATTTTAGAATAGGTCATACCCAGTACCTAAATATTTGTTCCAAATTACGTTACTATAGTGTAAAGATATATTTCTACTCATTAACACTCATTTTCATATATTGTCACACTAATAAACTGTCATCCACCCTGTATACTATATAAAAATAAAAGTAGTAAATAGAATGCAAATGATACTTTGGAATGTCATTGCATCAGCCAATATAGCTCTCTCACTTGCATATTCATGTCTGTACTTGTCATTTACACCTGTAACCTTCAATAGTCCACAAAATTTGTTGACACATTACAATTAAAAGAAAGGAAGTAATCATTATTTTAAAAATGTGCCTAGTCTCTTCTAGAATTATCTTGAATCTTGTAGAAGAACTATTCAAATTAGTTGGAGGATAATCGATCATCTCGTAGGCCAATTATGACATCATCCTACTCTGACCGTCTCTCACCACTACTTTGTATTCATCTGCTTGTGAATTTGTCGTTAATATCCAATTATTGTAAATGAAATGTGAAATCACTTCATGAAGAATCTTTAAACGATCGTCTTCTTTAATAACCATCTCTGGTAACAATTTTAGTTACACAGTCTGTTGTAACCAATAACTGTTAAGGGAGTCAATAGGCGAGTCCGCAACTGTCAGTATAATCTGTACTTTGTTACATTAGAATTTGTTATTTAAGTCATTAATTGTTGATCGGAATTTAGTGTAATTGTTTTGAGTTTATGAATCAATTATAGGCAAAGTTATCGTCACATATAGGTTCAAAATAAGACATTTTATAACCAAAATAATACAAAAATAGTATTACCCGGCCGATCCGCACCAAAATAAATGGAAAATTATGATAGATTATAATGAATATTTGGTCACAATTTCGTAGTTATTGGTATAAAATTAAGAATTTTATAGCCAAAATAAAACAGAAAATAGCAGTACCGAAAGTACCTCTATGGCCGATCCACACCAAAATCAATAAGTCAAGTCCTCGGCTTAACAGTTATATTTTTCCCAAGTTTCATGACTGTTGGACAAAAATA
Organism: Ericerus pela; assembly: GCA_011428145.1. Classification (NCBI taxonomy): domain Eukaryota; kingdom Metazoa; phylum Arthropoda; class Insecta; order Hemiptera; family Coccidae; genus Ericerus; species Ericerus pela. The sequence goes on from WOFM01000051.1 coordinate 175,612, forward strand.
GCGACCAGTACCGTAGTAACAAGAAATTGGCTTATACATTATTTATTATGTGAATTTGAGTTTTTGGTTCCAAAATTTTTCATGAGATGTAAAACGAAAAACGTACCTACCCCCAACCCTGAGTCATGCCGTAACACCTAAATTAATAAATATTACCGCAACACAAAATGATCTGTTTCTAATGAACATCGTCCTTTCTTTCCATTCTCATTTGCCTCCACACCGATGGAATACAAACTGTCTCTTGGAGTCTCTCAATTCATGGTTGAAGCAAAATTAAAAGATTTTATTTGAATGGCGATCTTTCATTATTAACAAAGTCAAGTGGTTTGTTTTTATTTTTTCTACCCACTTAATTCTTGTTTTCGTTTTTGCGCCCTTTTATGACAAAATTGTGGCTTAAGCCACAAGCGGCAACGTTGCCAGGCCTCTGCTCTCTATAGAAAGAAGCACAAACCACACAAAAATTGCTGCTGTATGTAATGCAGAAAAAAACGCTTGCAACCCCTTCTGCCGTAAATACGAAAAGATACTTCAACCGACACACGGAACTTACCTTCCTGCGTCAATTTTTTGTTTCAAATTTTTCTGGTAAACTACTTAATCAATAGGCACTCCACCGAACTCCTATCAGAACTAGTCTTACCCATATGAGGACTACTTTTCGTTGAAATTTCAGCCTTATACATTTCGTAGTTTTCTTAAAACCATGAACACAAAATTTTGGTGATACATTCATACACACACCCATTATATATACATGAAGCGTATAATTTTCATCATTCCCACCCGTAACCCATCAGCTATACGGTTAATTTTAATAACCCGTTTATAAGCTAACTGAGTGAATACGGATAATGTATTAGCTCTTCGATATTATAAAATTAACATAATTTTGACGCTCATGTTTTCGGTCTAAAAGCACGCCACATAATCTTAGACAGGAGACCAATGAAAAATATGGACAAGGAACTTAAGCTGAAAACTCAGACAAGAACATCGACAACTTTTGGCCACCTTCAAGGCCGGAAAGATGACCGTTGGCATTTGGGATCGTAAAAATCGAGCAAAAAAAATTCAACTTAGCTATTCAATTTTTGCACAGCTATAGAAATTTCCTATCGTCATAAAGCATTGAATCTAAATCGACTATCGTCGTTGGTCAGAAGTATTTTCATGTCCCAGACACACAGGATCCATGTTTTTTCCCCTTCAATCGAATAAATATTGTCTGGTCGATATTTTATAGCCTCTTTCAACTAGATAGAAAATATCGTTGACGAGAAGTTCTTATTGCTTCTGTTGTTGTTGTTGTTGTTGTTGTTGTTTACGTCGCACTTGGTTTAGACCAACGATAAGCTTCTGCAAGCCACCGTGGTCGTTATTCCACAAAGAAAGGGGGAAAAAAAACGCGGATCCATTGTAAGACCAAGCAAACTGATTAAGATGCAACCAGACGATCGTAAATTTATGTTTTTATTTTATTTGGTCGTAATTTAACTTTTCTGTGAATGGAAAAATGACGAGCGAAAGACAAAAAATTCGTCAATTTGCTTTCGTTAACTGCTTCTGAACTACAAGAAAACCTACAGCATAAACGCTGGATGAAGAGTTACTCTGGCGTCTGACGAGCGAATCCAAAAATAGACGGTAATTTTGCAAAGAAGGTTGGTTTCTACCTCCTCATCTTCCTTTCCTCTCATTCTCACCTCCTTCTACTGACTTTCGTTGAATTGAAAACGCAAACAAATCGGTGATGACGAACTTTCGTCTATTCGATCGAAGTTTTTATGCGAAGAGTAGGTATGTGTATCTCTATCTCTACTACACCGACACAGTCAGTAAAAATATTTTAAACACCTTTCAAGCAAATTGAAGCAGTCGTGTGTTTACGAAGGGTGTGAAAAACAGCACACGCAGACAGAACAGAAAAAAAGGACGCCTTAAATAAGGTGTCTCGAGCTAAAAATGAAAATTCTGACGATAACAGCGTTTAAACATCGTCAATGACCCTGTTCTGGAAGTTATACTCTTGAAAACATGTACTTGACCTACGATGTGTAGCTCGAATGTCGTTTTATTATTATGCTAGAATTGGAGCACAAAGAAAAAAAAAAGAAAGAAAGAAAAATAAAAAACAACTAGCAAAAAGTGACCCGAGGAAATGAGAAAAATAATGAATCTAAAAACCTGACGGAAAAAAATTAAAAAAAAACAAACAACAAAAATAATAGCTACGTCAAACAAAATGAGGTCTTCTACGTCATTTTTCAGGAAAATTCGAATCACAGAAACCAGAATTTTTCTATTCCATAAGAAAATCTAAAAGCTTTTTTTTCGCCCTTTCTGTATACTTATGCTTATCACACACAGATGTACGTTACAAAAGAAGAAAACTGCGCTCTTGTTTACTGCCAAAAGAGAGAATAGGAAATTGGAGTGAGAAGAAGATAAAACGTAAAAATCTGGTTCACTTTGCCGAACAATTCTTGTGCTCGTTAGATAAAATGAAACTAGGCAAAAGTAATGACATTCATAGAAAAAAAAGGTAAAAAATATTTTTTTCTTTTTTTTTTTCAGTTTTGATGCAGGTTTTTTCCATTGGCTGGATCGAGTTCATAAACCAAGAGAGACATCGACGGATTTAACGACATTTCCCAAAGGAAATAGTGAGTTATCGATGGAAATATTCCATTTTCGCGAATATAGGTTGCTTATGGTGTTGGTTTTATATCAGTTTGTATGTGATGATTTGAAACACCGTTATTTTCAGAAAATAGTAATCGAAATTTCAAAGCGTAAAATGAACAGCCATATCAACCTAAAAAAAATTAAAATAAAGGCGAAACGTCCGAGATTTACAGGCTTCACATTTTGAATACTAAAACCAAATTTTCCCACATTCCAGAAATTAAAAAAAAAAAAAAAAACTACTGAGTTTAGCTAATGGAATTTCCATTTCTTAAATTAGTAGGAATGAATTGTCTAAACAGAGTGAAAATTTAAAATTTTGCTCATAAAATAATATCTACAATAGGCTGGCAAATTGATGAGACTGAAAGAAAGAGAAAGAGAGAGAGACTGGTGTGTGTGAGCGCGTGCGTGCGTCTAGATATACACACACCTACCTGCAGTCTTTAACATCGTCTTCGCCAGGCTCTGAAAAAATAAGGACTAAATCGAAATTGGAGACACCAAGAATCTATGCTTATCAGCACATTGGCACCAATCAGTAAAACTTTTAGGAAATCTTAGCTAGCCAAAAAAAAATAAAAAATACATACAAACGAACACATCCAGCAGAACTTCTTCATGAGAAGATGGCTTCAGAAATGCTTCGAAAGTTTTCTTACTCCTTGATATGAGGCATTTCTGAGTTCGAAAGAAAGCCCATTTTTGAAATACCACTTTTAAACTGTAAATATTTTGAGAACGAAAGAAAAGGTATGAAAATAATGCCACAATATACGATACTATGTATGATAAGCCTATAGGCTAACAATGACATAAGAAGAGTTCTTCTACTAAAAGCAGACGAGAAAAAATTGTCCGGACTCATATTTTCAAATAAAAGACACAGCAATTGCCTACAGCCTCTGAACTTCATTGTTATAGGCAATATTCTCGGGTAGATTGACAGTGTCATGTTCGTCAGGGCGAGCAGTTAGTGGAAATTTGCCTGATATGGGACGTAGGCTTATACTCGTATAATGCGATAAATACGACCTCGAAAGCAAAAAAAAAAAAGTCTCAAAACAGAGAATAAATTCAGACTGCAAGAAACAAGATTCTGGAAGCAGAACAGAGAATCAAAAGAAAAATATACCCCCTGAGTTTTCTTTGAAATGGTCACTTATTAGGTAATGTAACGATGAGAGAAGCTTGCAAATGGAAACGGAACACTGACAAGTAAACTGATACCCAGCCTGTCAAGGACCAGCAAGAAGCACGAAATTGTCGATCTGTTTTACAACAACGATCGGGTAAATGTGCATTTTTGTCATCTTGACACATCACCTTTCGTCTTGCCTTGAATATGAGCGACATTTGGCCTGGAAGCAAATGTCTTTGGATTCAGGACACGAGCATCTTTTCACACGAATTTTCATAATTACATCGCACGAACAATGGCGACGTTATTAATCTGTCGTTTTCTCCTTGAATTTTTTCGTGGAGTGCATCAATGAATTTTGTCGGCTGTTTAGACGATTCACTCGAGCTCCAAGTTTCTAAGCATTCGGAAACTCGAATAAGTACTTTCAAAATAAAAATTACAACCCTAAACGCAGCAGCAGCTTCGTTAGAAAAAGTAGATTTTTAAAAAGTGATTGTATATAGGTCAGGTTACTCAAGTCCTTGGCTGTAGTACTAATTTTCGTAACAAATTTCATGACTATCAAACAAACATTGCGACCTGTACCGTGGTAACAAGAAAATGGAATATGTATTACACATATATTACGAATTTTAGCGAATAGGGCCAAAATTTTAATGCGATCACGAAACGAAAAACGTAGTTCTGTCATGCATGGAGCTAATATCGGATCGAAATTAATTAGTAGATTTTCACAGAAAAACCTACTTAAAAACCACAGTCGTACACATAAAAAAGAAATCTTTAGTTAAGATCTAAATTACGACTGAAATTCATAAATCTTTCTTAACCTTTCAAGGTTTTTTTAGGTAGTCAATACCAACGGTGATTTTAGGCAATGGAGAACTAAACGTCAAGGAATATTAGGAAATTTTAACGACTTTCCATTTCGTCTATTTTTCTTTATTAGGAGGATAATTCGAGTGCGGGACCTCTATTTTTCCACAAACCGGGTACATCTCTCGACATTCAACCATATTATGGCACCTGCCTCATGCTAGAAGGGTAACATTTGTTATTTGACAAGTTTCGACAAAAGTTAATATTAAATGTTTTGATTCAACTTTTCTTAAATAAACGTGCCTTTTACTCGTACAGTGAAAGCATCTCATTTTAAATTCAGCTAACACTTGAAAAACTTGCAGTAGCTAAATACTGACCAACTACGTCCAAATACAAAAAGTCAGCCAAGTAAGTTTAGGTTAAAAACGCGTTTTTTTCTAATTCTAGCTACGAATTCTCGGTCCAATGGAATACGGAATATTAATGACACCTTCTAAAAAAATAAAATTATAATAGTAAATTTAAACATTCGTTTTCATTTCAATGAGTTTAACAAATGCTGAAACTTGAAAACCTCACATTGAAATCCTTTGGTTGTCTGTTAAATATTCAATTAAAATATTACTATATCCTATGCAAGGAATTAGAAGCAAGTTCACAGTCACTGTTATCACAAAGGTATACAACAAACATCGATATTTTTCGCCATGTATTGATGTTCTTCACCAGATCGATGCTATATTGTTTTTCGATATATCAATATTGAATAAAATACATATTTCGAGAATTTTTTGGGCAACTTTTGAAATTTTCTTTTTGTATTATGCCAGAAACATTCCTTGGTGTATACTCAACAACTTTCAAAAGTTTCATGGCCATTGGATGAATGGTATAGTAATGCATAAAAGACAAACAGACGTACATTCTCTTTTATATACATATACAGAAGATTATCATTATTTAATTCTTTTTGAAATTTTTTTTAAATTTATTTATCAGAAAGAATTCCTGAGGAATTCTCTTCGATTTATCAGTGAGTTCGCGTACATTTAATAGCATTAATTATTTGACAAATCAAAAAGAATTCTTGCTACTTTTTTAGGATTGAAAATTATGTTGGGCCCTTTGTCTCATTTATATTTTGAATCGATTCATAGAGAAAAATTGCAATTTTATTTAACAATAAACTGAATTTCATAAAAATCATTTCTTCGATCTCATTTTTGGATCAACTAAAAACATTCTCGACCCATTGGGGTACTGACGATGCAACTGATTCAAACCAACAAAAAATTTCTTTAAACTTGCTCACCAATAAACATTTTTGTTAGTATAATAAATTATATTTTTAAGTTCACTTACGTAAGTATAGCAATATAATATTCAAATTACAAATACTATTCATATACATTTAACCAGATTTTATTCATTGCAGAATATGAACGATGTAAAATGAGATTGTTTTGTGAATCCTGATTAATGTAATGACGACAAATCCTAATTAATTTCACAGCATTGAATCAAAGAGAATTCATTGATGAATTCTCTATGATTTGTCGCTGAATCTTAATTAATTTAACAACGACAAATCGAAGAGAATTCGTAGATGAATTCTCTTCAATTTGTCACTGAATCCTGATTAATTTAACTACAACAAATCCAAGAGAATTCATCTACAAATTCTCTTGGATTTGTTGCTGAATCCTGATTAACTTCACGGCGACGAATCAAAAAGAATTCATTTATAAATTCCCTTAGATTTGGCGCCAAATCCATATTGAAGAACAACACAAGTCTTCTCTCTCATTATCAATTATCAGTCTCAGTATCAGTATGTCACTAGTCAGTCTTTATTTGTTATTGTTTAATTGTTATTTTAATATTGATTATTGATTATTGATTTCTGAAGGAGATGAATTTCTCAATCGATTTGAATTATGAATGGTTACAAAAGTTGATAGATTAGATGTTAAACGTGAATTAAATGTAAAATTTTATTGAAATTAAGATGTAGGTACATCAAATTACCTATACATTTTTTATTCCTAAAAAGTCAAAAATAAAATAAATAAAAAATAATTTTAAGGATACGCTTTTATTTAAATTAGCACTCTAAAAAGTAGAAAAATAATTTTTCATGAACTACTTAACTTATTTATTCTTGTAACACAAAATAAAAGTGCAGGGCAAAAGAAAAGAAATATTTCAATTAGAATACAAATCCAGCCAATTTTAGTGCGGACAGGCCTCACGGTACGTCTGATAGGGATAATTTTGTTTAATTTTTGGCAGACTAATGACTCTAAAAGGAATAATTTTTAAGCTATTGTCACAAAATTCAGTGTAGGTATTGATTTGAAGTATATCTAATATGTTTCCAAATTTGGTTTCTTTTGTCATTACGGTTCATTACCTGAGGCTGTTGGAGAGTTCTACTCCATCAGCCTAGAGAATTACAATTTTATTCGACAATCTGAAAAATATTTTCTGTTCAAGACAGATTTTGCAGTTGAAACCGTTAACCAAACCCAGCCCAATATTTTAAAATTTTCCCATAAACTTCGACATTGTTAGAACTATCCCAACCATTATGGTCTTATTTAACAGGTTTGAAAGTAGTATTTGAAATCGTGATACTCAGAACTTGGAATAATTTTTCATTTCACTAAAAAATAATGATTTTTGACACAAAAGTTAAAAATTAATTCATAAAGTATTTTGAAAGAATAATACGGAATCAGTATATTTTATGGCATGCTTCGTATTTGGGTGATATTGGTAATTTTTGGCAAAAAATATAAATATTATGTATATTACTTTGTTAGAAGAATGATGGTGATAGAGGTGACTTTTAAACCAAAAAAAATCTATTTCCCTGGGCGAAGCTTGCTGCCCAAGAGTTTTTTACCTTCGATTTGAGCCGAATCTTTGGGAGAAATTAGCTCAGAGGCATAAATAACACAAACTCGTAGGTATTCAAAAAATAAAAAATGAAACCAATCAGTGGCTGAGAAATTTTTTCAAAGCGTAATTCGTAATTCGTTAGAACAAATTTCAGGATCGAAATTTACAAAAATGTAGGAATGAAATCGTAACAGTCAAATTGATCCGATTTATTGGTGTGCACGTTGCCATCACGATCCAGCGTTAATTCGAAATGAAATTTTCACGTATTTGTGGCCAACTGTTTACGCCCACATGCCGTGCGTCAAAACCTATCCACATTACGACGTAATAAGGAATACAACAATTTTCGTCAATTTCGACAGCGAACAGTTCTACAGGTTTGGTCAGTATTGGTAAAAACTCGACGAGACATCCTGCATCACGAAATTAAACGATGCAGTGTCTGGCTGTCGAAAACCGCACCCTCGATCGACGCCACACCGCGGCCACTCGCAATCGCATTATACTGTGTACCACGCACACAACGAGCATATGCAGCGAATATGATGACGCATGTAGATGGTGCATGTGCAATTAAATTAGAGAAATGCACTCGCGCAAACAACGTCGTTACACGTACCGCGCACCCCCTCCCAGCATTTCAACTCTGCCGTTAATTACGCCAACACACGTACGCCGGCACAGAACGATAGAAGCCACGCCTAAATCCGTACCGGCGACGTACGTACATTGTTGCGAATTAACACAAAAAAAATTAAGTCATTGTCGTCTCCGCCGCCGTCGGTTTTGTTGCACTTGTTGTTGTTGTTGCTGCTGCTGTAGCTGCGGCTGCTCTCTCACACAATCTCTCTCGATCTGTCTCTCTCTCTCTCCCACAAGTCAGCCAGACGCTCTTCTACCTCTCCTCACTCTCTAGACGAGTGTTCTCGCATTTGCTCGTCAGCGCCACCGCCACTAAAAACACTGAAGTCTGAGTGGGTACTTACAAACACGAATACCTGTACGTATTATTCTAATCGAAGTCCGAAAGAGTATTCGCGGAAAACCCGGCATCATATTAACAAAAAAAAAAAAAAAAAAAAAAAAAAACACGGGGAAATGAAAAATTCACATCGTACACACATGTGCATATATATTCGACGAAAAGAAAAAGAAAAAAAAAGAACGTCGCAATATAACGTGGACCAAGGTTAAAAAATTGGTGCTAAAAAAAATTTCAAAGTTCGTTTGGTTCGTCATGCAAATAATGGCAATATGGCGAAGGGGGTGAGACGGTGGAGAAGCCGAATCATTTCGATGCAATGCAATGGCGAAAAAATTTTTATACACATCGTCCGTTTCGAAGTTGTTGTAATTGTCGTCGTCGTCCTCGTCGACGCCTGTCTGAAGGTTAAAAGTGGAAAATATATATATTATAATACTTATACCTACCTACGATACTATAATAGGCTAATAATAAAACAAAAAATAAATAAAATAAAATAAAATAAAATAAAATAAAAAAATTTCGTAGAACAGAGAAGTAAAAACGAATTTATAAACACGACGACGATTTTCGAATGATTTCGTTTAACCGGAAAAGGAATAATTACGTTTCGCATGCATTTCACGTTCGCATGGAAAACGAAAATAGGTAATTTTTTCTCTTCTATCTTTTTCTTGCCCTGGTGCCCCGCCAGCCCGGATTACCGGCTCACAGCCATCTTTATTTGCTTTTTCTGTTTTTGACCGATCCGAGCAGCAGGTCGCTGTGGCATACGATACGGGGGCGAGTTTGCTCGTAAAAATTATGTCCGCGTCTGACATTCACGGCCATCACACACTTCGCTCGGCACACGCGTGCACACACACACACACACACACACACATATACACATACACACACATACGTGTGTGTATGTAAATGACTTGTGAGTACACTCGCAAAACAAGAAAAACGGTCGCCAAACGAAAAGCGTGAATTTGACAATTTTTCGATACAGTATGCGACCGAAAAACGCGAAAGGAGCCACAGAAAAATAAAACCAAAAGCGAAAAAAAAAAAATGAAAATACCTCTTCACGGGTCGTTTACAAAATTCGTAAGTTACCTACGTATTTCGTGTACCAGTGGCTAAATGTCGAAAGCTTTAGTAGAAAATGGTACACTCGCCAGTTGCCAAGAAATGAGGACAGCTGCCAAGGGCGGAACTATGCAAAGCTGCTCCGATAGTGCACACCGTACAGCTGTACAGCGTACACCGAATATTGACAGGGTGCACCACTGTCAACGGTCATAAGCCACACGTTGTTGGCAACGACAGAAAGAGATGAACACTCAATTGGCAGAACGTCTCCGTCCAACCGCAAAGCGAATTTTCCGGGTTTAAATTGTCGCCTGTCGTCGATTGAACTTTCCATTCGATTTTTCGAGTTTTTCGAAATTGAATTTTTTTAAATAAAAAAATAAAAACCAATATGATGCCTACGCTAGTCAAAACGACACTATACGCAGACTCGTACTCACAAACTGACCTCGGGTTCTTGTATTCTTCTTTCGGCTCCGGAACTCGTTCATTTTTTAAGAACGGGAAAATTAAATAAGTTCGGGTTAAAAACAAATTTTTTTAAAGATACGCTTTTTTTTTGTTTTTGTTTTTAGCTTTATGCGAAATAAACATTATCTCGTTTCCAAAGGTTGGCTGCAGTATTGGCTTATTTTAAAATCGCAGCAGTCGGTAGAATAAAAACTTATAAAAATGGAAAGTTCTTACACACGATTTCTTTCATTCAATACCTACTTTATTCAGCCGGTTGATTTAGTATTGGAACGAAAAATTAGTTCTATCTCAATGTGCATTGAGGACCACCTTCGAGGGTATAATTATACTAAGTTTTGATTCGCTACCAGTCTGGTCAAAAGAGCAGGAGAGCAGCGTAGCATAAGATTGTTTTGGGGCGGGAGACATTTAAAAATTCTCATTTTAAAATGGCCAATTAAAATTTGGACAAAAGTTCGAATGAAACTCATTTTGTTCATCTTTCATGAAAAAAATGGAATCACGAGACCTTATTGAATTTGAGTAGAGTCTGGCGGTTTGAAACAACTGAGGCGTTACACAGTATCCTATGAGCTCTCCTTTGGTCGACTCAGTTCGTACAAATTTAAGTTATGGTTGAACACAGGAAATGGTACTCTCTAATTCTGTTCACCTTTAATTTTAACAAGGGAGAAAACGCGTTTTTGAAATAGAGTGTGGAATACCTTGTCGTGAGAGATATTCACACTAGAAGGTCTTCAACAGTATTTTGCGTGTTCTGCCACTTCATACAATTAAGTATGGGAGAGCCAAATCCTCGGCAAACACTGGCAATTTTTGAGCCGGTTCTGAGAGTTTATATACAGAATTTGGCACACGCACACAGACTCATATGCATATGTACATGTACGTAATTATGTCATACGTTACGTAGTTTCTTGCCTCCGTCGAGGTGATAAGAAATGACACAGCGCGTTTGGTACCGGGCCGTGACATCACCGAGATCGTTATCAGGTAATTGATCTTGGCCCGTGCAATGTATCTTACCTGTATGTACGTACAGGTACAAACATACAAACGCACCAGTGTGTATTCGTTTAACGTCATAAAGACAATTATTGCCAGCCTTTGGGTGGCAACTGTTGTTGAGGCGTGCAAGCCCCTAATACCTCATACGAGTGATGTCCCCAAATAGAGTATATATTTTTTTTAACAAACTAAATTGTTTCATGTAAATCTCCGAACTAAAAATTCACTAACCATCGACGATTCAATTCATTTCCGAAGTACAAGACAGGTTAAATTAAAATCAAACATGCACAACTACCAACATTTTGCCAACCAATAAACTACTGACACAATTTTTCCAACTAACCAAGTTTTAAATAATTTTTTTAGGGTGTGGGAGGGGGAACTTCACCCCATTCGCTTTAACTTTGTCGTCCAGAGAACTGACAGCTGTCAAAAAGGATTACTTACGAAGTTACGATGACATTTTATGATTCGAGCCCAATAGATGTACAAATTCGTTCTCACATAGAGAAGTTTTGAGAAATCAGATCTGAGAGAAAAAGTATTATAGAAAAGGTAAAAAGCTTTCTCACCTTGTACATGCATTTTAACCAGTATACATTTCGATATTGTACATGATACTCGTACTATGTTCAAGTGTTGCAGCGTCTAAAAAACATAAATGTAATTTATTGGCGACATCTTCGCAGTGCTTCTCCTATATGAAGGCATACACCAGTTGCCAAAAATATAAACACACAAAATAACTCATTCAATCTTTCAGACATGCATTCCACCAGTATAATTAAAATACTCACACTGCATCCTATAGGCTGCGATATGTTTTTTTTTTTTTTTGTTCATAGTTTTTACACATTTTTTGTACACTTTTATTGCAGTTCTTAACGAGATGAAATGTGACGTAGTTCTTGTACTGACATAAGGAGCGTCGAAATCGAGTTTGGTTGTTATCAGTTATCTTTTATTAAGGTGATTTTTTTTAACCAGAGTTTCTTCGAAAATTGCTGACCGTTGCTGTGGCACAGTAGTTGGAAAGTGGCTCAGTAATCGTGGAGTGTGTGATTCTAATCCCCACAAATGCAGGTTTTTTATTTCATTATATTTTTATTTAGGTATAAGTTTATTTCAAGGTTTTGAACATGGTTGGTGGGACGAATTTTACCCCTCTTATAAAAGCGTACTTTTTAAAATTCATTTTTACTCAACTTTTCTCAATTTTAGTACATTCCATTTCTTAGGTAGGAGGAACCGCGCAAAGAGAAACTAAATTAATAGTTCTGTTCTTTTTGGCAGTTGGCTGCGAAATGTGGTAAGAATTCTATTGTTCTCGAGCAAAAGGAACGCCAAAATTTCACAACTATTGTGAAGTTGTCACAAATTTTCGCAGCAAGCGGCCAAAAAAACAGAGCTAATATTATATTATGAAAATACAGATGAGTAACATGGGTACAGTGAAAAGTGGTTCTGATAAGAGTATACTTTGCTTTGACCTGCACAAAATTTGACCGAAATTTTGAGCTGTGGTAAAGTTCGGTACTCGGCAATTCCAACGAGCTTTGAATAATTTATATTCTAAACTGAAAGAACTATAACTGATTAGGATTGCAATGGGCGTGAAATCATAAAACAATTTAGATTTTGAGGAACATTGTTTTAGGAAGAAGGAGTTTTCAATGCGTGACACTCACACCCTAATCACACTGATGGAGCACGAGGGTGGTCAATATTTCATTCAGTATTTTATTTCGTTTATTCTGTTGAAAATATTAATTTTTCTTAATTCTGTTCAAATGCAAACACTAAATATTGAATCATCAGTAAATTCGAATTTGAAAATATAAATTCAATCGAAACATTTATGGAAATAAGTAAGTCTCAAAAGGATTTCAATATGTAACTTTTTAGTATCAGTAGTTTTTAGCAGCCCTAAACTATTTCAATATGAATATTACATTAATAAAATCGAGTCCAGCACAGAAATTTGTCGCCCACAATTCAGAAAATAAAATTAATTGAGATTAAATGAAGACTCCTGCATGTGTTTGACAGCTTCCTCGAACAATGACCTGAAATAAAATCTGATTCCATTTCACACAGGGTCGTGGAGAAAAAATTCGGGCCCGGGCAGTTACAACTATCGGGCCTTTGAGCACGTGGGAGGATGAGGCATTCAAAAACAATGCTACATATATAAAACACAAAAATAATTTTTTTATTCAAAAACTCATTTATATGGACTTTAAGACAACTTAAAGCTGGACACTATCGAGCCCCCTAAAAAATCAGAGCTCAAATGAATCCTCCTTCCTCTTTCCTCTCAATGACACTGATTTTACAACGTAACCTTCAAGTACATTTTCAAGGCGTAACTTTATCCTCACAAGAATTTTTTATAAAACCGAAAATCAGATTTGACTAAAACAAAATAAATTAACAGCTTTGTTCAATTGTCCATTTGATAAACTGAAAAAATAAAAACCCAGTTGGGTTATCTACTGTCGTATCCATCTTATTTTTTAACGAGCATCTGATTTTTTTTCATGCTCAAGTATTTTAAGCATTTACTGAGAAAATGCTTGAAGAAGAAATACTGAACATTTAAAAGTATGCGTTCAAAAATGAACAAATGCTCGAGATTTATTAGGATTTTCAATAGTTCTGGCTTCTGGTCTAAATGTACGATGAAGTTCGGTAAAAACGAATTTTTAAAAATGCGCTTCTATAAGACCAGTAAAACTTCTCCCACCAAAGTTTCACCTCCAAAACTCCAAAAATAATTCATATTAGAAAAGAAAAAAAAACTTACACTACCGATTAAAGAGTCACCTTACAACTATGACCGTATAAACAGTTTGAAATCTAAGAAGTAACTTGGGTTGAAAGAAAAGCACCTTCATACGAGATAACTGATAACAACGAAACTCTAATTCAGCGCCCCCAGATGTTAGTACAAGAACTACGTCACATTTCCTCGCGATAGTGAGCGCAATAAATGCGTACACTAAAAACTGAAAATGCGTTGTTTGCCTCAAATGTAAAAAAAATTCTAAAACCTAAAACGTAGAATAATATTTTTCCCATTTTTTACCATTCCGTTGCGACTATACTGACGGCTTTAGTACTTTTGCAACTGATTACAACTGATTATATCTTGCTTTAAAATAAAATAATAAAAATGCTCGAGCATTTTAACCAAGAGCATGTGTCGAGCAATTGGCCGAGCATCTTCAGCATTCGCTGATCAATAAGGAGCTGGACCTAGCATCCAAAAGGTTCCTGGTGCTAGAAAAGCCGTCACCAACATTCTCAACACAAGTAAACCATATTTAAGTAACCTCCACCCCAACACCGGAGCAATATAACCACTAAAGTAGCTGAAAACTTTAGACCTCGGTGTATTAAAAAAATAAATATATAAATAAAATTGAAGATGTAGATATATTTATCATTGGGGCGAATATATTTTGTAGATTTTAACTGACTTCAAAAAAAAAGTTATCAATTCAACTGGTATGTATATAAAAATGTTTTTTTTTTGTGTGGGGACCCACTGGTATGAGGTAAAGGGGCTCGGACCCCTTGACAACTGGGCATTCCACCAAATTCCTATGGCTGACCAGGACGTACCAAAGACAGTGGTTATAACCCCCTTTGGACTATTCGAATACCTTAGAATGCCGTTTGGACTTCGCAATTCAGCACAAACTTTCCACAGATTTATCAATGGACTGTTTAGGGAATTGCCATTTGCATATGCACACTTGGATGATATCTGCATTTGTTCTGAAGGCGGTGAGCAACAGCATGAGGAGAATGTAAGAGCCGTCATACAGCATATACACGCTGCCGGGCTTACTATCAACGTAGGTAAAAGGTTATATGCACAGACTGAAATTGACTTCCTCAGCTACAAAGTCTCGACCAAAAGCATTTCCCCCTTGAAGACCAAAGTAGAGCCAATATTGAACTTCCCGAAACCCTCAAATGTCGCTGAACTCAGGCATTTCTTGAGGATGGTGAACTTCTATAGACGTTGCATGAAGAATGCAGCAGCCGAACAAAGTAAGATGTTTGCACTAATAAAGACAAGTAAAAAGAAAAATAAGACTCCACTCGAATGGAATGAAAAAGCCAAACAGGCCTTTGAGAAAATCAAATATACACTGGAAAATGCAACTCTATTGGCTCATCCAGACAAAAGTCTGCCATTATGCGTGAGTACCGATGCCTCTGATTTTGCTATTGGTGCAACCTTGTATCAACTTGACAAAGACAACAAGAAGTTACCCCTAGCTTTCTTCTCGAGGAAGCTCTCAAAAACAGAAAAGAACTATAGCACATACGATAGGGAATTGCTCTGAATTTTTGCTGGGTTGAAGCATTTCAAGCACCAATTAGAGGGTAGATGTTTTTCTGTGTATACTGACCATAAACCCCTAACATATGCCTTCACACAAAAAGCAGAACCGGCATCGCCTAGAAGAGCACCACGACAATTAGACTATATTGGTCAATTGACTACCGACATTCAGTATATAAGTGGAGAACTTAACACTCCAGCTGATGCCTTGAGTAGAATTGAAGCTATCTCGGCTCCTGTCCAATTGCCTTAAGCTGAAATAGATAAAGCACAGCTTAAGGATGTAGAATTGCAAGAGTTGTTATCGAACGATGATACTACTCTCAAATTGAGACAGAGAAAAATTCCCGGTACTGAGGTTTTATTAACATGTGACGTCAGTACAGGTAAGAATAGGCCATTTCTACCAGTAAAATATCACAGGTTGGCTTTCAACAGTGTACACAATCTGTCACATGCTGGGCCAAAATGTTGTGCTAATTTAATTTCGGCAAGGTTTGTATGGCCACGAATGAAGTCTGACTGCAACAAATGGACTCTCAGTTGCATGAACTGTCAAGAATCCAAAGTAGGAAGTCTCACTTGCTCGCCTCTCAAATCCTTCAAACAAACAGAGCAGTTTAAAACAGTACATATGGACTTGGTAGGAACATTGCCACCATCTCAAGGACACAGATATCTGTTAACAATAATAGACAGGGCAACACGATGGCCAGAAGCAATTCCTCTATATGAGATGACAGCCCCAACAGTGGCCACAAGGTTATAGGATACCTGGATTGCGAGGTATGGGGTACCAGAAGTCATAATTACAGACCAAGGTCGCCAATTCGAGAGCTCGCTCTTTAAAGAGCTGTCTAATAAGCTTGGTGTTCAACATAGTCATACCACAGCTTACCATCCTCAAGCCAATGGCAAAATCGAGAGATGGCATATAGCTCTCAAAGCCTCTATCATGTCACATGATACAAAGAGATGGGTAGAAGTACTCCCTACCATCCTCTTAGGCCACCGATCTGCCCTACAAACGGATACAGGTTACTCAGCAGCGCAACTAGCATTTGGCGAAGAGCTACGCCTCCCAGGGGACTTCTTCACAAAATCGAAGGAAGTTAGCCCCAAAATTATGGTACAAAATATAAGAAATGATGCCAACAATTTTCTAGAACAGGCAGCTCGCCATGGCCAGCCCAAGATTTACGTCTCGAAACACTTGGCCAATACCTCACATGTATTTGTTAGAGACAAAAAAATGAGATCTGGGCTGGAGAAACCATACGCCAGTCCTTACAAAGTAGTATCACAAGATGAGAAAAACTTTGTGATACTCATGGCAGGCGAACCTTGAACAATTTCAATCGACAGATTGAAGCCTCCATATATGGTAAGCGAAGATAAAAGAATAAAAAGGTTGCAGAGGGAGAACTTAGAAAATATCTAGACAAATTCCCAAACAAATATGGAAGAATCTGTCAAAAAAAGTGAAACAAACAATTCACAATTGAAAAAACCAAAAAAGTCTGTAAGATGTTACTACCAAAACATTCGATCCGGAGGCCCCCAAATGCCCACAAAAAAGATGCAGGCCCCTACGCAGTAAAAAATGTAAAAATCCCCATCCTTCTTGCAAGTCTGAAAGGTTAATGCGAAGAAAATAAAATTTACTCCCGAAAAAGTAATATCAGCTATGTAAGTTGAAACCCGCCAAAAACTCCATGTCCCCAGATCCTCACCTAACGAAAATTTAAAATTCAATAAATGTATTCGTTTGTGCTACGTTTGTGCTGGTTTGTGCTGAAATTTTCATCATTTGTGCTATTTTCCTAAAAGAGTTATTCAAGAAAAACATTTTCAAGGTCAGTGAGGATCGAGATACATGTTCCCCCACACCAAGAAGCAATTGAAAATTTGAATATGGCATTTGTTTGTGCTACGTTTGTGCTGGTTTGTGCTGCTATTTTTTTCATTTGTGCTAAAACCCCTTCCCCCCTAGGGCAAATGAAAATTTTATATATAGTGGAATTTCAAAACTGCTGAAATGAATTGAAAGTGGAGTGAATCGTTTGTGCTACGTTTGTGCTGACAGAATATACCAACCTCAACCCTCTGTTCCCTACCTAAGAGCTATTATTTGGAAAAAACGTTTATGGGAGGCAAAAAAAATTGTTTCGGAGGGAAACTGAAGTGGCGTCATTTGTTTGTGCTACGTTTGTGCTGACAGAATATACCTATAATACCCTACCTCCCTTCCATATTTATAAAATAAAGAGTTAGGATCAATGACCTGGTGAACTATAGACATCAAATTGCAAATAGAATAAATTCAAAAATTTAATGATGGCATTTGTTTGTGCTACGTTTGTGCTGGTTTGTGCTGCTATTTTTTTCATTTGTGCTACAACCCCCTCCCTCCTATGGCAAATGAAAATTTTATGTATGGTGGAATTTCAAAATTGCTGAAATGAATTGAAAGTGGGGTGAATCGTTTGTGCTACGTTTGTGCTGACAGAATATACCAACCTCAACCCTCTGTCCCCTACCCAAGAGCTATTATTTGGAAAAAACGTTTATGGGGGCAAGAGAAAAATTGTTTCACATGACAACTAAACAGGTGTCATTAGTTTGTGCTAATTTCCTAAAAAAGGTATTGAAGAAAAACATTTTCAAGGTCAGTGAGGAACTAATGACATGTTCTCCCCCATCAAGAAGCAATCAAAAATTTCAATATGGCATTTGTTTGGGCTGGTTTTTTCCATTTTGCTACCTCCCCTTCACCCCTACAGCAAATCAAAATTTTATATATGATGGAATTTCAAAACTGACATAATAAATATAAAGTAGTATAAATCATTTGTGCTATGTTTGTGCTGGCTTGTGTCGCTATTCGTTTTGTTTTTGCTACAACCTTCTCCCCTTAGGACAAATGAAAATTTTATATATGGTTGAATTTCAAAACTGAAAAAATAAATTGAAAATTTTATAAATCATCTGTGCTACGTTTGTGCTGATGAAAAAAACCACACTCAAAACCCTTACCCCTGCCCAAATGACATTATTGAAAAACAAAGTTCATAGGGGGAAAAAACAAAATTACATCCGAAAGCAACCAAAATGGCGTAAAAGCAGTTAGGTTTAATAACCTTGTGACCTTGGGTTATCAAACTGTAACCAGAAAATATTTAAAAATTTGATGTTGCCATTTAATTATGCTGGTTCATGCAGCTATTTTCTAGTTTGTGCTATTTTCCTAAAAACATTTGTTCAATAAAACTTTTTGAAAGATAGTTAGGATAGTCTTTTGTTTTCAAGGTTTTACTTCAGAGCTCAGGTGGCAGATGTAATTCAGTAACCATAATAACGCATATTTTATTTAATTTTTTATCTGAAAAAATTCCTCAAGTATAACTTATTTGAGTATTAGAAAGATAACATATGAAAACATTATTATATATTATGTATGATACTAAAGTTTAATTTATTTGTCTTTATTTCATAAACTGCTAGGTATCTGAATTTAATGAAATAATATTGGCAAAAGTAAAGAAAAAAAACAAATAGAACAACAATAATATGAAAGCAAAAAGTTGAAGGTGGAATTTTCTTTATTCGGCTTTTTGCTCCAAGCGATAATGTTGATTGTAGCATGTCATCTTACTTTTGAATAAAGTTAACTGCTTTTTAAAAGCAGGTTTATGACTCTTAGTTCTATAGACTAGTTATGTCTGTCTCCTTTTTAGATAAACTTTGTTACTTCAAAGAAACATTCCATAAAAAATATATTCATTATTATTTTTATAAATTTCAAATAATAAAAAATTCAGTACCTAGTGTAACGTATATTTTCGTCTATTTTTAGAAATGACGAACATATTCGTTCACTCATTTTCGAATACCAAAAACGTAGATATTTATCAACAATTTTAACCTATAACTCTTTGTAAACAACCACTAAATTACCCGTATTTAATTTTATGTATACAGATATACTTTCTGTATATTCATGACCTAGTTGTACCTGTCCCTCGAGTACTCGACGAGTCAGCACAACCCTATAATAACAACACCCTACTTCACTTTACCCATCCGACACGTACGTTTTCATACCCTGAACGAGTATATAATCCCTCGATTCAGTAGAATAGTAGTAGTACAGTTTGACAGTTCCTCGACAGCTACTTCTAAGTACCTGGAACCTCTCTTGTAGAAGTCTCTAGTGAACAGATTGTCTTGCTTGTTGAATTGTGATTGTATATGTATAAATATTAACGTATATGTATGTACTGTGATGTACAAATTATTATTTTATTAAATGTGTAAACTCACTCATGTGTTTAAAATATTATTGAGTCTCTAATTAATGTTAAGGTCCACAATAGTGTGTGGATGATAAACGTGAATTTATTTTAGAAGTATTACTGCTTTTTAAGTACGTGATATTTCGTGTATGGTGTACTCCCAAAAGTGGTCTTAATTAGGTACATTACCACCTCTTTTGACCGTTACACCTAGATAATAATATCTTTTTATAAAAAAATTAATTAACCACCTACCTATCATAATTTAAAAAGATTTTCAATTGAAGCTTAAAAACAATTACAACATTGTCTTAAATAAATTTCATAATTAATGAAAAGATTATTATAATATTTCACACAAGTATAATAAAATCATATTTTAATCCAATTTTATGACAGCTTCATAACTCCAAGAAAATTTTAGCGCTGAGAGCCCAAATTGATGGGTGTATTCAGTCAGGGATGGGGATGAACCAAATCATCAGTGATCCAGGTCAAAAATGAATGATCCGTGATCAGTGATTCAAATAAAAAAATTAGTAATTTTTCCCATCCTTGCATCTAGATATACATTCATTTTTCTTGTTACCAAGGTACAGGTTGCAGTTCTGGTCAATAGTCATGAAATTTGGCATGAATATTAATATTGAGTCATTGTCTAGAACAATTGATTTTGGTACCAATGGGAGGGGCTGCGTGTTATTTACATAAAATCAGTTTTTGTTTCGATTTAGAATTAAAGAACGTTTTAAATTGTGTATTTTTAGGTATAGTTTGACTGCTATAAAATTTAATTTAGTCATGAATTATAATCTACAATAACATTTAGTGTATTTTCAAAAGGAAAATACAACTACTGCGTTCAGTGAAATGGCGGAACCTGAGGAAAAACTCCGATCCTGAGTTGTAGATCACAAATATCTCGGTCACTCAAATTCTTCTGTACACAATATATATATATACATGCCATCATTAAATGTACAAAAAAATTTTGTTTATAGTTTGCTGATCAAAGGTCAGTCACAAGATCATTGAACCTAACTGGTATTTGTTGTTTTTTTTTCAAATATAGGGGCCCAAATTGAAGAGCGGAAGGGCATTGAAGGTATTATCTGTCAGCACAAACATATCATAAACAAATGCCATCATTAAATTTTTGAATTTATTCTATTTGCAATTTGATGTCTAGAGTTCACCAGGTCATTGATCCTAACTCTTTATTTTATAAATATGGAAGGGAGGTAGGGTATTATAGGTATATTCTGTCAGCACAAACGTAGCACAAACAAATGACGCCACTTCAGTTTCCCTCCGAAACAATTTTTTTTGCCTCCCATAAACGTTTTTTCCAAATAATAGCTCTTAGGTAGGGGACAGAGGGTTGAGGTTGGTATATTCTGTCAGCACAAACGTAGCACAATCAATTCACCCCACTTTCAATTCATTTCAGCAGTTTTGAAATTCCACCATATAAAAAATTTTCATTTGCCCTAGGGAGGAGGGGGTTGTAGCACAAACGAAAAAATAGCAGCACAAACCAGCACAAACGTAGCACAAACAAAGGCCATATTCAAATTTGCGATTGCTTCTTGGTGTGGGGGAACATGTCTCTAGCTCCTCACTGACCTAGAAAACGTTTTTCTTGAATAACTCTTTCAGGAAAATAGCACAAACGATGAAAATTTCAGCACAAACTAGCACAAACGTAGCACAAACAAATGCCATCATTAAATTTTTGAATTTATTCTATTTTCAATTTGATGTCTAGAGTTCACCAGATCATTGATCCTAACTGTTTTTCTTTATTTTATAATTACAGGCCCCCTATAGAGGGGAAGTTGGGTATTATAGGTATATTCTGTCAGCACAAACATAGCACAAACAAATGACGCCACTTCAGTTTCCCTCCGAAACAATTTTTTTTTGCCCCCATAAACGTTTTTTCCAAATAATAGCTCTTGTGTAGGGGACAGAGGGTTGAGGTTGGTATATTCTGTCAGCACAAACATAGCACAAACAAATGACGCCACTTCAGTTTCCCTCCGAAACAATTTTTTTTTGCCCCCATAAACGTTTTTTCCAAATAATAGCTCTTGTGTAGGGGACAGAGGGTTGAGGTTGGTATATTCTGTCAGCACAAACGTAGCACAAACAAATGCCATATTGAAATTTTCAATTGCTTCTTGGTGTGGGGGAACATGTCTCTAGCTCCTCACTGACCCTGAAAATGTTTTTCTTGAATAACTCTTTTAGGAAAATAGCACAAATGATGAAAATTTCAGCACAAACCAGCACAAACGAGGAGCTGGATCGGATAGAGGAGAAGCTGCTCATGGACACAGCTCCTCCTGTAGACGATGTCCTAGTGGAGATGACGACTCCGTTTCCCCTAATAGTCTCTCCTCCCCGGTCACTGCTGGAACCAACCCTAATTCTGGAACCCCTGAAATTGGAGTCAAAACCCACAGAGACCAGGGAACCGATGAAGTTCCTCTTCACGGTGGAGAGGGCAGCAAACGAAAAAGCGAAGATAGTTGCCCTAGCATCGGAGACTTCAAACTCCCTGATTCTGAGGAAGCCACTCTTCAAACAACCGCTGCCCCCTCACTCCCGTCACCAAAAATTGTCCACCTAGGCATAGGGGAGATGGCAGTCGCGCCCAATACCAGGTGCGTGCCGACACAAGACGGCAATCATACGAATGCGTCGGCGATGCTGTTGGAAGCACAATAGCCAAGTGGGAGGCAGACCAGAAGAGGCACTGATAAAACCGCAAGTCCCCCCAGGCCTGCGCAATTTGATCATTTTTGCGGCACAAAAACTGGGGGGAGTAGCTTTGGGGACTCACTGGTATGAGGTAAAGGGGCTTGGACCCCTTGACAACAGTCGCCGCCCCAAAGGGCAGGCAAATTATCGTCCTTGTGACGTTAAACACACAAAACTCGTCGATTGTAATTACTTGTACGTACTTGCAGGTAATGTACGAGTACCGAATCGTGACACAATAAGATGATGTGATGATTCGTACACAAACCGGCCAGCCATCTCTTATCTCCATAGGGAATGATGCGACCTGGCCGTTCTCACCAACGTACGTAAACTCTTACGTACGTGTGTTTGTGTGCATGTAAATAAGCCGTATATAAACCACCCAAATTGGCTCTAAAATTGCCAGTGTTTGGTCTGGTTCTGGCTTACCCGTACTTATGTACGAAGTGGCTGAACACGAAGTGGCTGAACACGAAGTGGCTGAACCTTAAATTCTGTAGAATTTCCTTCTGGTGAGAATATCTTTCCCCAAGGTATTCCACAGTTTGTTTCAACAATGGGACCGATTTTGATAAAATTTGTTTTTCATAAGAGGTTCAGCAAGAGACCTCTTTGAATATTCGTAGCATAGTTTTCAAATTAAAATGCACAAATAGATTATGCATAAATAAATAGAAAACATCTGAAAGAAATTGCATCACAAATGGCACTGTAAATAAAAATGATATTTGGAACATTTCAATACGGGTCAATATTCTCGGAGAGGGACTTTCAGATATGGCCTTTGGGGATAACTACGTAAAATTGAAATTTCTCTAATGACTGACCACCTCATACATAATTATGAAGGCAGGTATACGGATAAATTCTATGGACTCGGATTGCTAGTGCAGTTATTGTCAGAGTGTAAGAAAAGTTGATGAACGAAAAACAACATCACCATTCAATCATCATTAGAAGCTGAACTAAGAAATTATATATTTTCTTTATTAATAGTCCTTGAACTTCACCTTGGGACAAATAAATACCTTAATTTTTTTATCTCTCTTTCTTTTTATCGCTGCAATACAGTTCCCTAATTTTGCAAAGCACAAAAACCACTCACCAATTTCGCTTTTTTCTTTCCAATATAAATATTACGTTAAATTTTTATACGATCATACCATTCAAACCAAAGAGAGAAAAAACCCACAAGGAATAATGTGACTGACGAATTAATTCGTATTTTATTTTCCGTCTTCATTTTTATTGTTTTTTTTTCCGGTTTTTCTCTCTCTCCACTCTCATTCTTTTGAGGTTACGCAATTTGTCAACAATGTTAACGACATTTAATGTGATAAAAATTAATACTGATTACCAATGACTTTAGGTAAACACGGCACGCCACAAGGATTCATAATCCCTGAGTACATGTCGAATAGCCTAAGTATTTTCTGCGGTAATTTTTACTGAGCTATTCGAACGTTTACCCATTTTCGGTCTTGGAAGGAATGAAGAGGAAAAAAAATTACCAGAAGGTCGTTCAGTCTGTGTCCGTCATCAAAGTCAAGACAATAAAATTAACAAGATACCTACAACAAACGCAAGAATTAATAATAAAATTCTCTGGTTAATAAAGAAAGAAGTAAAGAATAATTATACAAAGTCAAAACCATGAGGAGGAACTTTAATAAATATCAACGATTAATGCTGAATCCCATTAGTTGAATTCAAAACAATATCGAATGAATTAGACCCAATATTCAGTACCGTACCTCATAAAATATTTCTCAGATTGATGGTACACTTATAGATCAAATGATTAGAGTAAACATCGGTAGATATAGTGCAGAGGTAAAAAAATACTTCAGCGCAGCAATATAACTTCGTTAGAAAAACCTAGTTTTCCAATTCATTCAGGATCCAAAATCTCGGCATCATAAAGGTCAATCACAATGTAAGAAATAAGTTTTTCAAAAAATAATATCGAAAAACATTTTCAAAGACATTATTAGCATATGAGTAAATTTATAAATATACGATTAAATTAATAATTTTATTAATTCTCAAAAAAATACTAGGTTGATACTCACTGAAATTCTTAGCATTATGTTACCATGCTATGAAATCGCTGCATGATTCTGGATACTGTTCTGGTTCGTGGATTTTCTTCGAATTTGGATGATGTTTAGTTTGGCGAGCTGATTGAGTCCGCCAAATTTGAATAAAATTTATGAATCAGAACAGTATCAATCTAGAATCAAGACAAGTTTTCATAAAATGGTAACATAATAGCAAAACTTTAAAGAACACATATCATGGCTACCAATTTAACAACTCATTTTTTATTTTTTCACGTTTACTGCTAATGTGGATCCTCAAATAAATTTTCACAAATATCGTTCATCTTTTCTCTAATCTATTTGTTTCATTTAACACATACCTAAATGAAACAAAAAATATATTAAATTAATAAAAATTACATGTTTCTTATTGCCTTCTCATCTTTCAGAAAAAGGCCATGAAATAATAACCAATAGCTTTAACCAACTATTCATACTTTAGCTTGGTTAAATTGAAAAACATGTATCTCAAACAGAACAATTTAAAAAAAATGGAAATAATAAATAGTTATTTGTGATACACAAGTGTATAAAGTAGGTGATTTTGATCAGAGTGTGATTTTTACAACACAAGCCAAAGATGCATCACTAGAGTACCAATCACCTACTACATATATGTGTGTCACACACTATTTTTTGGAACACCCCTCCCCTTAAAAAACAAAAACAAAAAAAAATATTTTTGCTACTGGGAAACATATAAGCGCAAACTATCCCCTCGCTTTTAACCTGACCTTATAGCATAGTGGTTAAGGTGCTAGTTCTCCAACAGCAAGGTCAGAAGTATGAATCCCCATAACAAAGAAAACTTTTATGAAAAAAAAAAATTAAAAACATACACACATATATAACCAACGAAGCCGACATAGATTATGTGTAGTAAGCAGAAAAAGTGTATAAAATGACGCATATGCCCCAGACTGTGTGTAAACTTTAGTTTATACATAGGTCCTAAATAGTTCTAAAATTTCCTGCTATATACATCGTCAAGGTGCGGATAAGCATGAAGTTTATGAATAGGTGTTGCAAAAAATAATTAAGACTTATGACACAAATACGATTACATCTTTAGAAGAGAACTTTTCCTTAGAAATGTGAATTGAGCCAAGTTAGGAAATTATTTACTTTTCAAATTGATTGTTTTTTCTTGTTTTATTTTATTTAGGTTCTAACACTGAAAATCAAATACCTATTACAATAACTACTTCCTCTGTTTTAAAAATCGAGTAAGGAATATGCTTATTTTGAGAAGGCACTAAAATGTCTGATCACGTTTTATTACAGAGTCTCAGACTGGCGGCGTAGCTATCAGTCAATCACCAAGTTCCATCATAACACAGACTTAGGATCAATGTCATCTGCTACATTAAACAAAAATTATAGGTTTTAGCTCATTTTGGGTCGAGGTTTTTATAAGAACCAACAGGAATGCACCCAAAGAAAATCAATCAATACCAACAGGGGGTCTACGCCTTATTCCACTTTGTTTCTGTAGAACAGTGTTATGCCAAAAATATATGTTAAGTGTGAATGAAAACAACTGGTAGAAAAAAATTTATAAGAGAAATAGCCTTCGGCGAAATGCTCATTCAGAACCAAGCCAGGCAAAACCCATGTACCTTATCTTTCAATTCAGAAGCCAACCACCAGTCAAAGTTGGTCAGACAATCCAACAACAGTAGCAAGAACTAGTTGTTTGTGCCGCATTTTTTAGTTTCACAAACAGTACAGAAAACTTTTTTTATGTGGAGCTTGTGTCTCAATGTGCACCGAACTCTACAAAGCTGAAAGAAACTAAAAGTTATGTTAAATTAAATTATAAGTAATTTAACAAATCATTACGCAGAGAAAAATGCTGACTGAGTTTTCTTGGTAAAAGCTCTGCTTCATCGGCTCATTCCTCTCATCAATATTGCGGACATTTCAGTAATCATTCAAAGCTTTTAGAGGAATTAGCAGCGTTCTTTTTCTCACCTGTAACAAAATAAACAATAACCATGATTTGAAAGAAGTTTAAGAAAATAGTTTATAATTCAAATTTTTTTTGTAAAAAAGAAATGCAATAAAATAATAATTACAAAATAAAAATACACTTTTATAAGTGTAAAACGATATGTGAAGTGAAACCTAGCGCACTCACACTAACATATATAACCAAACCAAGCAGTTGCTCAAAATGCATAGGTGACCTAAACACTTTGTGAAACTGAAATTTTATGCAGGTAAGATAAGAGTGTAAAAAAATATAAATCAATGTTTACCAACATATTGTATTTTCATCTATTTTTACTTTTATTATTTTACTTTATTCTTATCGATGTTGATAAGTTCTGAGTTCTTCCCCAGCTAACAAGTTTCAAACCCAGCAAGTACAGAGTATCCCAAAAAACCACATTTCAATTTCATATCATTATTTAAGTCGAAAGAAAAATGTCTAAATTATTTTATTTAAAGACAAAAAACAAGTGGAATGAGGTTGATCGAGAATATTATTTTTTATCTTTCAAGCAAAAACATGAAAGGAGATAAGAAGACATACCTTATTTTATTCTATTAATAGTATTATTATTTCTTACCTTTAAAAGCTATCTCCTAACATTTCTCTACAGCAATTCTTTCTTTATCTTCTTTTCTTCCCACCTCTTTTTTATTTTTCTGTACATTCCACTTTTCATTCTTTCCCATTTATCTCTGACACATCCCAAATAAAAAATTAAAATCCTATACTTCTCTTCTTTTCAACATAATCTTTTATCAATTCAATAATATTATCAACTTTGGATTTTTACTTTTCTTTTATTACCATCGTTTGGGGAAGTTCAACACTCATAACCTGAAGCATCTCTTTTGTTCTCCTGACGATAGAAAATTCTTATTTATCCTTGTCTTCTGTTCCTATTTTTATTACTTTTTATCTCTTTCTGTATTCCATTTTATTTCAGAAATTTGGAGGAATTCAGAAAACCTTTTATGGACTCTGTCCATTTTATTTTTATATTTTCTTTTGTTGAAGTTGGTTACTTCAATTTTCAATTTTAACTACCTTTTTCAGTTCCATCCTAGAGGTTGACAGAAGCAAATCAATAAGTTCTCATTTTCCAGAGTTCAATTAATAAAGTTAAAATGTAATAAATTTTTTCAAAGTAGTTTTAGATAATAAAAAAGTTAGTTTTTTTATTAACTGTTTAGTAACAATGGAAAAACTAAATTTGTTAATTTTTATTCAAATCATTTCCATCAACATGGAATATTTCAAAAATTTAATTAAAAACAATTTCTATTGGTTTCCTGAGTTTTGTTAAGTTGGTGAACCAGTTGCTGTTCAACTGCTGTTTCAAATAAAATATGTTTCTCCTAAAAAGCTGAGTTCTTTATTCCTGCTGATCCTGTAATTATAATGTCTTCGATTTTATTTTTGATAGCTAGTTTGGAAAATATGTTTAGTGGTTAGAATCAGAATAGGGGTGATGTGGGGGAAATCAAAACGGGATTATTGGTAATTTACAATGATATGATGTGATTTGAGCCCACTTTTATTTTTATTTTTCTTGCCTTTTGATGTGATGTGATTGTGGTTCCTAATCTCTCAAAAGGTATGTGGCTGCCTCATTTTTAAATTCAGGCTTCACTCTCTGATGCTTCTATTCCAAAACCCATCAATTTTTATTTTATTTTTTTCATCTATTGAGTTGCACACCTCTTTAAATTTTATTTGGTAATGCCAACTGTACTTTTGATTTATCGCCAGATGGCCATATGTGTTGGTCTTCGAATACATATAACACCTGAATAACAGCATGGGGTTCCCTAAACTATAATAACTATAATATACAGATATACACTAATTTCTATCTATTATCCCACCTTTGGATGATTAGGCTTGAAAAATGTTCAGGTTATTAGGAGACATGAGTTATCAAATTAGTCAAAAATTTCTAACACAAGAAGGCTAATGGTAACAAAGAAGCATTATTTGTATATATCAAACGAGATAATAAGTCCAAGGCAAAGATCTCAGGTATTTATCTATGAACTTTATCTATCAACCCTTGTGAGTCAATGAGAAAATGCATGAGTTATAACGAAGGAATGAAGACGGTAGATAATAAAACTAAAAAAGTTTAAAAAAAAAATGAAAATAACCAGTCGTAACAAAATAGATTCACTAACTGGAAAATAAATGAAAAGTGAATTGAAAGATCAAATTTCTATCATACTCAACTAATATGACTAATATGTACTGACACAAGGTAATTTGCTGGTTCAAGTTGTGTCATTTATGGTTTGTTTACTATGAAAACGTCAATTTCCATTACATCGATATGAGAATTGCATTATAATATGTAATAAATTAATAGTATCAATCTTGGTTAGGACTTCTCATTAATCTTTAAAATGAGAGTGTTCAATCCTCTCATTAGCCTGATAGTTTAGTTGACCACCATTATTGACCATTCTGTGTAACCAAAATATATTTTTAGTATGGGAAATTTGAATCAGCAACCAACCGTGTCTCACTACATATTAGTTGAGTATGTTAGAAATTTGATACACCATAAATATTTGATATTTATATCGTAGTTGCGTGGGATAGTAATTTTTTACACTATTTATTTAGCCTTTAGAAAGCCAAAAGACCACTAGTTTTTAACCTTTCTGTTCATTTTTCATTCATTTTCCAATTAGTGAATCTATTATGTCACAGCTTGTTGTTTTCCTTTTTTTTTTAAATTTTTTATTTTTATTTAATACATTATTGTACCTAATAACGAACCATTTAGAGTTTAGAAGTAGTTGGGTACTGATAAATAAAATATGAAAATTCAAATTTTGAATCCATTTTAAAGCCTTTGAGTAAGTTGAAGAATGATTTGACTATAAAAATGAACATCAAATTTGAAATGAGTGCTTCAAAAAAAATACTTGCTGAGGTGTTACAAAACAAAATAGTAAAGTCAAAATTTGGCCCTTTTTTGAGCACCTGGGGGTAAGAAATGGGTCAATTGAAAATATTAATGTCAAATTCAAACTCAGCATCCAAAAAACCTACTGTATGGTGTATCTCACAATAAAATACTAAAATTCAAAATTTGTACCCATTTTGAAGCCTATAGGGGTCAAGGAATGGATCAAATGTAAGAATTAATGTCAAATTTGAATTCAGCTCCTTAAAAAACATACCCTAGTTAGTATCACATAATGAAATATGAAAATCCAAAATTTGACCCCTTTTTGAAGCGTTTGGGGATTGAAGAATGAGTCAAACGAAAAACATGAATTCCAAATTCCAACTCAGGAATTAAAAACACATACTCCATGGTGTATCACACAGTAAAATATGAACATTTGAAATTTTACCCACTTTTGAAGCCCTATAACGTCAAGGAATGGGTCAAATGAAAAGATTAACGTCAAATTCGAACTCAGCCCCACAAAAATCACACCCTTTGATAAATCTCACAATAAAATATGAAAATTCTAAATTTTGCCCTCTTTTGAAGAACCTGAGAGTTAAGGAATGGATCAAATGAAATAATCAACGTCTAATTAGAACTCAGCGCCTCATAAAACATACCTAATGACAAAATTACACAGCAATAAAATATTAATAATTGTTTGTTTGTGTTGATGCTACTGCTGGAGAGGTGTTTGTGGTAGTGGTAGGGCGTATTTTTTTGGTCTGTGATAGTGTGTTAGAGATGTGAAAGATTAAGTTGATGACCCATACAACATACCAAATACATATACTCCCTTCTGTTACGCTAGTCGTTAAAAAGCTTAGGCAGTGGCAAAAGCCACAAGCATCATTGACCGAAGGGAGTTCTCAGGAAAATTTTGGCACCAATAACTTAAATTTATATATAAATATAGATATAAAATTTTCCTGAGGTCATGAAACGAAAAACGTACCCACTCCCAACCCTAGTGCTAATACCGCACCAAGCGTAATAAGTAGATTTTCTAAATAAAACCTATTTAAAAATATTAAAATAAGAAGCTAGTAGGTCTATTCCTTTCGCCTAAAAAGTGCGAACTCAGTTCGAGGTACATTTAGAATTGGTGCGGGAGGTGTAAAAAAATTTTAAAAAATTTAACGTTTTATGAGTGTCTAAATATAAGTGTAAGGAAAACGAAATAAAAACAAATATTATCACTTATCACACACCGAATTCTTAATTCATGCTATGTGAAAGGTCGAGAACTTTCTTTGAACTTTTTCTACACTTCTATTTCGTTTAGTGCAGAAATTATATGCAGCTTTTACACTTTTACTTGAACTAAGTTTACAGTAATTAAAAAGATGCCCATACTTGATACTATGTCCCAAAATAACATAACTTACGAAATAATGCAAGAAGTCTTGCACTTTTTTGGCCAAAAGAACAGACTTAATGTAACCTTAGACTTGTATCAATCGGAATGAGCTAACTTCTGCATAGAAATAATCATATGGTTTCACCAAATAGGCTATTCACAGGAAAATATCTCGCAGACGATTAATTATTTAGAATTGATTTGGTCGCGACGTAGCACTAGCGGAGCGACCAATTCACCAAAATCAGAAAGGCACTATTTATTTAATTTTTCTCCATCTCGTCATCTTTATTGGTATTTAAGTGATAGTTCACCGATTTTCGCCGAAAATAACAGATCATGACGACGTCGAACGGTAAGTGGATTTAACTTATCGACATTAAATTGGTGGCTTGTTTACACATTACCGATAACAATTTAATTAACGGCGCCGTCGGGGTCGAGACGGAAAACAAAAAAAAACAAAAAAAAAAGAATTGACGGTCGACCACCAGTGAAAAATATATATATATAGAGAGAGAGAGACACGCAGTTATCAAACAATGCCACAATAAAATAATAATCGCAATAAAATTGTTGAATTAACCTGTTCGACGAACACAATAAAATTGGTTCAGCACACGCTGGCTAGCTATTCATCTATCTTGAGTCAATAGTCGCGAGGGGTGGAAACTCAAAAAGAAGAAAAAGTTATCTGACCCGTCTACAGCCACCCTCAAACCTTCACCTCGTTTTGTCAAAAAAGAAAAACCATCGAACTTTCGGCCAAAATATAACAACTAACCGTAAGGGAGCAGACACATTCACTGTATTTTATTATCTCCCTCTCATACCTCTACCCCCTCCACTTGAAACCACTCGGAAAATAGCGTAACAAAGAACCATTAATTACAGACCCTTCGATTCTTTTGCAATTCAAAATAGAAAAACCTTTCAAAATCGGGCAAACCACTACAAGCCAGTAGTAACTATCGTTAAAAATAATTTATTTTACTTTACATTAAACAGTGTACGTCATGTCTGATGCAATAACCATCGTCTGGGACTCATTAATTTACGAACATTAAACAACAAAACTTTAATCTCGTGTACTTTAATTAATAAGGGAGTGAGAAAGAGAGGGGCTGAATGTACG